>JAUCMT010000039.1:15926596-15957008 GCA_032357475.1 Enteromius thamalakanensis | reverse complement strand
ATTTTTTCTGAGCATGACATATCATTTTGCAATGCAGACACTGTAAACTTGACTGAGTTGCATTCTACAGCTTGAACCCCAGTTCATCTTTCTTCCTCTTAGAAAAAGAGAGTGACACATTTACACTCCACACACACTTAATTGGATTTGACTCTCTCCTCTAAATCCACTGCAGTTTTATTTGGTGCCTGTGAGAAAAAGACAGTATTGGTGCTTCAAACAAAGCAATGAGTCTAAATCTGTGCAGGACAGTTACTCACCCAAATAAATCCTGTCACTGGCTACAGTAACCTACTGCTTAGTAGTTTCTACTGCTCACTGAAGCTGTCATGCAAGTATTTACACTACACAGACATGACTCACATAGGGTCTCCACTGCGGATGTGTTTGCAGGCCGTCTGGATCACAGACTCGCAGGCTTCATTCAAAGCACGATCAATGCGGTAATCAGCTCCGGGGTCTGCTGACTGGATAAGAGTCTGGAGCTACAAAAAATCAGCACATTAGAATGGTTTCTAAAGGATCTTGTGACAGTTAAATCGCTGAAAATGTAGCTTTTCATCACATGAATAAATGACATTTTAAAATATATTAAAATTGAAAACAGTTATATTAAATTGCAATGTTATTGTTGATCCCGAGGCTTCTTACTGCTGTCTGGCAGAGGTTGTCCACCGTGCCCTTGTCCCCGCGGGTGACTCTCATGAGGCAGTGTAGGGTTCGTCCCTTGCGGTGGAGTCCTGAGCAGTGTGCCTCAATCTCTCCTCGACAGTGCAACACGATCTCAGGGCTCAGAGAGAAATCCTCCATTAGCATGCGTCTGTAGTCCAGCATCTCACCCTGACAGTCTCCGGTCACCGTACGCCCTGAGATGACAGCGGTGAAACCCACGGGAAGGAACGTAACAATGAACAAACTTATTAGGTTGCAGCAAATCAATAAACAGCCCTGAAGAGGGAAACATGCATGAATAAGAGCAAGGACTAGGGCTGGAACAGATTACAAATGTGTTATTCACTGCACAGAATAGACAGTATACTGCATTCTATGTTAAAAAAACTATTCAAATGTATTTGTGTGACATTAACTAAATATTTAATTTATAATAGCTAATTTCGGTTTAATATATTTGCCTACGCCGATTATTAATATTATGGCTAATATTAAAATTTCATACCATTTCATCGAAATTAAAAAAAACTAAAAATAAATAGTACAATAAAAACTTAATTCCTTTTCTAATACTACAAGTGAATTTAGTACTTCTATTAATATAATACTAGTCTAAATGAAGATATAAAAAAAAACACAATTAAAAACCCAATAACAAACAATATTGAAAAACAAACAAATTTTATAACCGATATGGTACTAATTTAAATGTAACAAATATGAACAGTAATCACATGATGATAATGTAACTGCTAATAATATTTTATTTATAAAATCGCACAAATAAGTATCGAACAAAACCAAAAATTATTACATCTTTAATACTGGCAAATAAACAATATTGTACTAATCTAAATGTCAATATGAATTATAATCTTATGATAATAACGAGAATTATACTATAAATAAAAGTAAAATAAAATACATTTACATGGGGAGTGAAATATCTGACAATATTGAAAAAAACTAAAAATATCGGATATGCTACCATTCTAAAAGTAAATGTAAGTAATAATCATAAAATAATAATCAAAAGAGAATCCAATATTAAACAATATTTTTAAGCATTATAACTGATATGGTACTATATTATAAATATTATTAAAAATATATAAAAATAATAATGTTGATGATAATAGAAATAATAACGATTAAAGATACTATTTAGTAAAAATAAAATTAAAATAAAAAATAACATGCACAATTAAATATCCAATTTCAAAATAAAAAATATATTTTCTTTATGTTGGCAGATAAAGATATAGTACTAATTAAAATATTAAATATAATAAATACATCCAAGATAATAATGCATAATAACCAATTAAACATTTACATAATTAATGGCAAAAAAGGATAATGAAATATCCAATATAAAATAATACAGAAAAGTATAAAGATAGCACAGCTGTAGTAGGATCCTGAATGACAGGAACAGACCTCTGTGAACAGCAGACTCCAGGCAGAGGAGGAGGTAGGAGAGTCTGGCCTCCCGGGCACGAGGCATGCTGGTGTCCGGGTTACAGCGGTATTTGCGTAGGTCGGCTTTACAGGCCTTTGCAAGGGAGTAACTGACTTTATAATCTTGAGCAATGAGCTTTTGCCGAGTGGTCAGGGCGTTTCTACACTGTGGACAGAGATGCTTATTAAGTACACAGAGTCTCAGACAGGACAAACACATACACTAAACCGACCACCAACATTCCTGTGGCTTCTTCTGGACTATGACTTCGCATCAGAAACTGACATTTTATTCACATAATGTTGGTTGAGGAACATTTACGTTCAATTTGAGCTTTTAAGGAGCCGCTATTATGGATTTCTCAAAATGACCTTAAAATTAGCATGTAACACAGCTCTGTGAAAAATGTATCTTTAAACACCCTTGCATGCATGTTAACTTGATGTTTGGGACTTCCAAAACCAAAATATGAACCATTCATAACCCATAATAGGGGCACTTTAAATCCAATATATCGGTAGCTACAGATGTGCCGCACCTTTTCTGACATTGCTTCCTCAAATTTATGGTTGAACAGGCATTTGTACACTCTGCCCTCTCCCACCTGGGTCTGCAACCAAAAAAAGAAAGCATAAAACGTTAAGCATTGACAGATAATTTCAGGTCAATCGGGAGATACTCGATGCTTCATGTTCACACATCAACACAACAGCCCACGGCTCCTCCTACACAAAGCAGCTGTGTGGTCTAATCCTGTCGTTCTGATTCACAGCACATGAGAGGCAGCTGTCAATCAAACTAGCCCGCCCCTTTCCAGTAAGGTGCATAATTGTAGTGAGTAGTGGAAGCATGCTAATTAGGCTAATGTTATCGCGAAGGGTGACACATACTTTTTCGCAAAAGCGCTCCCGGTCGTCTCGGCAGGAGAAGTAAAGGTAGCGGTCGAGGTGGAAGTCGTCTGCTGATAGTTCGGCCACTCTCATGATGGACTTTTTGCAGGCATCCTTGATTTGATGAGCCTTGTCCTGCTGCTCTGCTTCTCTGACCAGAGCCTTCTCCAAACACGCTATCACATCACCCTGAGAATGCAGGTCCTAACGGGAAAAAAACCAAGATTAAATATTTGGCCTCTGGACATGGGATAGCTTGGCTTAGAGTTTATTTTGGGATAGTTAACAGATGTGTTAGACTGAAAAATTTAAATGGAAGTGAAAATGTAAAATAGTAAGATATTGAAAACCAAACAGATGAACAGTGATGCTTTTGAATGCAAGACACCTTAAAAATGTGAATTAAAAATGTTTGTTATTTAAAATTTTTAAATTAAGGAAAAGCAGGGAGAAAGCAATGCTACTTTAGTATTTTTCATGTACTATTATAGTAATTATTATTATTTAAAAAATTTTTTGTAATTTTTTGATAATATATTTAAAATATAATTTAATCTTTAATATGTCTTGTATTTTTTTGGTAATACTTTACAATAAGATGTAATTCACTGACATTAGTTAATAACTAGTACTTTAAATAACCGACAGTTAGTTAACACATTAACACGAATGAACAATAAAAACTACATTTACAGTATTACAGTATTTATTAATCTTTATTATTGTTAGTTATTAAAATAATAACTAAGTTAACTAACTAAGTAGTTATTATAAATAATAAATCTTTCATTGTTTAACAAGCAACAATAATATAACATTATAATAATAATAATATATAATAATAACTAATATATAATAATATAATATTATTTTGAAATTATCATCAGTTCATGTTAACTACTTAACCTTTTATTTTTATAGTTTTCCAATAATAATTATCATAATTACAATTTAGATTGACCAATGTCTTACTGTATACGATTCTGTTATTTTGATTTATATTTATTTTCATTTTAGTAATATTACTTCAATGTAAAATAATTTATCTAAACCTTTCTAGAATTTAATATTTATTTATTTTTTCCCGATTATTTATTTACTTTTTATTTTAATTAATTTAGTTTTAGTTAATTACAATATAACAACACTGTGAGAATGAATAATAAATAAATAAAAACAAAAATACTTACTAAAGAAAAAATCCACTTATAAGAAAAGTAATAAAAAATATATATATATAATTTTAATAAAAGTCTGATGAACAATGTTGCCAATTTTAAATCATTGGTCCATTAGTTTAAGCTACGGCCATGCCTTCAACTATGAACACCGAGAGAAAACATTGTCCAAGGCGACTGTAAACAAATAACGCCGTAAAATAGTGTTGATGATGATATTCAAATGCCCACTCCAAGTAATTTAGTATCAGAATTTAAGGCATGCCACAAAATAACTAGTGATATTTAAAGGCAAAAGGCACTACAGAAAGGGAGCTGTCAGTTACTCATATAATTGTAGCTAATTACTGCATAACCCTCTGATCTAAAAGACATCTAAAAGATACGTAAACCCACTAAGCAGCTAAATATATTCTTCATACTTGCCATCTCGCATGTTTGGCAGTCTGAGCTTATTTAAGCTATTTTAAGTCAACCAGCAGACAAGTCTAAAGTTAACTTTTTTAATTTCAGCAGAGTGCACCCGGGGGAACGAGGCAAGCGCGGTGAACGGGTGCCCATGTTCCAGCACGCCCGGAGGAATGTGGACATTTCGGGAACGGCAGAGTCACTACATCACAGAGCCATCTGGTACCAAGCCAACATCCTATGGTTTCCCAAAGGGATATTCTAGAGCTTTGCGGTTTTAAGTGGGCAAGGAGTCAAAGCGTTCACAGCTATTATTGGAACGCAAGCTTACTTTCTCTCCGACCGTGATGCTGCCACACTGCAGGGTGTTGATATCTTCTCTGCATTTGTCCATAAAGCCGCATATGAGCCGATAGTCACTGAAGATGATGCTGGTCATCTTGGTGATGTACTGATAGCACTGGCGTTCTGTGATGTTGGAGCGGTGGTCCACCAGGCAGGACATCAGATAGCCTTTCCCCCGCTCCTCATCGGCACACTCTTTCAGCTGAGAAACAGATTTAAGGCTCTTTTCATTAACCGTGAGAAGAAGCAGTCAAGGATCAATGCTGCAGACATGAAGAATTTACATTCCCTTACATTTAATATCAAGGCAATTTCACTAATGGTAATTAAATTGTGTATTCAACCACAAATGTGCATCAAAACGAACACACACACACTTGTGAAGGGACTAGTGGGAATTTTTTGTCTATTGAGATTCATTTTAATTACATTATGACAGCTCAGAGTGCAGTCAAACATAAAATCACACTGCATTACAAATGTAGACGTCGGTTCCTCTGCATTGAAATTAGAGCTGCAGGATAGTAGAAACAATATATATAAATAAATATAAATATATAAATACAGGATTTTTTTAACACTTTATAATGAAGCTTCATTTATTACAGTATGTATTATTTTTTCTTAACGTTATTTAATAAAAATACAACTGTTTATTGTTAGTCTGGGTTAGCTCAGGTCCATTAAATAACATTAATATATTTTTGACTTTAATAATTTATTATTAAATGTTGAAATTAGTGCTATCAAACAATTATCACATTCAAAATAAAAGCTTTTGTTTACATAATATATGTGTGTGCTCTGTATATATTTTATTTAGTAATATAAAGACACAAATACAATATATATATTGCATGTATTCACATGTATGTACAAATTAAAATTTCAAATACAAATTTTATTAGTCACATACACAGTCATACACAGCATGATATGCAGCGAAATGCTTATACGACTGCCCGTAACCTTAAATTAAAAAAATAAATTAATTAACAAAAAATAAATAGTGGGATAAAAAAGGGGTAAGTATAGTTATACATAAACAAAATGTAAAAATATTTTCATTGTTTTTATAAAAATATAAAAATATTTTTTCATTTCAAAATTTTTTATTGTGATTAATAAATAATTAAAATTTTTAAATAACACAATTAATAAATAAAATAAAATAAAGAAAAATAAAATAAAATAAAATAAAATAAAAGGATTTCATGAAAAAATTATTTCCAAATGTGCAAGTAAACTATCCGGCTTTTTAATTTGACTATTTAACGCCCATTACATGCAGTCTTTGTGGATTAAAATGAAATGTGGGAACTGAAATCACAACACACTCACATACACATGAGCTAAACTGCTGGGGAATTAAGAGCAAAGGTCCAAAAGAAAATCGACTCAGCAGAAACTGACCTCTAACATGGTGCTCGTACACACTTCCAGCGCCACAGACTCAAACTTTGGATCTGTGGTCAGATTCAGCTTGTAGTTCCACAACAGCTGGAAACATTATAAGAAATATGAAACATAAGAAATATACATTTCGGCAGTTCATTCGAGTGAATCTTTTGATTCAGTTCACATGATTCAGTTCAGTTCACAACTAATTCAACTCACTGTAAAGAATGAATATCAGAAAATCAATATGTACATCTCAATCTATTTTCATGTAAAAAGCTATTATATGATTCCAGAAGAACACAATAGTCATATGCATGACTTTTATGATGCTTTTGAATCTTGAAAGCTTCAGTTCCCATTGGTTATACCTGCATCAAAAATAACATTCAGTTTGCAATTTCTCTCTTTCATGTTGAGTTGTACAGGTCTGGAGCGATGCAAACATGAGTAAACAATATCAATCTAAAGTCAGTGCTTTCAAAAGAACCCCTTGTTTTGTGGACTCATGCAGTCATAGTCAAAACTGGCAATGCAGGTAAAAAGATGCAATGCTTTCTTTGTCTCATGGTTTGAACATGAAGTAACCGCTCTATAGAAAATAACTGATTTCACTTCAGAGAGACAAAATGAAATTTCCTCTTCAAAACAAAAAGATGTCATTTGAAGTAAATTGCCTTGAATGATGCTCCACGGCTCAAAAGCTCTCTGTAATGCGTTTGCCATATTAACAACGACATTAAAAAAAAGTGCTGATAAATGTAAGTTTCAAAAATGTCTTTATTTTGATTATTGCTCAACTATGAGCTTTTTGTAAAGACTCAGGCCTATCATATATCATATGCCTACATTTTCCTCGTTTCTGATTTGTGGACCAGGTCTCGCGATGCGGCCTTAATGAACATCAAAGCCACGAATGTTAGAGAAGGAGATCAGAAACAGATACCTCTCTCGGGACCCCACCAAATTAATTGCGGGCTGCAGCCATCATTAGATGGTGATTAGGCCATTATTCTTCTGAAATTACTTGCTGATGTTACTGGTCTCTAAATCCTACTGACGCATTCTCTCGTAAACCTACAACAAAAATCGGTCTGAAAGAATGGAGTGTGTGCAGAGGGTCTTGTAAACAGCGGAGCTGTGAAGATGAGTCACGTCGATGATAATTATTATTTAAAGCAGGCCTTTGAGTACTTACATGGTTGCAGTCTCCAGCAATTTCTGTGTCCTGTAAAAGAAAGAGAGAAGGAATTTAGAATCTTTTCATTTTCTCTTCATTTTCTTCTCTTTATTAATTCTGTACAACTTCCAATACTGAAGCTCTGAGAGTTGTAATGGTCAGTCAAGCCGTTAAAGCTTTATTACTGGCAGTAAATGGAGGTAAAAACAACAACAAAAATGATAAAAGGAATAAATTACAATAATTGGCTCATATTTCAAACAATTATGACACATAATATAAAATTAATAAAATATCTATATTAATAAAATATCTAGATTTGTTTTAAAACCAAAACTGAACTAAACTAAATTAAGGCACAAGGGCACAATTCAACACTCTTTTAACAAATCAATAAAATATATAGTTTTAACAAATGTATTAAATATCTAGATTTTTTTTGTTTACTAATAAAATGAAATTAAAATAATTATAAGAAATTAAATAAAAAACCATCCAAATCCACCAATATTTACTGATTTGTAAAACCACAACTTTACAAATATCATAAAAGTAAATTTTAAAACTGATTAAAAAGAAATATATATATATATATATATATGTGTGTGTGACTCTGGACAACAAAACCAGTGGTAAGTGTTTATTTTCCGATACATGATCTGAAATCTGAATAAATAAGCTTCCCATTGAAGTATGATTTGTATAGATATGGTAATATTGGACAGAGATACACCTCAACATATTAAAATCTGGAATCAGAGGGTACAGAAAAATCTAAATGCTGAGAAAATCCCTTTTAAAGTTGTCCAAATGAAGATCTTAATAATGCATATTACTAATCAAAAATGAAGTTTTAACATATTTTCTGTAAGAAATTGACTAAATACCTTCATGCAACATAATCTTTACTTACCCTATCCTAAAGATTTGTGGCAAAAAAAAACAGTAATTTTGACCCATACAATGTATTTTTGGCTATTGCTACAAATATACCCCAGCAAGACAAAATAAAAATCCAATACACTGTTGAATATCAACTGATCTTTTTTTTTTAAATAGCATAAAAATAACATAACAGATTATAAAATATAACATTACAGATTAAACAAGCAAAAATAGTTTGACACACTCGAACAAATACCAGAAAACAGGATTATAAATAAAAATTAACATTTAAAGTTGCTGTTGTGTGTATATGGAAATAAAGCTATCACACTGAAGCACACAATATATGATAAAAAAAAAGTCTCTTAATGATAATTCAAGCAGATGAACAATATGCCCTGTGAGCTCTCAAACTTTAGTTTTCCTCCCTCAGTACTCATTCTCTCAGCAGCCTGTCAGTTTTTTTTTCATTCTGGCTGGGTTAGACCACTGACTGCTAACTGTCAATAAGCACAGTCTCTAACCTGGCACAGTAAACAACTGCTGAGTGACTCAGAGCATGAAAATGCAATTAGCAATTGTCAGGGGACGACAACAATCAAACAGACAAAAATCAATGTGCATTCACATACAACGCCCTAACAATGGCTTAACAATAACTCATCATCCTTCGGCTGCCCTTGATAAGACCAACATCAAAGCAAAGACATTTTGCTACTGTGGACGCAAAACATCATGTTTAATGTTACAAGTAAGTGGAGATTAGAACATGTGCTTTTTAGTAAATCCTAACATTTAAATCTTACAAAGCATAAATATTTTTAAGTAAAGGTGTCTGGTGCATAAAGTGACGAACATGTGCAGCTGGATTTAAATGGGATTCATAAGCTGACATTTAAAAAGCGTCTTCAGGGACAACATTACGGTGAATCTTGCAAAGCCTGTCAAAAACATGTCATATTTCATCTTAATGTCAATAGAAACAAAAAACATATATCATAAAATATATGTACATGAAAAAATAAAATAAAATAAAGTAATATAAAATTACAAATAAAATAAAATAAAGGTAAATCATACAATATATGCACATGAAATAAAAAATAAAGTAATATAAAATTACAAATAAAATAAAATAAAGAAAAGTTATATAAAATTACTGCATTATTAAATTATATATATATATATATAAATAGTTATATAGAAAAATAAAATAAAATAAAGATTGTAAAAATAAAAAGTGATATAAAATAACAAATTAATTACAATACAATAGATTACAAAAAAGATATATCCTAAAATAAATGTACATAAAATAAAATAAAGTTATATAAAATAAAAAGGAAATTGAATGCACTGTTTACTCATATTTTTCTGAATATCCCAAATTTATAAATATAGAATAGATTGTTTCTAGATATCATAAAAATTATAAAACAAATTAGTAAATTAACATATAGAAGTATCAACTTGGCAATATACTTAATAGAATTAATAGATAGATATAACTTTCAATTATTACCACAACAGTATTTCATTAAACAGAATGAATTTTTAAATAATTTCCCTCTTGACTTTAGAGGTGTTTTCGTGACATACATGCATTAAAAATAAAGAAACAAGTGTAGTAAACCTCCATAGCTCTAAAGCAACAGCTGACAAAAGCTGAACGCCACATATAACAACTAAACAGACTCATGGTCAGTGTTCTCGAAGGGGATCAGAAGATGATATCACAGCAGCAGCACATAACACAGCACAGGCCCTAAATAGGAACAGGCTGATATTTGAGCTCAGGAACCACACCCAGATCAATCACGCAGTTCCTCGTCGCCAGCCAGAGCAGGATATTTCTATTTGTACGTCAGGGCTCTGTGATTACAGGCCGGCCGGGGCGTACATGGATCATCTATTGATTCTGTGAGATCACACATTGCTTGCGTTCCTGTATTAATGTGATAAAGGTTGAATTTGGACGGTTTGGTTCAATAAACCGGCTCAATAAAAAAAAGCATCATCGATTCAGAGTTTGTATCATCGCTCACAAGAGTTCACAGAAGTCCGCTGGGATTTGCTTGTTGGACCTACAGTAAAATCATTATGGTTTTTATTAGCGACATCAATCTTTAGTGTCTTTTTCTTTTCCAGATCATTTGTTTCGTGTATCCTGTGATTAATTAAAAAAATACAAATATCAAGGCATGTGTTTTGTGAGAGGTGGTGAGGCGGGTGGAACAGCTGAAATGTCAACGCTCTCTATATAAGCAAAGAATACCAGTTATCTTCTTAACCTTGCGAGTCGGCCTGTTTCATTAGGAAGTGAGAGGAAATATAAACCACAAAAACATATATGAATGCAAACTTTTTATGAGCCTCTAGCCATCCATATTATAGTGGTTTTGCTGCAGGACTAATAATAAGATCCTCTGACAAATAATTAAAAGGGTAAAGAAATGTTTTACACCACAGGCACAAAGTCTTCTCCCAAATTTCCATATTAAAGTAGTAAGACAATGCTTAACTTCATCTACACTGCCAGGTAATACTTTGAAAAGTCTCTTACATGCACTGAAAAAAATGTTATGTTGAATTCACTTAATTTTTTCAAAGGGTTGCACGAAATAAATGTATCTAAATTCAGATATATTTATTAAATTGAGTGAAATTATATTTTATACACTGAGTTTATTAATCTCTTTCAGTAATTTCAGATTCATTATATTAATAATTTTAGTTAAACTATTTTGAGTAGAATTTACTAAAATTTATTGTGCAACCAGATCAATTTAAACGTTTAATTTCTACATATTAAAATTAATTAAAAATAAATGAATTGGGAGACATCATTCTACACTCAAATAATGAAAACAAGACATGTTTGATTCACTTATCTTCAGGCATTTCCAACTTGTTATGCAAACCATAAGATAGTTTGGATACATGCACACCATGCCTAAAGAATTATTATTATTACGAAAATAGCTGTGTTTTAGCAGGTCCCTAAGCACATGATCAACACTTTACCACAGTGGTAACCCCCAAAAACACCAACATAGCAGAAGGTCTTTAAAATACAAATATAAAATAGCATTAAACAATTACAAGTATCCCAGTTGTCTTAATAAACATGCCTAAAATAACATTTTATTTCAAGATTCACTATCCTTATCCTGCCCTGAGCAATGCATGATGGGAAAAGGAAATCCACTTCCAAATTACATAATTAAAATCAAATGTTCTTTTAAACTGAAATTTTTTTTTTAAATCAAATGAACAGTTTTGATGAATAATTTTTTTGAGTGTACCGAAAACGCAGAGCTGGATGCAGCATTCAAACGAGTGCATCGTGTTCAATCCCCCAGCCTTGTGTCTTCACATGCGCAGACCGGGCACTTTATGGAAATTAAATGAAACATATTTTTTTTCTAATTACTTTTAATTGAATGAAATTAACTTGTTTTAAAAAAGGGTGGCGAATTTGGAAATTAATAATAAAAAATAAGTAGGATTAAATAACACATTTAAATAAGTGAAATTACCCAGATAAAAACATGTAACATTTACAAAGGGTTAGAATAATTTTTTTCAGTGTTCACCAAAGTTACATTTATTTGATTAATCATAACAGTCATGTTATGAAATATTATTGAAAGAGTTTCCATTAACAACATGAAACATTAGCATATTGCCCGCCCACTTATTAGTCTTTTTTGCATTGGTCTGAATGAAAATACAAATTCATTCTTTACCATTAGGTGCCACTTTAGGAGTGTTAAAAACACTGCTTTAAATGAAATCGACCAATTACTGGAGGGGTCTGGAAAAATTAATAGTTGAATTCATTGTTTTAAAAAAATAAATAAATAAATGCATATTATAAGAAAATGAAAGTGTTTTTTTGACCTTACATGCCTGTCAACCTGTTGAGATATGAGCCTTTCATAATCTAAATTTCTTCTTTCCTACCGATTTAAAAGCAAACATCTTATTTGGATTATTTGAAACAAAACTAAGCTTGAAAACAGAAAAATATTTTAGGCTTTTATGAAGCAACATAAATGCAAGTCCATAGTTTGAAAAAAAAGAAAAGAAATGGCTTTATGCAAGTTATACATGCAGTGAATCACCAAACTATTATAACTTTACATTCTGCTCCATATGCATTAATGACCATATGGATATATAATGGTATATTTTTTAATACTCTCATTATGCTTGAAATGATCTCCATGCTCATTATAAACAAACATTTTCTTGTTTGGATTGAATTTCTGACTGATTGCATACTCTTCACCTTGCGTAGATATTTGGTTTATAGCACTTAATTCACTTCTTTTTGCTTATAAAGCAGTGTGAGGGACAGAAATCTTTCCTGTGTGCGACACTGACAGCACCGCCTCTGGATTAGTCATAAGCCTTAAGACGAAAACAAGCCACGGGTGAAGCATTGTCAACAAGACCCAGCTTCAGTCAGGTTGAGACCCATAAAAAGGTGAAGTTTGACTCTGTCATGGATTTGCTAGCAGCAGACGCATTAAGTACTCGCTCACCTCATTCATGCATGGACGACTGACTTCATGACACTAGCCTTAAAATCTCTGCCTTCAGAGAAACACAAGTGCATTACTACCATATTAGCATTAATATACCATAGACACCTTTTCACCTCCTGAAAAACTACCTCCTGCACTTGCTTCACATGAAATATTCATCGATCAACTTGATTGTGTGATCAGAAATGATGTTACTCCTTTTTAAAGACATTTTACCTTTAGGAGAGCAGAGCAGTGATTGTTTGCACTGGATTATGAAATTCTAATTAGGATGAAACCTCTTTGCATTTATAATGATGATTACCATAAATTAGATTTTACTCATCGCTTGTTTCCTTTACAAAAAAACAAAGATTAAGGTTACAGTAAAACATTTACTGTGAAAGTGAGTTTCTGATTTCTAAAGGATTAATAATAGCAAAAGTGTGCCATTTATAATTTTATGAAATAATTATTAGTGTATTTTTCGAGGTGTTAAGCTTTCTTGATTTTATGGCTGTATTAATATTTAAACACTTAAATATTCATTGAGTTTTTACCATTAACTAAAACTAAATGTATTCAAAATATTTGTTTGTTTAAATAAAGTTAAAAAAAAAAAAATTATAAATATATTTATATTAATATATGAAAAATATTTATTTTAGAGGAAAACTGAAACACATTTAAAGTCAAGCGACTAAAATTATTAAAAGGAAAATAAAATATAAAAATAAACTAGCCCTATAAATAAATCTTATATATAGGCCTATATATATATTATATAAAAGGTGAATTAACATGTATAAATATAAAATACAAAACTATTACAACTAAAAAAAAAACACTAAAAAAACAACTGAAAACATAAAATAAGTGTCCAAAATCTTAATAAAAACTTTAATAATAAAAATATTACATGTTATTAATAATAATAAAATAACTATCATTTAGATTTATGTGGTTTAAAAACATTATGCTGTAAATTATGTAATTGAACTTAACTATTAAATTCCTGTTACTCTATTCAAAACCCAAGATCTAAACAGACTGTGTGCTGTGTCAGAGGAGAAGTAGGAACAGTGGTAATGCGTTTGTTTAACAGTATATGCTGTAGCACAACCACTTAACGGCCTGCCAAGTGCAATAATCACAGCACGACTCTGAAAGATGTGAAAAGCCGAGAGAGGACGACCCAGCACCTGTTCGCCTCTGTAACAGGCTCTAGTTTCTGTTCAGTGAAATGCCTTTTCAGTGAATAAAACATCCGGCCTCATGTGTGAGAGTGAACGTGGAGATAACGCAGAGAAACGGAGTGAGTGATTCTGCAGGGAGCTTATCCGTATTCTCAGTGAAAAACAGCAGGTCCTTCGTTCTCCTTATTAACTTGCAGGAAAAAATTAAACATTACATTCAAATATAAAAATCAAGTCTTAGTTCTGTAGTCTATTAATCAAGCTGAACATTTATGCGACAAATTAAAAATGCCTCTGCTAAACGGATAATACACTAAAAATCAGTCATCAGTGCAAGAAAAAAAAGCTTATTTTGCCACTGTAAATAGCAACAGACAACAAGTCTGCATATAAAGAATCAAAATAAAATCATATGCATGTTAGTAAATCAGTCAGACGGTGTTATCACTTATAGTACAATACAAATTCTTGTTAAAAGAATCCTAACCTTCACTAGTATTTTGTCTGTTTTTTCAAAACCAAGTTTAAGACTGAATAGGCATCTGAATATGTATCTAAATGTATATATTTCTATTTATATAATTTATATTGTATGTAAATATATTACATAATTATAAACATAATTTTTCTTTAATTACATGCAATATATACAATAAAAATATACAATGGTTAGTTGTGATCAATCTAATAATTGACAGCGCTAATATCCATTTATGCGTGTGTGTGTGTGTGTGTGTATATACACACACACACTGCTCAAAAAAATAAAGGGAACACTAAAATAACACATCCTAGATCTGAATGAATGAAATATTCTTATTAAATACTTTGTTCTTGCATAGCTGAATGTGCTGAAAACAAAATCACACAAAAATTATTAATGGAAATCAAATTTATTAACCCATGGAGGTCTGGAATTGAAGTCACACTTTAAATTGAAGTGGAAAAGCACACTACAGGCTGATCCAACGTCGATGTAATGTCCTTAAAACAAGTCAAACGAGGCTCAGTAGTGTGTGTGTGGTCTCCATGTTTCTGTATGACCTCCCTACAGCGCCTGGGTATGCTCCTGATGAGGTGGAGGATGGTCTCCTGAGGGATCTCCTCCCAGACCTGGACTAAAACACCCGCCATCTCCTGGACAAGTCTGTGGTGCAACGTGATGTTGGTGGGAGCGAGACATGAAGTCCCAGATGTGCTCAACTGGATTCAGGTATTGGGAACAGGCGGGCCAGTCCATAGCATCAATGCCTTTATCTTGCAGGAACTGCCGACACACTCCAGCCACATGAGGTCTAGCATTGTCTTGCATGAGGAGGAACCTAAGGCCAAACGCACCGGCATATGGTCTAACAAGGGGTCTGAGGATCTCAACTCGGTACCTAATGGTAGTCAGGCTTCCTCTGGTGAGCACATGTAGGGCTGTGTGACCCTCCAAATGTATGCCACTCCACACCATTACTGACCCACTGCCAAACGGGTCATGCTGGAGGATGTTGCAGGCAGAAGAACGTTCTCCACGGCGTCTCCAGACTCGGTCACGTCTGTCACATGTGCTCAGTGTGAACCTGCTTTCATCTGTAAAGAGCACAGGGAACCAGTGGCGAATTTGCCAATCTTGGTGCTCTCTGGCAAATACCAAACATCTTGCACAGTGTTGGGCTGTCAGGCCCTCATACCACCCTCATGGAGTCTGTTTCTGACCGTTTCAGCAGACACATGCACATCTGCTGGAGGTCTTTTGCAGGGCTCTGGGAGTGCTCCTCCTGTTCCTCCTTGCACAAAGGCAGAGGTAGCGGTCCAGCTGCTGGGGTGTTGCCCTCCTTCTGCCTCCTCCATGTCTCCTGGTGTACTGGCCTGTCTCCTGGTAGTGCCTCCATGCTCTGGACACTACGCTGATAGACACAAATCACATTGATGTGCCATTCTGGATGAGCTGCACTCCCTTGTGTGGCTTGTAGACTTCGCCTCATACTACCACTAGAGTCAAAGCACCGCCAGCATTCAAAGTGACCGAAACATCAGCCAGAAAGCAGAGAAACTGAGAAGTGGTCTGTGGTCACCACTTTATTGGGGGTGTCTTGCTAATTGCCTATAATTTCCACCTGTTGTCTGTTCCATTCACACAACAGCATGTAAAATTGATTGTCAATCAGGGTTGCTTCCAAAGTGGGCAGTTTGATTTCACAGAAGTGTGATTGACTCGGAGTTACTACCCGTGTTGTTTAAGTGTTCCCTTTATTTTATGAGCAGTGTATATACACACACACACACACACACACACAAATGGATTGTCTGTCATACTGCTATTGCATGTACACAAGAAGACATCTATACACTATAAATCATTTATAGTGCTACACGCTTTCCACCTGTTCTTACACTACAGAGGTAATAAGAACAGACGTTCCTCATTGCCATGCATGTTAAATCTTTTATGTGACAAAGCTAACAAGACAGAATAGCCTGTAGGAGGTTTATTTTTAGGTGACAACATAGTTCAAAGAATTGAAAGTCACACTGTATAATAATTTTTACACCAGACTGTGGAAAAAAAGCTTTCTAGTCCATGACTTCTATTGTAATAATGTTTTGAGTCTGTTAATTTACTGGATCAAAGCTGCTGTGAAGAACAGCAGCAACCTCTTTGTCCTTTCCAGAGAAGACAAAGATTGGCTGGTAAAGTTTTTCACTGCCATCAAAAAGCAACAAAAGTTGGCCCGACACATTAGTTGAGAGGTCAAAAACATGGCATGCCTTTGATTGATGCTGACAACCGCAAAAAGAGAAAGAAGAACAGCCACATGATTGCAGTCCTGCAAGGCCATTTTTGTGATTGCAACACATTTGATACTGACAGTCAAAATCAAAACAATGATATCTGATAGCGTTTTGACTGACGACAGCTGTCAGTGACCAGCCTTTGTTCAAGCCATTAAAGGATTTCTGCACCATTAGTCAAAATGAAAGCACTTATTCAGCACTGACCCTCACCAATTACAAAGTGAATCTATGAAACCTGTCAAGATCATGTCTGAGTCATACGTCAAGCCGAAATTACACAGAAAGAAAAAAGGAGCTAGATTTTGCTTGAAAAAATATAATTGCAATAATGAAAAATCGTATAGAACAAATCTTATTGCAATAATGCAAAAAAGGGGGAAAACCTCAAAAAAAGAAGAAAAAATTTGCATAAAAAAATAAACCTATTTTTAGTACTATTATTGCCATTATTTTGTATTACAATTAGTCACATTTTACCACCCAAATCTTTTGTGATACTGCAATAATGCTTATACAAGAAAATTCTATACAATTTTAATAGAATTCCAAAGGAAAAAAAAAAGTTTTTCGAATCCTTACGCCAATTTTTTAAATAAAAAATATAAAAATAATGTAAAAAATTGTAAAATATACTAGAATAGTATTTGTTATATTACCTTTATTTAGGTTGATATGAATAAAAATACAGAATTAGATGGATAAATGGATTGATAATAAGATAAATGAAAATACAATAATCTTGCACATAAGCATTTATAAGTTTTTAAATGTTTTGCAATTTTTAATTGACATGAAAATCACAAAACAGGCCTAGTTTTTTTACATAAAATGTAATTTATTTTTCCATTATCATTTCTAAAGTTAGAACTTCGTTCTTTAAAATAAACACATAACTTTATGCTAATAAGTAACCATCCACCAACATCAACATCACACTATGGTGTCTTAAAGAGCTGTCACAGCCATAAAATATACAGTTTCCCCTCAGCGGTGCACCAAATGAGTTTATTACACTTCATTTTAGATTCATTAGAGCCTCAGACCATATTTCCACACTAACTGCTTTACTGCCCACAAAAACATACTCAAACAAAAAACATGGTATCTCACGTTTAGTCTTAAAGAATGCACACAAGACACAATAGCTTATCTGCCTCATTCATTCCATTCTCTTATACCAAACCAAATGTTTGATTAAGAGCTAAGCTCTTTGGTTTACTTTATCAGGATCTCAGCCCCGGATCCCCGCGGGACAGTCTCATATCAGTCACGCTAGCTGCTTTGTTTACAGCAAACCTACCGCAGCGTCCCACCAGTAGAGGAACCTGCTAAAAATGCAAATTAAAGTAAGACAGACGTGATGCAGCTGTGCCACGACCACCTTACCTCCTGCTTCCACCGTTTGCAAGGGTTCGTTCGCAAAAAAGACAGACCCGAAGGGGTCTGACCCTCAGGGAGAAGGAGAAGAGATTTATGGACATCATTTACCTCTTCAGAAGGCCACAGCTGTTACCGAGCCTCTGCAAAGCAATTATCCCAATAATTAGAGCCGTGGTCAGGACTGCTGAAGCAACCGTTTGCGGGCAAATGAACTTGGCATGCGGTACAGAAGGAGAGACTGCGAGATGGGTATACAGCTTGTCTTGATGTTTCTTTCATGCTAGAATAATTATCATCTTCTATCTGCTGCCTCTGCCAAAACTATAGGGTTGGCTTGAAAGCTTGCAGTGTATTCTTTTAATATACAGCACTGCATTGCATGATATACTTGTGCATTAAGTTACTTGTTAAAAAAAAACTGGTGCAATTCCAAATGAATAAATAAATATTATACACACTTCATGTACTACACGTCCAAAAATCTATTGAAGCCCACCTAAAAAAATTTATTAAAATTAATGAAATACTATTCATTTGCATTACAGCTAAATGGGTCCAAAAATGTATTGCAATCCCCCCACAAAACAAATAATTACTATGCATATATAATACCACAAAACTTAAAATTATTAAAATTAATTAAATACTTTTCATTTGCATTACAGCTAAATGGATCCAAAAATGTATTGCAAATCCCCCCTAAAAACTAATTTTTAAATAAATAAAATTTAATGTAATATAATAATAATAATACATTTACATATATATATATATATATATATAATACCATGAAACTTGTTCAAAAAATTACTGCAATCCTCCCAAAAAATGTAATAAAAATCAAATACATAATATATTACCATGTAAGTAACCGAAGTAAAATAAAATAAATACATATAAATGATAAACCTCCCAAAACAGAATAAAAGTTAAATACTACACTACTTTACTTGTCCACAAAACATACTGCAATCCTCCCAAAAACTAGTACTATGCAAAGACTTATACTACATGACTTGACAAAAATTGCATTGCAATTCTGAAAAATAAATAAATGAAAATCAGTGTGTGTGTGTGTATATTGTCTATTCATACATTACCATGTAAATGTAGGTTAATCATTGTCATTTGTGGACTTATGAAAAGTATTTTCATTTTGAAACTATATCAGAGTCTCTGCAAGCTACATACCAAGTGCGCATACTGCTCTTTTTAGACACAATTTAGACCAATTAATACCATCATATTACCACCGAATACATCAGAGCAAGACATTCAGCCAGCCTCATTTTAATTTTCAGAGGAACGAACTCAAAGCGTACATGCAATTGCATTTCAAGGCTAACGAAACAAAGATTTGACACCCTAAATGGGACGCACATAATAGTCGTGTTTCAGACAGACCGCTATCTGAAATGTCCCTCAGGTGTTAAAATTAGTTATCACGGACCAGAGAGCAAGACCTCGCTTCAACACTAATGAGAGGCCTGAGTCTGTGAATTACTGAAGAGAGAGAAAGAGAGAGAGAGGCATAGTGCCATCAATAATCACAGCGTTTAAAGCTGTGACTGTAATGAGAGCTGGATTTTAGCATACTGTGGGAGAGACTCTACTATAAGAGACATTTAAACAGAAGCTCAAGAGGCTGTGAAAGTCTAGTAGAGAAAAACTGCTGCTCGAAGATGTTTTTCAGCCTAAATGAATTTGTGTCTAGCTGCAAATGAACCTTGGCCCTTGTATTTGCCAGATGAAAAGTGGTGCACCATCAGAGCCAAGAAGTCAGGGAGGAGCAGCTCCGAACAGCAGAAAGCAAATGTTTAAGAAGAATGGCTCGTGTATAATATGCATACACGGCTTAGATCTACCGCACAGATAAAGCCAGACTTTCTTGTTTCTGTGGAACACAAATGAAAAAGAAGCATGCACTGCATTTTTAGTTAATCAGGGACTCTAGTTAACTCCAACTCCAAATATTATCAGTAAAGGAAATTCAAAGTAATAGTTTGTGTTAAGTATAAAGAAAGTAGCTCTCGAATACAAATTCGTTTGAATATTCAAATACATGACAAGCATTGCAAGTGTCATAAACAATTGGTTTTTGCAGATTTTCAGTAAAAAAAAATATATATATATTGGTTTAGTCTGTTTACTATACAAAAGAAAAGCACTCATTTTTGGTGGTCACCGAGTCCTTCGAGTTCTTCTTTTGTTAGATTATTAATTGGATTTTTTATCATATTAATCTAAAAAAATAAATATAAAAAAATTACGGTAAGTAATACGGTAATAGTAAGTAGTACGGTAAGTGGTTGCAAACTAGTTACATTTTTCTAGTTAAATTTTAAAAACTGGATTATTTAAATGTAGCTAAAATAAAGTGCTTGCAACCACTTCTCTTAAAAAAAATACATTGTACATTTAATGAATCATCTAAATCACTTTTTTGTTATTTTTATTGGTTTATTTGAAAGAGTTTGATCATGCCGACCAAATTTCATTCTAAATAAAATGTAACTTCTCGCAGGGCATCTGCTGTGTCTAAACAAAAGATACTCCTTCAATAATTTCCTCATCCGCACAACTAGGTCACTGTGTCAACCAGCACGGCACGGAAAACCATCAAAGACAAATCTAGTTTAAAGATTTTAAGCTTGTTCTTAAGTTAGTCCAATCCATATCAAAGGTCTGTGCTTGTACAGTTGTAAAATAAGAACGTTTGCATGCTTGTATATACTTTTAAATATGCATTCAGATGCTGTGGGAGAGCTTATGCACCTGGAATTAAAGACTCCTTGACAAAGTTGACCCTAGTTAGGAGTGAAGGGCTTGAAAGAGCCAATCATCATCGTCAGGATGTCATTTTCCTGCAGCTCCCCAGTAATTAGTCACATGGTATTTACAGCTCAAATGATTGGCTGAAAACAACTTGGCAGCAGACCTGACAAAACGAAATTGAGATGAACAGGAATGCTAAGATAGCTTTCATCGGCTATTATGGACCTCCATGGCATAACTGTACTTCATAGAGTCGTTAAATTAATCTATAAAATGAATCGATACACAGATAATAATTAAACTGAAATGTCTCAATATAGTTTGAATCTGGAAAGCTTCTACCTTATATACTTCACTCATCAGTCTGAAATTCACAAAGCTAAATGAAAGGAAGTAAAAGTACCCACCCTGAGTTCAAATGTAGGCTACAATAATAATAATAATAATAATAATAACAACAATAAAAATACAATTACAAATTATATTGTTATCATCAATAATAAATATATAGCAGTAAAAAATGTGTATATATATATATATATATATATATATATATATATATATAAATATATTAAAAACACAAATTTATTACATAATAATGAATTATTTTAATTAAAATAGTATTATAATATAAATATAATAATATTTTATATATATAAAATGTGTAATAAAATTATACATCAAATATATCAATTAAGTTAAATAACTATTATATATTATTTGTATTGCTGTTGTTGTTATTATTAGTGTTTAATTATTTTAGTATACACATCACCATCATCATTAGGGGTGCTGCTCACCTCTTTCTTGTCCTGCAGGCATTCCAGAACAGACAGGTTATTTGTCCAGGTGTGTTTTGGACACAGCCGGGTCACGTCGTCCCGGCAGGCCTGTTCTTCTGCCAGCTTCCAGCCGGTGGATCTTTTAGACTGAGCACCGGAGGACGCGGCGGCGTTATTCCCGGGGTTCGGTAGCGCGGGTCTGAACGGCTGGTGCATGGCGGCAGCCGGAGGATGGATAATCCCAAAACCTGGAAGAGGTTTAAGAGCCTGTACGGATAGCAGGCAGAGATACACGAGGAGCAGCAGCAGCTGAACACGTCTACACGCCGCCATCTTCAACCACAAACAGCTGAAACAAGCTCCACTCACTCTGCCGCTGAAGACTCCGCGCTGACCGGACGAACCTACTACGGTGAAGGCTTTGCTCATGAATATTAATGACGCCACGTGACGCGGGCCCAGAAGGCTTTATTGATTGGCTGGACCACTGACGTTTGTAAATAAGCCTCGAACACCTGTCCAATAAACGAATCCTACTGTGAGGAAGGCATGGATTATGAATATTAATTAAGTCAAGTAAGCGGACACTCCAGGAAGGTTACCAAGCAACGTCTGCAAGGCGAAATTAATATTCATTAGCTGGGCCTTCGTCGTAGTTGGATCAGTAATTTCGAGATCAGAAAACTAACGTCGGATGAAAGAGATCAGATCGAGCTCACTTCACTGCTTACTGCGGAGGATTTAACACACACTAGACTCCATAAAAAGATTTTACTACTCAGTTACTACAGACATTCAGTCTGCTGTTAATGTTGTTAGATGTAAGGCATAATAAGATATGTATTAGTGTTTAAGTTTATTTATTTGTCTAAAATGTTTTTTATCTGGGGTCATATTATATTATCTGTTGCAACTACACTATAATAATATTATATTACATAACCTGTACTTTAAAACAATACAAATAATATAATTATAATTAAATAATAATAATAAATAGCCTTAATTATATATATATATATATATATATATATATATATATTTATTTATTTATTTTTTATTTTATTTTTTTTTTTCAACTGTGACTTGTCTATTCTATTCTGTTCCTGAAAATGCTGACAAACATGAATTTTTGAACCTGCATGAGCAAGAAATCAGTTACTGTTAAAATATGAGTCATCTTTTCATAACTTCCTCTGGTTTATGGGAACAAAGTTTTGCAGCATATAACACTACATTATTTATGACTAATCTTGGCATGCTAATATGCCACTTATGCACTGCATACATGTTTATTTTATTGTGCATACTTATTGAAGTTTGTGATGTAGCCTACTCTTTATTGTTTGCATTTACAGTACATTGTTATGAATGCATTTACATGTGTAATATTTGCACTGTGACAAAATACATGTCTTTCCCTCCCTCTGTATAGAAATGTCAATATTGCAGCTTAGCATTTGCATATGTTCAGGGTTTATTCATTTGAAAATAAACATTGTGGACGATGAAGCTAGATTTAAAAAATGTTTTGTACATACTGATAAAACATTAAACACAGTGTCCAAATAATGGCAAAAGTTCACGTAATCTATTCCCATCCAATATGCATTTGTCTGGATGCAGCATTATCTTAATGCTTTGTCCTTCTCAATGTTTAATATTGCTGTTTCGCGCAGTATGTTGCATGAAAAGGGTCGCAGGCAGGTCAGCTGCTTCACTAACTGTAAATCAATGACAGAGTCCATATTAATCCACTTCACACACACTAAACAGGCTGACATCAATAAGAGTTAGCATGAATAAGAAACTCAAGACAGCATAATAAAAGAGCTTGAATGAAGCCACATAATGATGTGCGTCTGTAAAGAGCCTTCTTGCATTAGCAAAAAACATTCATAAGTGCACTTCAACACAGATCCTTAACCTTTAAATCATGCTTCAGCATAAAAAAACCCCCTTCTCCTCAGAAGTCATTTGACTATTGAGATCCAGGTTAATATAATGAAAAAATAACAAGAAGCCATTTAATAATTTGCTGTAGACCATAATCAGTACAGAATTTAGTAGTAAACAAGTTTGTTTCAGTCTTACTAGCTTTATTCATTAAGTTAAAAATGTAATATGTCATTTATTTATGAGGTAGTGATGATGGTTAATACACTTTTACGAGCATATATCATAAAAGAGTTCCAGCATTGGCGTATGAAGCAATAATCACTGTATTGTCAAATTTATTAATATTTTTATGGCACACATACTGTACATTGTTAATCCTTCAAATCACAACGATTCTCTTGTGAAGGGAAACAAAACTTTTTAAATCTTCTTTTCAACTGAAAAGAGCACTCAAAACATACATTTGAAAAAATATTTCTTTGTTTCGTAACCATAAAAATCAGCAACATTTCCCTTTTCCCTTTCACAGATTGATTTCCTTGGCACCTTATGGAGCAAATATGAGCTCTACCCAAATCAACAGGTATAAAAGTGCAAAAAACAGCACTGTATAACAATTTCACTTTACTAACTAGGCTGGCTTTGACCTATTACAAGGTTGATATTTGCAGCTCCTCGTTAGAACATAATTGTACACAGTTGTTAGTCCACCCCGAATGATGCTGGTGTTCCTCAACATTTCTTTACCGAGGAGTTGCTACAGTACTAAGAGTTTTGAGGCGTTTCTTGACGTTTTAGTTATTTGTGAAGTTCAGAAAGTGCTTTGGAGCAGGCAGTGGCACCCGCAGCCGGTGGGACAGACCTCCTGAGAGCGAAACCAGTCCATCATGTGACTGGTGTGTCCTCCGTGGCCACAGCTCAGGCAGAAGTTAGAGGAGCCACGTACGGCCACGTGACAGATGGCGCACTGGAAGGTGAAGCGCTTGCAGACGGCGCACTGGGTGCCACGGGCCTGACTGCGACAGTGGCAGCAGTACACGCCAAACTCTGTGTACGAGAGCAAAGACAGACTCATAAACATTTGTTCGAGAGTTAAACATTGATCCACGTCCCAGGAATGTGAGACAATGCTTAAGGATTATCAGAAAGAACTGTTTTTATTTGATCCACAAAGGAAGTTTGCACCAGAATAAAATGTAAAGTATAACACCACATGATTTCCTGCTCAAGAAATATTATTATCAATGTCGAAAACAGTTGATGCTTAATATTTTTTGTGCATAGTTAAAATATACATTATAAAATATTAAATATATATACTATAATTTTTTTTTTACTTCTAATATCTGCTAATATTATACAAAACAAATATTATTACTACTACTATAATTATACAATTAATATTTATTAATAATAATAATCAATTAGTAAATAATTAATCACAAAAACAATAATATAATAATGTTATAAGTACTACTATCTATAAATAACTAAAACAATAATAATCTAATTTAAATGATTATTAATTGAATTAATTAAAATTATTATTATTATAATTATAAATGTTGAAAACAGTTGCAGTGCATCATATTTTGTGCAAAGAAGCATAATTAAATAACTATTAGATATGACATTTTATTATTAATAGGATAATAACAAGAAACAATAAATTAGCATTATAAATTATTATTATTATTATCATAGTAATTGTTATTGTTTATAAATAACAATAATTGTTGAATAAATTGTATATTAATGGTATTAATTTTACACTAAATAATAGTAAAAAAAAAAAATTCTCACTAAAATAACCAAAACCTTTAATAAACTGTCTACAATTTAACATTTCAAACATTTACATCTGATAATATCTGAAGAATAATTTCTTTAAAAACATAGCAAAATGCACATATCTATTATTTACCGTAAACACATCCAAGCTGTTTGGAACCCTGTTTCTTTAACATACCTATGCCTTTGTGTGGCTCTGGAGGGCAGGAGACAAATTTGAGCACCTCTGCCCTCTTGTCCTTCATGCCCCATCTGTGCAGGATCTCACCGTAACACTTCTTGAAGTCATCAAACTGCCAGGAGTTAGAGGGGTCCAGTAATCTGTGAATCAGCAGCACCTCTTTAGAGTGTGTGGATGCAGTGTTAATGTGATGTGTGGAAGAGTCACGGGTTAAACGGGGCGTTCACCTTTTGTTCATGTCGTGTTGTTCTTTTTCTCGTTCTCGGGGGTCAGTGTATATCTGGTTTGCATAGCGATAGTCATCCGGAGATGATTCTCCCCAAGGAGGAGCATGCTCTGATTCACGTCCAACTGAAAAAGGAAAGACCAATATTTAACAAACATGATCAGAAGCCAGGGAGATGAACAGACCTGCTACTAAAACTTCTGTGTCATGCTGCGGAATCATTTTGCTACAATTCAACTAAATTATTATGCAAAATTAGCTGAAGACAAACATCATGCAACTTTAAGAGGAAAACAAACACAAACAACTGGGATTATCTTGATTAATTTGATTAAAAATTAAATTTTAGGAGTGAAATATGAACGTGCAACAGATTAATGTACTCAATAATTAAGAAAACAATATTAATGTTATTCACAGGAATTCAGTAAATATATAGTCTTTATAGATTACACAGCATAATGTGTGTGTTTATATATACACAGTACACTTATATCTAAACAAAAACTTTTATTTTGGATGCGATTAATCACAAATAAAATTTTGACATCACTATTAAAATTATAATAAATATTTACAATGTTACTATTATTATTATTATTAATTTTTTTAATTGCTAATTATAATCATCATCTTCAGTTTTTAATAAAAAAAATGAAGAAAATACTACTTTAGTATTAATAATTACTATAATTTATATAAATAGAATATATAAATATATATATATATATAGAGGTATACAAATTGATTCATTATATTAATAATTACATGCCAAATAATGTAATTTTTGCTCAGATTTTACACAAAACATTAAACCAACCAATATGCAACTCTGAATAGTCATACGTAAGTCATAAAAAATTTTTTTGGTTGTGATTTTCTCATAAAGACGTAAAAACTGAAATGTAATCTGTGAATAAACTCAGGATCTCTCACCCATGGTCCACGGAGTGTTTGCAGAGTCTGAGGTACTTGAACATGATCCAGATGTGACCGAACTAGAGGTGAAGCTGGGCTAAAGAAGCATTAATAACACAAAACAAATAAGATGCAGGTCACAGATATTGAAAGCAACCTCTTTGATGAACACAAATATTTCCAACATATTTAAGCAAGAAATGTACAACGGAGTCCTTAATACACAATTCAGTCCTACAGAATACATGCATAAATAAATCAGGTTTTCAAGCATACGTAGCGGGAGTGGTGTGGCATTACAGACGCCGCTCGAGGTTGCTGATGTCCGTATAAAGTGAAATATTCCTGAGGATTGCTGTGACCTCTGAACACACTGCACAGCATGGCCAGACTCTGAACATCACTCATCTGACTGTAGTGTTCGAGTCTGTGGAGGAAAGAGGCAAGTGAACACGCTCATCAATTCTAGCTGGATATAATGCACTTCTGATGGTTTCACCGATTTAAAGCTGCAACTCACAATGTCTCCAGCAGGTGTCGGCCGAATGGGTGCTTGGCCCAGGGAGTTCCAGCATCAGGGTCAGGGTCAGGACTGAGGTCAAGATTTGTAGCTGCTGAGGCAAGCGCCCAAACCTAAAGACATAGCACAGAGAATTATAAAAAAACTATAAAAACGACTTCATGTACAGAATTCATGCTCTTGACACACACTGTGGATCAAAACCTTTCAAAAGCAAAATGTTTTCTTGTCTTAGGACAACTTGGATAAACTTTTTGGATTCAATTCAGATGTTGACTACTGTACACTAAGGTAAAAACCTTGGAATAATGAAAATGTATTAACGCTTCTGAAAGAAGTCTCTTATCCTCAAAGGCTGTATTTGTTTGATTAAATATACAGCAGAAATGTTAATATTGATAAATATTATTACAATTTATAATAACTGTACTTCCAAATGTAATTTATTACTGTGATGCAAAGCTCATTTAAAAAACAATCCTATTATTGTTGCTGAAAACTGCTTTTTTGTTTAACGTTTTTGTGAAAACCATTATATGTTTTTTTAAGGATTCTTTGATGGATACAAAGTTCAGAAGAACATTAAAACATATAAATTATAACATTATAAATATCTTTAATGATATTTAAAGCATCTTTTTTTTGTTAAAAGTGTTAATGTCTTTAAAAAAGTACTCCAGATTTACCAATTTTAAGTAGTTAAAAGTACTAAGCGATTTTCAACATTAATAAAAATAAGAATGTTTCTTCATCAGCAAATCAGCATATTTCTAAAAGATCATGTGACACTGTAAAATAAACTACATTTTAAAATATATTCAAATTAAAAAATAGTTATTTTAAATGATAAAAATATATCACAATATTACAGCTTTTACTTTCATCTAACATTTAAGGGAGAGGTTTCTCAGACAGGTATTAGATTAAGCCAGTACTAGGTCATTGGTAATTTAGGACATTTAAGTAGTTTTTAGAAAAAAAGCATTACCTGGGAGCATTTTAAGACAAAACAATGGCAGTAATGTATTTTAAGGTACGTCAGTGCAAGCTTTTTCCATTTTAGACCGCTCTAACATTTATTTGAATCTAGGACTAGTCTCAAACCCTGTTCTGGAAACTGCCCTTTGTTTAAATGCTGAAGTCCCATTCTAAACAGTATGTTTTATGTTTATTTTGGTATAAACGTTTCAAAAATCTTAATTATTTCAAGCATTAATTAATATTACATACCTTTGCTAAATCCCTGCGGCCCATTGCTAAAGCAGCCGCCCCATTCTTCTGACACGTGTCCTGTATGTCATTAACATTAAGCCTAAGGTGAAGAAAAGAAAAAGATGCTGAGGATCAAGATCACATTTAAATCAAAGATTTCTACAGTATTGTATCGCTGCTACTAATGAGACAGACATCAACTTAATATGCCCTGGAATGTTTTTCTATCTGAGAAAACATAACATACACGTATGTCTCCCCGAGGGCTTTGTGCACAGGAAGCAGACACGAGATTTCTTGGATGATCACTTTGCCAGCCAGTTTGATGGGTCTGCTGTTGTAGTCTCCTCCTTCTCGCTTGCCTTTCCAGCGGCGGGATTTCTGAACACCGTAATAGCGACAAACAAGAGGATTAGTCCTTTTCTGATGAAAGTTATATAAATACATCAGTCAGAATAAAAAAAAAACCTTTTGAGAACCTAATAATAAATCATTATATTTATATACATATATATATAAGAATTATTATTATGCATGTAATGTTATCATTAGAATTACTATAATTATTTGTCAAATCATTTTTTTCTAAATTACTGAGATTTTTTTAAATGCATTAAAAATGTTGTTAAAATCAAAATTAAAGCTTTATTTGAAATATAAGGGTCTAAAATTATTTCCCAAATGTGGTTAAATCAAGAATTTCTACTAACCGTAAATATTTAGTAGCAGCCGTTAAATAAAAATAAAAGTACTAAATATTTAATATACATATACATACACACACACACACACATATATACAGTATATGTATGTATATATATATATATATATATATTGTTTTTTTTTATATTTTTTTTTTACACACAACAAAATATACATCAGAAAGAGAAAAAGGAAAATAGATGATCTTTCATTTTTACGATCTAAAAACACCTGCTAAATTAGTACAGAATTTTTTCAGAGGAGAAAATTTAGGGCAAAATGATGAGCTGTGATGTGCCATCCATGAAATGTATGACAGCAAGTGAATGAAATGCTTTAAAGCAACAAAACATTTGGCATTAGAGCAAGTAGTTGAGACAGAGAATAAATGGGAGGGAGGGGCGGAGGTCAATACCGGACAGTCATGAATAGTCTGCACAGACCAGCGGCGGGGAGCAGACAGAGGGAGCTTCTGATTGGATAAAACAGACCACAGCAACATGAGTGAGGGACCCATGCCACCAAAACTCAACAGCAGAAAGACAGCACAGAGAACAACAGTGAAAATGAACTGTGAAAATGGTGCTTTTGAACAGGTGGAACAAGCGGGTGGATGGGTGGAATGTGAAAAGAAAGAATAACAACTGAACAAAAAGTGGAAAAACATGTTATTCAACCAAGGAGGAACAATACAGTCATGCCTTGAAAATAAATTACATATTTAAAATAATATGTAAAATATTCTGCAGACAGGCAAACATACGGCGCTATTTCATTTTTTAAGAGCCCTGTCAAAAACAAAACAACAAATAAAACAGAATAGAATAAAACAAAATAAAATAGTGCTGTCAACCGATTAATCACATCCAAAATAAAAGTTTTTGTTTACATATATATATTTGTGCTGTGTATATTTATTTTGTATACATAAACACACACATATGCATGCATATATTTCAGAAAAAAAATAAATTATAATGTAAATACATGTTTATTTTCATAATATATATTGTACTGTGTGTGTATTTATATATACTTATTACACGGCTCTCTGGAATGCTTGATTCTGATTGGTCAGTTGAGACATTTGCAGGTT
>JAUCMT010000039.1:15910314-15925082 GCA_032357475.1 Enteromius thamalakanensis | reverse complement strand
ACTGTTTTAATAGTGTATATATATATATATATATATATATATATATATATATATATATGATGTTTTACACATTTTATTTAATATACAAACAATATATCTATTTCATGCATAATGGACAACAATTAAAACAATACAAAAGGGTCTTATCCAAGACTACCTGTCCCGCAGAAACGCGCCCCTGAGGTGCGTGGGAAGGGGATGTTGGAGTCCTGGTAGGAGCCATAAGTGTTGGTTACTCGAGGAAAAGCAGGAAGTGCAGGAGTTACCGGGTTGGTGAACACGTAAGGGTTCGTACCGTCCTCCTGGACATTCAACAGTAGACAGTGATTTAAAAACTCATCACAGTGAGCATGAAAAGAATTTGCATAATGCAAAATTTGCATAATTGCAAAGTGTTTGAATAAACCGGTGAGTATAAAAGTAAAGCTCACTCACCATGACTCCATCTGACTCTAAGCAAGACACCAGCTGTCGAACACACGGCTCTAAGCAGTTCTGGTTTCTCTTTACCTTCTGAAGTGACGTATCGGTCAGGATCTACAAAAGAGATGATGCTGCTTTAACATGACATCGTTTAAATGGCAAGGATAGTTTGATGGGTGTTAACTCAGAATTTAAACCTTCTGTATCTTGGTCTTCATGGAAGACGAAATGTTCGTGGGAGAGACGAACTGGAAAGACGGAGCTGCATTGTTGGGATATTGGGCAGGGAACTTCACCACAAGACGAACACGATTGGCTCCGCAGTCGGCAGACACAAAGCAACTGCGGTTCACAGCATCCATCTGCAATAACAATAATGTCACTGTTCTATTAATGATTAACTGTTGATTCATTCCATGCCATTTCTTAGAATTTTCCAACGTGATACTCGGAAATCACACCGACTGACCTCCACATTGACGTTGCGAATCTGTAAGTTGACCAGAGAAAATTCTTGCTGCAGAGTCTGAGGTAAACCCGGTACGTCGTTCTTGCCACCAGACTGAGGGCCATCAAACTGATCTGTGAACAGACAGTAATTTATTCTTCACGCTGCAAAATATGCTTTTGTTACCTGGACTTTTGGTGTCAAAACCAAGTGAGTTTTTGCTTAGAACAAGCAGAATAATGGGGTAAGAAAAATAAGCTTATTTAAAAAAGGAAACAAGTTAATTTTGCTAATTTTAAGCAAAAATTCACTTGATTTAATAATCATCCTTCTTGATTTAATAATTTTTTTGATATTTTGGCTGGAAACCAGATTTTCTGCCATGCATTAAAATTAGGATCTGACTGGAATATCCACCTTTCACATCATAATAAACGGAGAACGGGATGTTTTATGATCAATAATATAATCATAAAACATAAAAACCATTGTTTTAATCCAAAATAAATGTTAATATTAGTTCAACATCTTGTTTTTAAAAGAATTCAGGCATGTATTTGATAAGAAATAGAGCAAAACCTGTTTAAGAAATTGTTAAACATTATGACAATTCAAAAAAACTGTTTTGTATTTAAATATATTTTACATTAGAATTTATTTGTGGAATGCAAAACTGAATTTAAAGCAGTCATTAATCCAGTCTTCAGTGTCACACGATCCTTCAGTTATCATTCTAATATGCTGATTTAGAAAAAAAACTAGCCACAAACTGTTGAATGGTATAATATTCTAACAGTATGCCTTTGTCTATATTATACAACAGAATAGTATAGATGAAAGTAAAAATATTAAAGATTCAGAGACAAGCACGCCTTTATTTTTTTTTGGCTCATTTTAAATCTGATCTGTGCAGATTTCTGTCTATTGTTAATTCTATTCTATCTTTTTTCACCTTGGGAGTTGTCCGCTGTGAATCCAGGGCTGAGCGGAGGTTCAGAGTCTTGGGACCTCAGAGTTTTCTCCGTCTCTGTGGTGAGCGTCAAGCCCTCCATCAACTCGTCCACAATGTCATTGGCACAGCACAGCTACAGATCACATGAGCCCATCAGTCTCAAACATAAAGTCACCAGCTGTACTAAAAGCATTGAGTTCCTGAGCATCACCTTTTGAAGCTGAGGATCTACTCTCCAAATCCTCAGGGTTTGATCCCTGGACCACGTAACCAGCTGGCAGTCTTTGGAACCTAAAATACAGAATGGACAGTGGAAGACTATAGTACTTGTGTGTATTTAAAGTCAAAAAGAACTACTCATTCACAGAATTATCACCAGCTGCTGGTTCCTCCTCTCACCTTCTTTCTGTGGCCTCCACTGAAACTCAAGCACAACGTCGTCGTGGCCCACGAAGGCATGAACAGGACTGTTCAGCTCCAGTGTGCTCCACAGCAGGAGGCTGTTCTCTCGCCGGAGCTGAGGAACCATCACTGTAACCAGGCCGTTAGAAAAGGGCTGAACAGAATGAGGGGAAGAGAATGCAATGAGTATAATATGCTAATTTGTGTTTAGTATTACATGATGCAAATATAAGAGGGAAAAGTACACAACTGGACAGAAATTACGTTTTTGCAAGAGGTTTCTCATGCACCCCAAAGCTGTATTCATTTGGACAACAACGCAATTGTTAAATATTATTACCATTCAAAGTAACTTTACTATTTTAATAATATATTTTATTCATGTGATGCAACACTGCATTTTCAGATGCATTTTCATTGTAATACGCTGATCTATAATTATTATTATCAATTATTATTGATGCTTAATTATTAATAACTATAACTATTGCCTTAGTAGCAAGTCAGTGTATTTGCATGATTTCTAAAGGATCATGTAACACTGAAGACTGGAGTAATGATGCTGAAAAGTCAGATTTATTAGAAATTGTGTATTTTCATGACAAAAACATTGATAACCATAAGTGATATCTTTCATAAACATCAGTTATTCCAAACCTTTGACTGGTGGTGTAGTGGTCACCATATACATGATAGACAATACAGAAACATTTTATATCAGAAAAAATAATATTATACCTTAAGTGAACATTTAAATAATGTTTCAAACTGTACCGTGTATCTGGCCTTCCACACAGGCACCTGACACGACAAGATATCAACGTACTTCCGGGGTTGTCTGTAGTCCCAGAACTTGGAGGAAATCATTACAGACACACAATCAAGTGTAAAATAAACAGAATAAGAGTGTGAACAATATGATCCATGATGATTCTAATCACCCGAACAGAGTTGTCCTGACTGGAAGTAGCCAGGATGTACTCGTTATCCGGGTGCCAGTCCAGACCATGAATCTTTGACAGGTGGGCAGCTACATACTCCACAGCAGTGTTTGGTTTCTGAAGCACAGAACAGTAAGCAGACAGATCAACAGACAAACAAAGACTGATTAATTGATAACTGATATCGATGATGGTTAAATAATCATGATGCAGCAAGTAACAATCACCCTCTTGTCCCAGATTCTGACATCACCATCATGACTTGACGCTAAACAATAGTGATTCCGTCTGTTCCACTTCACCTGAGAGGCTCCAGCTATTATACAGAGGGAAAGTGACAAAATAAAACGATAAATGAAAGAATGGACATTGCATGAATAAACTAATTGATGAGTATTTCCACGTACCCACAGCAGACAGAGCCACGGTTGGTTTTCGAGTATCCCTGGATATAATAACAAAAAATAATATAAAAAGTAAAATATGGGGGAAAAGACCTTTATCATGCACTCTTTGTCCACACTCACCTTGTGTCCCATATGTAGATGTATGTGTCCACAGAGCTTGTAACAAGAAACTCTGGTTCAAACCACGACCAGTCCAAATCACTAAAATAGTAAAAAAATTATTTATTATAATTTTTGTTATATTGGAATAGAATATTTACATTTTCAAGTCAGATATATTAATATTTGGCTTTTTGAGAGTCTCATGATTTCAAGATTTATAATACTTTATTGCCTAATTGTCTACAATTTAGCAGTTAAGAGCTGAACAATAGTATATTTTACATTTGGGGAATATATAAAGTCTTAAGTCCAAAATGTTTTGCTCATGCGTTTTCTTCTCATTGTTGGGGTTTCGGATTTCTGCTTGAAGTTACCTTATGACACGTGTGTGGCCTTGCAAAGAGGTATGTGGTTCACCGGCTCCATCACGCCAAACGTACAAGTCAACACGCTGGTTACTCTGCGGAGATGGCAAAATGTATTTTTGCTATTTAGACGATACATAAAATAAGAGCTAACAGTAACCAGATACCATTTACTGAGACTAATACATGTTTTAAAAGCATTGTTCATTGTCAGTTAGTCAGTTAAAGGAAACCGACTGTAAAGTGTTACGGACTAAATATCATGTATGCATGTGAAACAATACATTTGAAAGTGTCATGAATCAGCAGAGGGTAATATCTCCTTAACGTACAGATGCTGCAAATAAATGGGCCTCGGTTTTGTGTGGATTCCACTGGACTGTCCCAACATCCCATTTGCTTTGGCGGCTGAGTTTGCGTGGAGCCTCGGACGGTGTCTCCAAATTTACAACATATAAGAATCGTCTCCTGTGCAAAGCATTCACAAGTGAAAGAGTAAATGTAGTATAACGATGCAAGCAAAAAGCATTTATAAATGTAACACAGATATGAAACAGGATGTAAATGCAGCATAAAGAACTAAGCTACAGATGGTGCATAAGCGTGTGTTTATAATTCCACATGAGGATGTGATATTAGCCGAGGCAGCACAAACCCAGAGAGAACAGCGTGCTGGCCGAGACAGTCCACTGACATTGCAGTAGCCTGAAAACAGAAACGTCTGTCATTACACAACACATCACCCCCAAAAACACTTTTAAAATGTTATTTTTACCCTTCTAAATGTATTGTATTTCATTGCATTGCGTTGTTATTGTCTAACTGCTTATTCTTATTCAGTTATATACTATAAGTATACTTAGACTTACACTGTAAACTGTACTAGTGCTATTTTTTAAGAAATATATGACACTTAGTTTATATCTAATGCAATGGTATACTATATAGACATTTTAAGTGTAATTTACGTGCCCATATACTTTCTAAATCCAATGTATGATCATATAAACCACATTTACTAAAGTTATACCATGTAATCTCCCAGGTTTTTATTTCCTCTTGACAACATGTTTATTGTAATACTAATACTAGTTGAAAATACTATGTTTACCATGGAAGGTTTGTAAGGTTACACCTTAATAAACAAAGGATGTCATTCAATTCAAAGTTTAATAGTCGTCGCTCAGTTTTGACATGACAGCTGCGCACGTTTATTGCTCTAATGTTTGTGGAAAGTGCGCATCTAACTCGTCTAATGCACGCAGGCAGGTGTGGCGACTGTGTACCTGTGCATCTCGGAACTCCACCACCACATTCTCACTGCTCCAGCGGGCCGCCATCTTCACCCACCACCAGAACGTCAACAAATGACGTGATACTAACGGGACTAGCGTCATCTCGCGACAACTCGTGTCGCTTCTGCCAAGATGGCTGCGACCGTGGTAGAGCATGTTGTGGCAGATGCTGGCGCTTTTCTCAAAAGGGCTCCTTTGCAAGTGAGTTGTTGTTGATCGCGTTGGTTTCTTATTTTCTTATTCTTATTCAGAAATGTCGGTTTTATTGATTGTGACGCAGGATTAATGACTGAACTGACACGTGTGCTGCACTGCGGTGTAGTTACTGGAGGTGGAATAAATAATTAATAGTTCGTATATAGACATGATTGTGGTGTATTTTGACTACATAAAGGCGACACACTAACAAAAACATTACGTGTTTTTACCACTGTAGTACCTTTGTGTATTTATAAGTGCTCTGATATAAAGAGTACAGTTTACAATGATGCAATTCCTTCATGATATTTTAATATGTATAATATTTTTGTGAAAGTCTGTTATCACATGTTTGTGTGTGTGTTTTTGTTTTGTTTTAGGAAATTGGGAAGAACATTTATACCCTGAAGGATGTTGTTGATGAAATTCGGGATAAACCAACAAAAAGGAGTTTGGCTTTTTTGCCATACAAGCTCAATTTCAAAGAACCCTTTCCAGAGCATGTGAGATTTGGTAATAATAACCTCATGCTATTATTAATGTCTTTAGTAGAATGCTGAAAGTGTGTTATGGTTGACTTTTTTTATTTATACATTGAATCACAGTTACAGAATTTGCTAAAAAGACAGGAGACTATCCCAGTCTTTCAGCCACAGACATCAAGGTTTTGGCTCTGACTTATCAACTGGAAACCGAGAATGTTGGAACTGAGCATTTGAAGACAGAACCTGAGAAAAAGGTACTTGTGATTGATTCATTCTCATTTGTTTACATCTGTTTTGCAGCATTTAGCAGTTTTTCTATTTGTTTGCATTTTAGTTCCAAATATGCAGTACACAGAGACATCCAGAGGCTCCTGTTGGCATTGCAGGTTTCCATTTTCCATCAAAAGTAAGTATTGTATTTGAGTAATGTTATTGTAAATTAAATTCCATGGCCTTTTCCAGTTTTCCAAGGTGTATTTATAAGAAAAAAGCTAATATACATACAGACAGCAGATGCCTCTGCAAATATGTAATAATAATAATAATGTTGTTCTGCCTGAAGGGGATCTATTAATTTCTCTTTCTTCTTTTTTTTTCCCCCAAAAGTCATCAAATAATCCAAATACAGTTGTCCAAAGCCCACTTAGACAAAATGAGCCACAAGACCCTGATAGTTCACAATTCAACAGCTTTCAATTTTGGAGAAGTCCACTGCCCAGCATCGAGAATGACCTCCTGGAACTGCTGGTGAGGAATCCCACAATATCCAAATCGCTTTGCTTACTTTAGACCAAAAAAAAAAAAATCCTTTCTTTCTTCTATCTAGGCTGCAGATGCCATTACAGTCACAGAGAAACTAGAGTCTGTTGACCTGTCGGCTGATAGTCAGCTGGCTGAATCTGAAGAGCACGATGACACAAATGGAGACCAACATGAGGAAGAAGAAAGCAGTGATGAGGAAGAGGATGGTGATGATGGGGGAGGTTGGATTACTCCTAGTAACATAAAACAAGTCCAGATGGATGCTGGTAACTGGAGGCCGACAGCAGATGTTAAAGTTGGCTGCGTGACCACTGACTTTGCCATGCAGGTACTAGTGCTCATTGATTACACATAGCAATCTATTAAAACTGTTTTTCACAGATTTTGTAATCAGTTGTGAACCTTGTTTACATTAACAGAGAAAACTTATCAAAGATGTTAGATTAGGAAAATGATCAATTATTGTGCATTAAATGCAGTAGTTCTCCAAATTCACTGAACATTTACTCACCCTCAGGCCTTCCAAGATGTAGATGAGTCATCAGAACTCATTTGGAGAAATATAGCAGTGCATCACTTGTTCACCAGAGGATCCTCTGCAGTGAATGGGTGCCGTCAGAATGAGTGTCCAAAGAGCTAAAAAAAACAACAATAATCCACAAGTAATTCACACCATTCCAGTCAATCAGTTAACATCTTTAGATGTGAAAAACTGTGTGTTTGTGACAAACAAATCAATCATTCAGATGAAAAGACATATATGCACTAATCAAGCAGTGTTCACGAGCAAAAGCAAATGTCAGTGGGTTTTTTCACTGGAGAAAGTGGTATGGATTATGAACTCAAATAGTAACTTAATAATAGATTTGGTGTAACATGGTGTTAACTGATGTACTGGAGGCATGTGGATTATTGTGATGTTTTTATCAGATGTTTGGACTCATTCTGACTGCACCCATTCACTGCAGATGATACGTTTGTGAGCAAGTAACGTAATATAAAATTCCCTTTAATCATTCACATTGAGCAAATATGGACAATATGTTCATTAAACCTAATGTCTTGTTGTTTTCCTGACAGAATGTTCTGATTCAGATTGGACTGCATGTGCTGTCTGTTAATGGCATGCTTATTAAATACACCAGGAGCTACGTTCTGCGCTGTCATGCCTGCTTCAAGTGAGTGATGGGTTCACCTTGGAAATTGAGTTTTGGAGCAGGATTAATTACACATTTATAATAATAATATGGTGTGTGTTACATGGACATTGTTGTTTCCATATTTTTAGGACAACTACAAACATGAACAAATCTTTCTGTCCACATTGCGGGAACAACACTTTAAAGAAGGTTGCAGTCAGCATTAATGAGGACGGCACCACGCAGATGCATTTTTCCAGGAATCCCAAAGTGCTGAATCCAAAGGGAAAGAGAGTGAGTAATGCTGTGACAATATATGTAATGAGCTAAATGCATTAGAAATTTGGCTAGAAGGTATAGTTATGATGTCGTCATAAATTAATGCTAGCGATGCTTTCTTTTCTTGTCCTCTGCAGTACACTTTGCCTTTGCCACAAGGCGGAAAACATGCCAACAACCCACACCTGGTGGAAGATCAGCGTTTCCCCCAGCAGAGATTGTCTAAAAAGGCTCGTCAGAAGACTAATGTGTTTGACCCAGATTACCTGGCCGGCAGCTCTCCGTTCTCCGAGCACGATATCTACAGCAGGTCAGCCAGCTTACAACTGCGTGACACCCAGACCGGAGGAGGAAGACGGCGAACTAATCCTAACGCAGCGCGCAAAAAGTTTGTTAAAAAGTGATTTTCACACTACATGCAAAATGTGGACTGGAAGCCTGAAACATTGAATTCATGATGGAATTAAAACGTTTATGGTAATTTATTTGAATGAGCCGCTTCGTTTTAACTTTTGACATCAAGTTTAACTCTATATATCAAAGTATTTTCCATATTCTAGACTTGTACCAGTTGAAATCGATATGTCATTTATTAGCAAGTTGACATTTATTAACTTGCTTTTGTGATATAGATAAAAATTTGCAATCTACTCTTCCATGCAGGTTCTATGGGGAATATCAGAAATAAGCAGCTTAATATTTGTATTCAGTTTTTTAATAAATCTCCCCCCCCCAAAAAAAACTCTGGAAAATGAGCAGACAAAACAAAAACATGCAATAGAAGTCAAATGCAATATATTGTCCAATTACAAGAGCATACAGATGCCACGAAGGATTATGAACACAAGTTAAAGTTGTAAAAAGGACAGTTCACCCAAAAATAAAAATTATCCTCAAAAATAATTGTTCTAGTCTTCATTCTGTCATGTCATCATTTTGTAAAATGTTTTGCTTAGAAGTGCTTTTTTTTATACTAACAATATCAATATCAACAGAAGTGGCATTTATTATGCAAAGACCTTCATATATTTTAAGTGTCCTCTGTAAGTCAGAAAAAAGTCTTTTTTTTTACAATTTAAATATATATTACCATATTTAATTTCATCATATATTACATTATTACCATCACCAAATATAGCTGCAAAAATAAATGCAAATCAAGCCCTGGTAAAAGTATGTCCAGATAGTTATTTGCTATCAAAACAGCATATTTTTAGTGTTTTTTTTTATTCATCTGTTGTGGACAAATCCTCTGGTCCTGTCAAGTCCTGTAGATCAAAGTTCATTTCGGGCACAAGGATCGGGTTATTTTGCTCAGTACTGACTGCTTCAGCAGAAATGTCCTCTTTCTGAGAAAGACTGGGATCAGATGCTGACACAGGCTCTTGTTCAGATAGTACAGGTTTTTCTTGAGGTGTTATGGGTGTGATTGCAGTCGAGGGATCTGATTCAGCTGTGGTCAGGCTGCTCAGATCAGTGCAGAGATCCAGGACCGAGGTCACAGGCTCCTTCTGGGGCAGAACAAACTCCAACGGCTCCAGAACCGCATTCACATTGATGCAGCCAAGACTGCCGTATTTATAAACCTGGGTCGGCGGAACGCCTACAACACAAATACAAGATAAACTTTTAAGTCAACATCAAATGGTGTTTGCAAGCCATTTTATTTCTGGAACGTAACAAAAAATGTCCTGAGGATATTTACCCAGTATGAGCGCAAGCTGGGCTGGAGGAAAGAGAACTTGTAAACATCGGTTCAGGAAAGGCACCATGTCTTCAGCAAATGCACTGCAGAACTGAACAAATAACTCGCGCTCACGGCTACTGAAGGCAGATTCCTCAGCTCGATGGAAAACCAGGATCAGCTTGGTCACCTAAAAACATAATAAACATTACATTTTAATATCACAATTCTTCAAAGAAATACAGCATTGATGGCCATACTTAAAAAAAACTACAAATATTATTCATGCAATTAACATTAATTACCTTAACAAGGGCTTCCTCAACACATCTGCCAACTTCCTGTGCGAGTCCAATCGGGCAGCACAGGCGCAAGTCATTGAAGGCTGTCAGGACGTTATTGAGGAAGCAGGCTAGAGGTGGGAAATCCAGCAGGGCCATGGGTGGCTGCAGTGTGCCCGGCTGGGTGCTCGGAACCGCTGGCGGAATAGTGCTGCCGAGTATCGACGGCAGAGAAATTAGCGTGTACAAGTTCATATCCTCTTGGAACTTATCCACTGCTTCCTGAATAGCCTTCCGGAACGTTTCCATTGCAACCTGCTGAAATATAGGAGCGAGCTGGCCACGGAAATCTGCCCCGACCCGGCTAAAGGAAAGCCCGAAGTACATGCACTGGCTGAGCAGAGAGTCCAGACGGCTTCCCACCCCACGCTGGAGGTCCCGATCGAGGGTCTCCAAGAACTGCGCCGCCTGCTGCACCACCCATCCGTGAAAGATGGCGCTCTCGTTTAACGCCTGACCACCAGGTGGCAGCAACGGATCCTCGTCAGAGAATATGGCGCGATACTGGGTGATGATGTCGAAAAGATGCACACGGCAGGTTTCGATGGTTTTGGTGATGTGGAAGTATGGGTCTTCATCTGGGATGGCAGCGAGAATGGATCGCAGCCAGCTTCCACGGGCTTGCAAGAACTTGACGCGCAGCTCGGCTTCGGTAAAAATATCCATTCTGCGCAAGTATCCGATCACACGCAGGCAAACCGGGAGCTGTGTATTACTACGCAGTTGTTGAAGGAGTTGGTTCAGCATGAGCTGAGCAGACAGTCGAACCTCGTGCACAATGCCCTGAAAGAACACAAAAAGTATTCAGTCACTTTTATTATCCTTATAACTTATGAAATATCATAGTTTATTTATATAGTGCATTTAGACCCTCAAACATTTATGCATTTCTTTTTTCTGTTGAAAATAAATAAAGATATCTTCAGAATTATGTCAAAGTCATATTTTGTAAGTCAATGGCTACACTGTAAAAATAATTGACGGTATAAAACTGGCAGCTGTGGTTGCCAGAATTCAGTCATAAAAAATACAGTATTAAGTTAAATTTACAGTTAAATACTGTAATTTCATTAACTGATATACCGCCCAGTTTCACAGACAAGGCTTAAGATTGTCTCAGACTAAATTGCATGTTTGAGCTGTCTCAGATGAAAATATCTTGCTCTGACAGATCTTAAAACATGTCAGTGTCATTGTTCTGTATTAAGATGCACACCTGTAATATTTTCTTATAAGGCATTTTTGTAAAAGTTGCTTAAATATCTTACTTTTACTAATGTATTTTACCGTTAACCATATAACAGGTTTTTACTGTAGCATTTTCAGTTTTTTTTTTACAGTTAAAATCACAGTACTTTCTTTACGGTGTACCACTGAATGTTTGGTTAACAACATTTTTCAAAATATATTATTTTGTGTTAAAAAAAAAAGGTTAGAGAGAAAAATTAGGGTGATTTTCCTGAATAGTAACAACAACGAATCATCTTGGACTCTGGTGCAGATGTACCTGAATGACAGGAAGTGATGAATGTTTTTTCTCCAGTCTCTTCACGTAAGCGGCGAGCTCCAGTGCCTCCTCGTAGTATCCGTTACGCACACACGTGTCCATCAGCTGAGGGATCTCCAGAATCTCCAAGATCTCAGTGTGGCGGTTCAGTGTCAGGCTGTTCATTCGCCTGCTGATGCTGATCTCCTCCGCCTCCTTTATAAACCCTCTGTAAAGAAATGACAAAACAGAAGCCAGTTACTTTGAGTATAATTCTAAATATTTTACAAAGTATAGCACACTATAATGGGTTGGCTTGGCTGCTGAAGCAATGGCTTTTCCTCATGGGACTAATATAAGATTCAGTCATATACATTTTCATTAATAAGTCATTAATGAACATTATATAATGCTTAACATGAATGTAGAATAACAATGTTGTTTTTAAAATTAATTAATATTTTAAATTAGGAAGGATGCAGTAATATGCATTTTTATGGTTATATATTGTTAATAAAGATTTCTACAATCAAATAATTGCTATTCTTCTACTTTTTTTTTATAATCAAAGAAATAAAAAATACTACACACTTCAGTTTTCTCAAAAATATTGAGCAGCACAATTGTTTTCAACACTGATGATAATATGAAACAAGCAAATCAGCACATTTATGACCCTGGACCACAAAACTCATAAAGGAATAAATTACCCAAAAATATAAATCATTAGGATATTAAGTAAAGATCATGTTCCCTGAAGATATTTTGTAAATTTCCTGTAAATATAGTAAAACTTAATTTTTGATAAGTCATATGCATTGCTAAGATCTTTATTTGGACAATTTTAAAGGTTTAAAGATTTTCTCAGTATTTTGACTTTTTTTTTTTGCACGGTTTCAGATATTTAAATGGTTGTACCTCGGCCAAATATTGTCCTATAATATCAAACCATGCCTCATCGGAAAGCTCATTTATTCATTTAACACTTATGGCTGGTTTTGTGGTCACATTTTAGAATGATTTCTGAAGGACCAAAATTCAGCTTTGCATCAAAGGAATAAATTACATTTTAAAACATATTGCAACAAAAATTTTTTACTTTAAATGGTAATAATATGACATAATTTTACTGTCATTTTGATCAAATAAATGCTGTTTTGTTTAGCACTGGAGATGTTTTAAAAAAATGGTTTTTAAAATCTTACCAACGCCCAAACACTTCATATTCACGTACATTCATATTAAAACAGATCAAACATGGGTATATTTTCTAGTGCAGAAAATATACCTAATAAATACTAGTCACTATTGGAATAACTAGTATATGATAATTAAGAACTAATGTCTAATGAATAAATACTAGTTACTTATAGCAAATAGTAATAGTATCTAAAAAGTAAGCTCAAGCAGGTAATAAGTACTAGCACGTAATGGAAAGTTAATAGTATCTAAAATAAGTACTAGTAGCATGAAAATGGATACTAGTACCGTTTATAGATTAAACATCAAACAGGCTTGCCATACATAAACACATAACCTGATTGTGTTCTGCACAGACCTGCATCTCTCGGTGAAGCTGGGGAGTTTGTGCAGTAGTTTGGAGAGGCAGTTCTCCACCGTGCTGAAGTCGGTGTAGATGTGCTGTGTGCAGTCTGCAGTCCTGATGAACGTCTTGTAGTTGGTGAAGGCCAGTTCCCGGGTCTGCTGGAGGATCTGCGCCCGCTCCTCCGCCAAGCGCTCCGGCTCCCGGTTCAGTTCATCTACGCCGTAAGAGCTCAGCTGCGACAAATACGCCGCGAAGTCCGGCTTCTCTCTCCAGTTCTCAGGAAAGCTGTCTTTAAAGATCGAGGCCAGGATACTCTCGTCTTCCACGTCTACGGCAGCCATGATCGAAGCGCTGATTCAACCCCCTACAAAAAAACTTTATTTAAACGTCACGACGTCATTTTTGTGCGACGGACTGAAGCCAACCCACGTGGCTGGCGCGCTGCGAGAGTTCTTTAGCAAGAACATTTTTATTTCCATCATGCGTCCGTTAACAGACGAAGAGACAAAAACGATGTTTGAGAAACTCTCTAAATAGTAAGTGACTTATTTCGGTAAAACAAGAAGCAGGAATGTATTAACAAAAGTTTATCTTAATTGTGTCATCATGTCATGTGTGAAACAAAACAAGCTAAACTATTCTACACTACTAAGATGTAACTGTTATTGTTTATTCCAAATGTATTATTGTGTATTGTGTAATATTAGGAAATATGGGTATCTGTTTATTATATATATTTTGTATCATATATATATATGTTATTTTTTTACAGTTCTTTGTATCGTATTTGACAATGTTTAGAATGTTTTGCAATATTATTTACAGTTATTATTTATATAATTATTTGTAAGTATTGTATATGTTTGTATAGGATTATTTTAAATTAGACTAAAAGTAGGTCTTTATACCTAGTGCACTAAGTACGCCCAATTTTTTGTTCCTAGCATTGGGGAGAATATCAGACTTCTTATTGATCGGCCAGACGGGACTTACTGTTTCAGACTTCATAATGACAGGGTATATTATATGAGGTAAGGTTGTCAGCTGTTTTTGTGATTTAATATTCCCATTATTGGGGTGATAAACATGGTCTCCATAAACGTTTCCTTTGGATGTTTCCTATTCATTTGTAGCCTGTTTGATTAATGTGTGTATATACACTACTGTTAAAAACTGTGGGGTCGGTGAGATATTTAATGGTTTTAAAAGATGTTTCTTCTGCTCATAAAGGCTGCATTTATTAGATTAAAAAACAGAAAAAAGTAATAATGTGAAATAGTTCAATGTTTTTTGTGTGAATATATTTTAAAATGTAAAAATGTAATTTATTCCTGTGATACAAAGCATTATTACTCCAGTCTTCAGTGTCACATGATCCTTTCAGAAATGTTTCTAATATGCTGATTTATTACTAGAATTATCAATGTTGGAAACAGTTGTGCAGCCAAATATATTTTTTGGAACCTGTGATTTTTCTTCTCCTGAGGATTCTTTGATGAATAACAAGTAAAAA
>JAUCMT010000039.1:15893577-15905520 GCA_032357475.1 Enteromius thamalakanensis | reverse complement strand
TGATTAGGAAAAGGGACATCAGCTGTGTATGATTACTCGTTTCAGCGATCCTCTCGAAATTATGTTTAAACATTCACATATAGTCACGCCATCCATTCAAGTTCTTTGTGGGATCAGCATTAATTTCAAGACTTCAGAATGAGGTTATTATTATCTCTACGATACATAAAGACCAGACTATTTTTAAATAACTTTATCGTTTAAGGTTTGTGCTAAAGACAAAGTGACTAAACCAGCCGCAAGCTCTTAACACCTAAGAAAGCAAATCTCACAAGGAAATACCCAGTTCCACCAAAATCAAAAAAAGAAATAAAAGAAATTATGTTTCATGGAGAAAACTAATTTGATATTTTTTGTGCATTAAGCATTACTGTAGTGTGAAACAGATCTCATCGTCGTAGATTTCAATTTGAATAAATTATATCCAGTCCAAAATTATATCTTGATGTATAAATACTTAACATTTTAAATAACAGATCATATTACAATAATGCAAATTGCATATTTACTAAATAATAAGGGAAAGAAATACAGTACAGTATAATTTCTCATTTTTCCCTTTTGATTTTGAGCTGATATATGACCACCTGGGCATTTCCTGACAGATTCACATAAGAATAATTATTTTTTTTGGCAAAACACATTCTGTTTGGTTTATGATCTATTTCTATTTCATCTATCGCAACAATTATTTTTGCCGCATTTTAGCTTTAGATGCAATTACTTCAGGCTGGATAACGGATATTAACACCCTTCAAATGCTCCGTAAATGTCAGAACAACAACAATAAAAAGAAAAGCACATTAAAAACCCATGAGCGTGAATGTTTATGAAGACAATATGAGCATAACAAGTATGATCCGCCGTCCGAGGTATTAATGTGTGGACACAGACAGGCTGTATCGAGACGTAGCCTCATTGTTCCAGGTCAGTATTGAACAGGTTTTCACCGTAGTGCCTCCAAACTTGCTTCAGCATTAAAGGAAGGAGTCCTATGTGAGGGGGGTAATAGGCATGAAGGCAGACGGCTGTGCCTTATAGACAGCATTCTTCACTTAGACTGAGAACTCGGCTCCGTTCTTCCGGGCGCGAACCATCAGAACCCGAAGGCGGAGTCCAGCAAAAGGGTTGAACCAGAGAAGAGATGGCGGCCCGCCGAAAACAGCCTTCATGCCCTCCCATCGTACCCGTCGCTCCCACGTGGGCTTCTCGTTCTTCAGTCGCTCGATTTCCTGTACGGATCAAGAGAGAAATGTAGAGTCAGTGCATTGTTACAGAACAAGCGCAGAGAAATGTTACTGAAGTAATGTGGCATACAAAATATTTGTATTTTTTTTATGATTTACATGATACAAAAATTAAATATTTTAAAATAATCTTTAGTAATTTTTACAAATTTATTTTGAACTCAAAATTAGTGAATTTGAACTGGCATACAATTAAAATATCTTTACTGCTTTTTTAACTAGTTTATTAATAAAATAGTTTTTTTTTTATTTTTGATTAATAAAATAAAATAAGAATGTTTATAATAAAATCTGATTTTATTAAATACATATATATTAGTATAAATAATTTACAACTTAAATTTCAGTGAACTTTGATTGTACAATAAAAAAATCTTTTTATTGCTTCAATATATATATAAAATATTTCTCATTTTATTTTTGTTATTAGTAAAACAAACACAGAACATTTTTAATTCAGTAAATTTGAAATAAAGATCTGAGAAATAATGCGGCATAATAATGCATAAAGTAATATTTTATATTATTTTATTTATTTATTTAGAATCATAAAAAAATGTATCTTAAATTTCAGTGAATCTGAACTATTATATTGTGGCATAAAATGAAAATATCTTTTTAATGCTTTTATTGATTAACTCGAATACATTTTATATATATTACTAATAATTCTACAGGGTTGTTTTTTCAATAATTATAATATACTGTAACAAACAACAAAACAAACATGGCTATAACATTCAGTTCTGTCTGAAGTAATGGTAGTAATCAGGTCAGAGGACTTCTGGAGGGGTGTGGAAGTTGACTTACCGTCTCATCATTACAGATGGAGTGAATCTGAGTGCCGAACATGACAGCGGTGAAGGTGAGAAACAGCAGTGCTTCCAGACACAGGAAAATCAGCAGCATCACCGCCACCGGTGGAGAGAAATCACTACACTCTACAGAACAGAGGAGAACACAGATGAGATGATGCTGTCAAGACCAATGCTGCACTTCAAATTCTCAAGTGCTTTATATGTGGAGTAAAAGAACAGTAGTTCAGATTGGAAAAAATAAAAATAAAAAAAATTAGTGGAAAGAAAATGGAAAAATACTATTACAAATTAAATATTTAAATGCATTCTTAGTGACACATAATAATAATAATAATAGTAATAATAATAATAAAGTACATACTATAGATTCGGGGGGGGAAAAAACAATATACACTGCTCAAAATAACACATCCTAGATGTGAATGAATGAAAAATTCCTATTAAATACTTTCTTCTGTACATAATTGAATTTGCTGACAAAAAAAATTATTAAATTAAAATTACTAAATGGAAATCAAATTTATTAACCCATGGAGGTCTGGAATTGGAGTCACATTCAATACTGAAGTGGAAAAACACACTACAGGCTGATCCAACGTCGATGTAATGTCCTTAAAACAAGTCAAAACAAGGCTCAGTAGTGTGTGTGTGGCCATGTGCCTGTATGACCTCCCTACAACGCCTGGGCATGCTCCTGATGAAGTGTCTCCTGAGGGATCTCCTTCAAGACCTGGACTAAAATATCCGCCAACTCTAGGACAGTCTGTGGTGAAATGTGGCATTGGTGGGAGCTAGACATGAAGTCCCAGATGTGCTCAACTGGATTCACGTCTGGGGAACGGGCACACTCCAGCCACATGAGGTCTAGCATTGTCTTTCATTAGGAGGAACCCAAAGCCCTCCAAAGGAATGCCACTCCACACCATTACTGACCCACTTCCAAACTGGTCATGCTGGAGGATGCTGCAGGCAGCAGAACATTCTCCATGGCGTCTCCAGACTCGGTCATGTCTGTCACATGTGCTCAGTGTGAACCTGCTTTCATCTGTGAAGAGCACAGGGGGCCCATCTTGTTGTTCTCTGTCAAATGCCAAATGTTCTGTACAGTGTTGGGCTGTAAGCACAATCCCACCTGTGGACGTCTGGCCCTCATACCACCCTCCTGGAGTCTGTTTCTGATGGTTTCAGCAGACACATGCACATTTGTGTCCTGCTGGAGGTCTTTTGCAGGGCTCTGGCAGTGCTCCTCCTGATCCTCCTTGCACAAAGGCAGAGGTAGCGGTCCTGCTGCTCGGTTGTTGCCCTCCTTCTGCCTCCTCCATGTCTCCTGATGTACTGGCCTGTCTCCGGTAGCACCTCCATGCTCTGGACACTACGCTGACAGACACAGCAAACCTTCCTGCCAAAGCTCGCATAGATGTGCGATGAGAGATGCACTCCCTGAGCCACTTGTGTGGGATGTAGACTCATACTACCACTAGAGTGAAAGCACCGCCAGCATTCAAAAGTGACCAAAACATCAGCCAGAAAGCACAGGAACTGAGAGGTGATCTGTGGTCACCAATTTAATGGGGGTGTCTTGCTAATTGCCTATAATTTCCACCTATTGTCTGTTCCATTCACACAACAGCATGTAAAATTGATTGTCAATCAGTGTTGTTTCCTAATTGGGCATTTTGATTTCACAGAAGTGTGATTGACTCGGAGTTACACTGTGTTGATTAAGTGTTCCCTTTATTTTTTTGAGCAGTGTAGATTCTTGGTGATAAAAGATGTCAATTTGAAAAAAATATACATTTTAAATATTAATTTAATAAAATCTATTACTAATTTAATTATGAATACATTTATTGCATATATAAATATAAAATATTTTCTTAACTGCAGTTTTATATTACATCAGCATATATTAGGCTAAAAGTAAAATATAAAAGGGTTTTCTTGAGCATAAAGTGATTTATCAGAACAAAAGAAACCTACAATGACAGCACACTGAATATCAAGGTCTTGCACTTTACTTCTTATGACATCACATCATCTGTCCTCCAGTAATGGCCTGACAAATCTCAAATGTCTATTACCCACCATTCCACTGGACTTTGACACAGGTGAAGAAGTGGAAACCGCTGAGACACAACGCATGCAAAGAAATGGAGGCAATGTACATCTGAAAAAAAAAACAAAAAAACAAATATAAATCAACATTTTCGATGTAAAATGCTTTTGTCATGTTTTAAAATGCTGACAATTTATGATGAAAACCTCTGAATATTGTTGTACACATTTATCAGAGTAAAGGTCACTGATTAAGGACAATAAAGCGTGTAAATGGAAACCATACAATAATAAAAAATTAATTCATTAATTTTTATTAGTAATGTTTACAACAAAAAAAGTAAAAAATAAATTTATTTATTTATTTTTGACGGTTGTTAAATGTAATAACAACCAAAGATGGCGATATAATACTGATTATGTGCTCATACCAACAGATCAATCATATTTTCTCTTAGAACTAAGGCAAAAGAAGGCCAGCAGTCAGCATCATGAAAATATTATATAAGAAGCGACAGCAGTCTCAGACACACTCACAGTGAAGAGGACAAAGAATCGCTGATTGTTCTCGCCCACACAGTTGTTGACCCAAGGACAGTGGTGATCCATCTTCCTGATGCATCTCTTACAGATACTACAACAAACAAAAGAGAGAAAAGATTGTACCAGATATAAAACAAGATGAGAAACATCTAGAAGTCACTGATGCTTGGCCTTTAAAAAGAAATTGCTTGATTTCAAGGAGATATGTAAGGCAAAACAGGACGTTTCTGGTTCTTTTTAAAGGTCGCTAGTCAACAATCGACAACTAGTTTTTTTTTTAAAGAAGAATTAAGTTCTTATGGGTTTAGAACGACATAAGGGTGAATAATTAATAACAGAATTGTCATTTCGGGGTGAGGTAACCCTTTAAGTTATGTACATGTTTACATATCAATGCCTATGTGGTATTAAGCAACTTGATAGTGAGGATTCAATTCATTCTAAATCCTAACAGAAGCCATTTTTACATGCGAGATAAAAAGATGTAGTACCTATACCGTAAAAAGTGTCAAAAAGAGGGTGGAAAATCGACATAAAATGAACTGGTTTTGGTTCTGGTTTGACATTTTAGAGAAAAAAAGCCACAAAACACAGTAGAATGTGACCGTGTACAGATAAAAAAACACTGAGTTTTATTCATTTATCAAACATTGGTCATACCTGCAATGGTGTGCCCTCTCTGGTTTAATGCTGCAGCACTTCGGACACTTATAGATGACCTCTCCTGGCTTCAGCTGCAGACTCTCCATGTATTCTTTAGTGGCGTTACCCTTGGGAACAGCTCCCTGATAAAAACAACACACCTCACGTCAATAACAGCCATCATAAAATGACCTCATTTAATCAAAATAACGGTCCTTTCTTACCGGGTCCGTCAGCATGGTTCGCAGATGTGACGTCAGTGCTAGCACAGCCAGGAAGTTAAACGCCACACCGTTGATGAGAGAGTACCAGAAGCTTTTGGAGGGGAGCAGCATGACAAAGTTCACCACAAATTCTGCGTACATAACCAGAAACCAGGTGATGAAGGCGCACACCATCCCACAGCTGTCCTGGATGAACCAGACGCGGCTGGCCGCCACCTCCTCCTCTCCTCCGCTGAGCAGGGGCTGGTGCTGCTCCACATCCCTCAACCGGTGTCCTGAAGACTGCATTCTCACCTGCAAAGAGAGAGTAACATATTAAATCATTTTCAGGAAAAAGAACTCATTTTTGTGCTTTCATTCAAGTTTAATTAATTTATTTTATTTTAATCAACATTTAACGCTTAAGTTAACTATAATAACCTTATATCAGAATGATTTCTAAAGGACTATGTGACAGAAGACTGGGTGCTGAAAATCCAGCTTTGCATCACAGGAATAAAATACATTCGAAAATATATTCAAATAGACAACTGTATTTCAAAGTTTTGCTGTATTTTATCAAATAATCAGAGCGTCTGTGAGCATAAGAGACTGCCTACCTTAAATCTTTGAACAGAAGTGTACTGAATTAAGCATGCGCTGCTATCTAAATAATATAATAACCCACTGAATATTTGAAATTCCCAACTCCAACCACTAGAAACAGTCACAAACACAGTGATAGTCAAAATCCTCATATTTTTGTAATTAAGATTTCAGTGCGTAAAAGGCTCTTCAGGCTCATCTTCAAAATGAAGCTCTCTCATAATGCTATGGAAAGCATTTATTACCCTGGTGTCACTGGAACTTCACTGCCAATCTGCTGTCTTTTGTTAAAGAAACAAGGAAGAAGTTTCGATCTGCAGCTTGGGCTGAAACTTAGCATCTAATTTGCATAAAAACTTTTGAGATGCAAATCGCTTACAAAACAAAAGGCCAAACAGCCTAAAAGTAAGACGTGAATGGGTAAGTGCCAAAAATAACAATGTGCATTCATTCCAAAGCAGAAAACAGACTAAATATTGTGAGTTACAGTACATGCTCAGCCGCACATTTTTGCTTTTCTGACTAATTTAAGTTTGTTATTTAGAGGGAAGGCTTTGTTCAAGTGACTCACCGCGCAAAACGTCCCTCACAATGACATCCTCTCGAGCCCTGTCGGGTTTGAACTCAAAGGCATCCACAGTTTGGAGCCTGTAGAGGACACACACATACAGAGAATCATGGGATAAGCGATTATACCTACGGCAAGAAATTAAAGTGTGTCAGTAAGCGGGGCAATGCAGATAGAGCCTTAGTTTCAGCCTTGCACATAATTAGCCTTCATCTCTAATAATCATTTAAATATATGTACACACAAACACACATATTATATATATATCTATATGTGATCCTGGAGCACAAAGTCGCTGGGGTACATTTGTAGCAATAGCCAAAAATACATTGTATGGGTGAAAATTACTTTTTTTTTTTTTTTGGCCAAAAATCCTTATGATAGTAAGTTAAGATCATAAAAGGTATTTAGTCAATTTCTTATTGAAAATATATTAAAACTTAATTTTTGATTTGTAATATGCATAGATAAGATCTTTATTTGAACAACTTTAAAGATAATTTTCTCTGCATTTAGATTTTTCTGTTCCTCAGATGTTCATATACTTGTATCTCTGTCAAATATTGCCCTATATAGGATCCAAATCATATATCAATGGGAAGCTTATTTATTCAGCTTTCAGATCATGTATAAATCTAAATTTCGGAAAATTAACACTTACGGCACTTACGTTTTTGCTATCCAGGGTCACATATAAAAACAAGCTCTATATTTTGCAAAAATCAAATATGAAACCTAAAATAACACAAAGACTCAACTGTATGTCATCATTTAATAGAATAATAGTCTATATATATTTTCTAATAATGTCCCTCACTAATTTAGATCATTTATTGCAAATAAATTCCTTGCTATATTCATTTCAATATTGTCTTGGTGGAGTCGAGTGTAATTATAATTTATTTTGTTTAGTGACTTTAACACAATTAAAAAAAACAACACTGTGTCATGAAATATATGTTGTGCTAATACGGAATACTTCAGTGTTATATGAATATAGACCACACAAATGACACATTATAATATATATATATATATATATATATATATATTAAAATATACTTATGTAAATTATCAATGAATGTTTATATAAGAACGACTCAAAAATATTAACAGTCATCCCAGCTTTTGTGTTTAATGGAAAAACTTTTATGAGGGTGTTTCAATCACGACATAATATTCGTTTTCAGGTATACTCTCCTTTTATATCCTTCATAAGTAAAGCTACTTTAAAAAGAGCCTATCGTCTGATAAATAAACATCGGTTTCACTTACAATCTCAGATCAGATAACGCTGTCTGATTTCAATCTGCTAAAACCCCAGTCAGATGTAACTAACTAAATAAAGAATCTGCCTTGCTATCAAAAGATTTATGTTTGTAAGCCCAAAACATGAATAAGCGTAATGATATACAAACAAAAACTCCCTCATTCACGTATAAACAACCAAAAGTGTCCCTGGCCTGTTATGAGGAAATGTGTTTTGGTTTGCGATATTTGCAAAAAAATCAGCTAAAATAAAAATTAAACACAACATCAGCGTGTACACTGTATTACTTCTTGTTTTTTCGTAAACGTCCATAGCAAACATCATAACAACACACCTATACATTTGTTTTTTTCTCTTTAAAATTAACCTCCCGTCACACCCTTCATCTAATTTATCATTTGGTTATAATATGTTCAACCGGCCTTAATTACAGCTAATATATTAGCAATAAACTCTTTAATAATTCGTACAGCCTCGTTATAAAGCAGTACAACACATTTAAATCGGCTCATAAATCGCAGCCATCCAAACATCACCATGATTCACTGTCTTTATCGAAATACTGAGCTTTTTTTTCGCTTACCGCCTCCGAAATCAGATTTTATCCACCAGTCGTGATTCTCAGATGAGCGATGGGCAGATATAAATAGATCATTTCATTTCTTAAGATGTTTAAAGGGTTTCATAGGTGAGAAATAATGATGAGGGTCACACACACTTCCGGGGTCCAGTGCGATCATTTCTGCTGCTTCTGCTGTCTGATGAGTGACAGGCCGCTCACACACGCCGCTCGTCTCTGACCCCTACCGGCGGCTGCGGAGCGCTGCAGCGAGCTGGGCATCCTAATTTAATAAGGACCTCCTGGGTGGTCTCAGGTGCCCTCTGCTCACTTTCTGTCTCAGTAGAAATTCTACGGTAATTTTTTAAAGAGAAGGGCCTCAAAGGGGACAAATGTGCAGAGGACCAAATTAATACAACGTGTTCTAACATGGATTAAACACTTAATGCATTTACTTTCATACAGTATCATGCTTAAATACAGTTAATTTCTTTGTATTTTAAGACTTTGTGAAATTTTCAACTAAATGAAATTCTTTCACATATTTTATATCATACTCTGTGGCTGGTTAACAATTAGTAAACATGCGTGTGTATATATATCAAAGACCCATGGGTCAAAATCCAAGCAGGCTAAAAGAAAAAAAGTAGGATTTTGATGCCATAAGCAGGTTTAGTTACAGAGTAAACTAGCCAAATTACACGTTACACACAATTTTCAAATGTAAAAATAAATAAATCTAAAAAAAAAAAACTAGACATTGAGACAAGTCTAAAAAATTGTTATCAAACTGCTTTACAGTTATCAAACATAAGTATAAAATATAAAAAATAAAATTAATTAATAATTACAATATAAATTTAGATCTACATTTGTGCAGGATTGTAAGCAATTTTATAGCCAGAATTATTAGTAATATAGTGTTACAGTTACGTTTAATTTGGTTCAGTTTTTTTTTTACTTTTTTTACATTATACTTAAATAAATAGATAAACGTCAGGACATAACATTTACATTTCGCCTCTAGTTTATCTGTACTTTGAACACTTGGGTTAATACTCAAAAAGGCCTATGGGTGAATTGGCTTGATTCACCACTCGGTGGCGCTACAGATCTCACACACCTTTTCTTTATTTGTTGAAGTAAAAGGTCACTGCATTGACAAATATATCCAAGCATAACCCATGTGAAAATATAATTTAAATAATGACTTCTCAGATTAATTTGAGTCTCGAAGATCATCTTAAATCACAATGAATCATAACCTCTTCGAGATATTATGTAATGGTTATGGGTATGATTATAAATATGATCTTTCCTCTTTGTGTCCTTTATAGCCTCTTGGTGCTTTTAATGCCTCATCAGGCTTATCACTAGTGTCCTTCTATGAATATTTCCCTTAAACCGTTTCCTGGTAAACTGTTTCCTCTTCCACCCCTAAACTGTGTGGCCCAGCAGCTCTGCTCTGCTGTGCCAAATAAATAAATAAAAGGTCTACAGCCACGCACTGGCAGAAGCTAAAGCAGATTAAAGGCTGAAGCGTGCGAGCAGGACTGGAGCTCTCTCCGTTTCCCAGACTGCACCTCTGCTCAGGAACACTCAGGCCGCGTCTGACAGTGTCTGTGTGAGCAACAGCTGGGCTTAACACAACATCATCCACAGTGCATTTCAAATCAGAGCAGAGCTCATCCAGCTCACAGACCTACTAAAACACACCCCATATATTAGCAATATCACTCTGGGATTTATGTAAAAGTTTATCATGGTACTATTCATAATCTTATGAAACCTCACCAGGACATCATTCAGCCTAAAATCAAGTCCTGTCCAAATTACAACACAAAAGAATTAACCCGGTCTCCTGAAAATGTGTATAAATAGGCCAAATAAAACAAAAATGTACTTTGATGTGCATATTATACACACGTTTGCCAAGCATATGCTACAAAATGTGTTGGTGTGCAGGGCCGATCTAAGATTTTTGGGGGCCCTACACAGTTTTCACATATGATACACATATACCCCACAATCCCTCCTGCATAGCATAGTCTATAAATAATAAATAAACAATACTTATAAGTTGCTACGGGGCATTAGATGCAAAATTCACTTTAGTTGTTGTCTGAACATAAATGTGTGTTGGAAGTGTGTGTACACGCACCTCCTGATTTTAGTTTGATGTGTCCCTAGCTCAGCCTATTCTGTTCACCCTGGAACCACATTTTAATGCAAAAATATAGTCTTGACCATATCTCTACACCTAAACCTAACCATACCCATGAGTTATACCTTAAATCAAATGTAATAATCGTTGACTGACACTGATTTTAATCACAAAGTTGCCCCAGGGTCAGCTAAGATGTTGATGTTGGCACTTGATAAAATCAAGTTAGGGGTCTGTATGTACATCCTTCCTATAATGATAAAAATCCACCCAGTGTCTTTTTTTTAATCTTTGTTTTAAAACCCCCTTTCTCAAATTAGGCAGTTCTGAGATTCCTGTCAAAATGACGTAGTTCTGTACAGGCCCCTCCCACGATAGCTGATTGACAAGACCACTTACCTTAGACCCGCCCCTGAGTGAGCTGCCCCACCAGTCTGCCATGTGTCGACTCGAGAATGGGGTCATCTACGTTTTTTTAATGAATATTTGCTAATTGCCTTCACAAATAATCTGCTGGTTAGCCATTTTTGCGGCTGAAGTTTAATATCTGCTCTTTATTAACGGCACGTCATGATTCTCCTCATCTTGCTCTTTTATATCATGCTGCTTGTAGTATGCAAAGTGCATCGAAGTGATAATGATTTTGTCACCTGGCCAAACTGAAGCAGCAGTGAGCAGTGTGTGCTCCGGCTCATAATGACTCACATACAGCAGGCCTGGCAGGTGGCAGCGCTGTAACAGTCTGCACAAAACATCTTTGACTAAACCTGAATTATTAAACATCCCACTAATGCCACAAGCCCCTCCGCCTGAAAATCTGGCTTTTAGAAGACAGAGTCAGAGCTAATTATTTTTTAAAAGCCTTTATAAACCTCTCAAAAAAAGGCTCTGCACTGAAAAAAAAGTTCTTTGAGATTACGTAATTTTATTGTGTACTTCGGTCGCACATAATCAGAATGTGTTCAGCTGACACTAACATCCACGTTCACGTTAAACTACTTAAAATAATCATGTTGATTTAAGATATTATTTATCAGTACTGACTGCCATTACACAAAATGTATTGTGTACAGTTCAATTTTATTGTCTCAAGGCAAACCAACTTGATTTCTTATTAATATTAATTTTAAGATTAGTATTAGCAATCATTAGCAAAAAACATTATGTACTGTACCATACTTGTGCAAACATAACGTCTAGGTTACTATCGTAACCCACGTTCCCTGAAGGAGGGAACGGAGACGTTACATATGGGATCTCGCATGAGA
>JAUCMT010000039.1:15869704-15885662 GCA_032357475.1 Enteromius thamalakanensis | reverse complement strand
ATCATTCTGTTTTCTTTAGATTAATAGATTATATGATATCAAGGGGAATGTCTATACTTAAAAATCATGGGTGTTGTGATGGGTTTGTTTTTGCTTTTAGATTAACAAATAATAACCCAAAATGACTTGATGATGTCATCCATAAGACTTTTTTTTCCTGTCCTGGCCTCGGTCTTGACTCAGACTCAAACTTTTTTGGACTCGATCTTGTCTTGGACTCGAACCTCTTTGGACTCGGCCTTGACTTGGACTCGACTAGTCCTGGTCTTGGACTTGTCTTGGACTTGACAAAGGTGGTCTTGACTACAGCCCAGTTATTAATATACCAAGGTATTAAAGTTCTGAAATCAGTTTTGTAGTTATTAAGTACATTGATGAGCACTTAATGCAAGTGTTGATGAGAAAGCCACATGATAAAGCCTATTACAAGCAGCTTTTAGAAATGGACATCTATAGAAGGTGCTCAGAGTCATTCACACAAACACGAAACACCATCATGGTATTAAACTGAAATATGCAATAAACATTCATTTAACAACATTTCATGTGACATACAACCCTGATTTTTTATAACGCACAGCTCTTAAAGCACTAATTATATGTTTGCAGAATCTAAAATAAGAATCACAATTTCAGTTAAAGTCCAAATTTAAGCTCTTGTAAGCTTAGCTTGTAAACAAAATAAACCCTAAGCCACTCAGCATCAACACTTCCAAGCTGGGCTAAAACTGTAAGATGTTCCAAAACTACTTTAGAGGTATTCAAATTAGTAAAGGAAAAATATTTGATAGAGACCTTTTTAGCCATGCCATCAGTGTAATGGTTTATGAATATCAGCTCCGATTAAATATTGGACTGCATGTTCTTTCCTTTTTTTTTAAGGTAGCACTGCCACCTGTTCCTTCACTATTAGGTTACAAACAATTTACTGTGGAGAGGCATCCAGCACAAAATAGAATCTTATCCGTTTTATTATATTCTGTTATATGAAAGCATTTTAATAGCCTAATATAACACGTTTTATAACAAAGCTGTTGGTATACCAAAAACAAAATCCCAAAACAGCGCTTATAAATACTTTAAAGAGACATATAAAAAACGGTATCAAATGGTTTCGGCCAACCAATCGCGACAGGTTTGGCTGATCTTCCAGGATGTGAGTGCTAGGCTGGTTATTTCACTAGCAAGCGTTTACTCCTATTTAAGCTCGTGTCACGGATGACGGGTGAATAACGGTCCGCTGTTGTAAATCTCGGCATCTTCATCACCATCACTATCAGCATCATCACCGACACCGACAAACATTACACGACAACAACTCCCGCGCGTTTAGAGCGCTCGGTCGTTTGTTTACATTCCGCCTTCAGAGAATCCGTTTACATTGCTCTCTCTCGGAATGCCTTTGTGACGTCATGGAGGTAGACGCTCCTTTTGAAATTTTAAAATGAACACCTGTTATGTTTCAAGCGGCACGCACGTTGCGCGAAAAGAAGAAGAGAGGCGACGTTTTAAATTCATGCGGACATACTGAAGCCTTCTAATCTCCGGCAGCGCAACTAAAGCCGTTTAGGGATCCATTTAGTGATAAGCCCGACTGCTGCTGTCTGTCTGCATCAACAGGGAACATGGATGGTGAAGAATTTGCAATGACGAGGGCGATGATGATGATGATGAGTGCACTCGTATGACTGCTCTGCTCCCGTGGAAACTAGAAGACACTAGCATCCAGCGCGTTTTTCACTAGTTTTGTGGATTTTCGGTTGAAAAACTTATCCGTATCTCCGCACGAACATGGGCAAAGACGAATGCAAAACCATGTTGGACGCGCTCAACAAAGTGACAGCTTGCTACAGGCATCTGGTCATCGCTTTGGGGAGCACGTCTGATTCCCAAAACCTCCGTGAGGAACTTAAAAAGACCCGAAAGAAAGCCCAAGAGCTGGCCGTGGCCAACAGGACTAAACTCACGGCTCTTCTGAAGGACAAAAACATCAGCAAAGATGACCGAGCTGAATACGAGCGCCTCTGGGTGCTCTTCACCAGCAGCATGGAGCTTCTGGAGGTGGACATGAAACGGTCCTTGGAGATCGGGCAGGATTTTCCTCTCAAAGTGCCGACGAGACACCTCATCCAGACGGGAATGACAGGCAGCACCACCACCGTCGCGGCTCGAGCTATGAGCGTCCAAAACATGAAGTACGAAGCCGACGCCAACATCGACACGGTGGACCTCAAAGAGCTGGAGACCGAGATCGCTCAGGTGGACCAGATGATGGAGGAGATGGAGATGAAGGTCCAGGTGGCGCCGTGGGCAGTCGAGGCGAAGCAAGAGGCGGGAGCCGAGTTGAAATCCACCGTCAGCGTTGGAAATTCATCGGTTGGAGTCATCTCGATCTGCGAGGAGGAACCCAAAGAAACGGTGGAAGGAGAAACTGGGCTGATGAAAGTATTTGCAGGCATCATTTTCACCGCGGTTTTGCTCATAGCAGGAATTCTGGGGTACCTGGTGATTAATCTATAGTGGATGAAGATAGTCTATCTGGATGACTGTGGCTCAGGGCTTTAGATATTTTTTTCTTATGGAGGAAGCAACACGTTGCTACGGTAGGCCTGTGAAATTGTGGAGGTAATTTATGATGCTCTTGATGTGGAGGTAAGCAGCCCACCTCCATGGGTGTAAAATGCATCAGTGTTTAAAGGGAATAGCCAAAAGGAATAAAAACTCTTCTGACTGGCTGCTCAACCCATGAATGTAAAAACTGGACAGATCACAGTCAAAAGTGGGATTGTCTCATGAATGCTTTTATTTTAGCAAATTTGAATCCTAAATTTACTGTCACTCTTCTGACGTATCACTTAACAGGCAGTTTCATCACTCAGCAAATACCTACAACCTGAAGATTGCAACTTTTGTGGCCCTCAAGAGTATCAGAGGGTCGTGCATTTTCAACAGGTTCCACAGTTTATATAGCTAGGTAATATATTAAGGTTGCTCATCATTGTGTTTCTGACCTCCTGAGGATTCGCACCAAGATATTCTTGTTAGTTCTTCTTCAAGCTGTTGGTTTATGTTCCTGAAGATGGCCCGTCTTTGACTGCTAGTGCTCTTGAAAATGGGCCTTAAGTGTGTTCTGAAAAACAGTCTATTATAGTTTATTTGTATATATAATGTGTATTCATGTTAAATTAGTGTATATACAATATATTTATTATAATAAATTAACTAAATTATGCTTGTGTATTGCTTTTTTTTTAAGCTGAACTGTTAAGCACATATTCTTTGCACAATAAGGGTGGTGTCATATTCCATACTGCCTTCTGGTACCTTATATAGTATATTTTCTTTAACCTTATTTAACTCTGGTGTCTCAGAGGCACTTTAGAAAACCGCATTAGTGCTGATTTATCTTACGCAATCAGATCTCGAGTGAAGTTTATTTAGGCATTTGTTATTTTTAAATTCTGATCTTCTTAGATTATTTTCAGACTTTAGGATTAAGTATTGTTGGCAGACACTTCTTGCACTAATTAAAAAGGTATTTATAGAAGAATTCAAAATCCAATTTACTTGCGTAGTCTTACAGTGTAGCCTCAGTACAGACCATATATAGTACAGTGTATTTTTTACTTTAATGTGATTAGCTGTTAGTCCTCATTAAACCAAAGGAAGATTTGTACTGAGCTCTGCACAATGCATCCTTTTTTGCCTAATGCTAATGTTGTGTTTTCTGTTCATAAAACTATTCCTTGTGTAAATTAAATGATGTCTTTGTCTCAAAAAATTCCATAGCGATGAAACTCACAGTCTGTTATTTGATCATCAGCATCTCCATCTACAGTATAACCAGCTTATACCCAAGTTTGATCGATTAATTAGTCTCCCACCGTGCCGTGTGACTCAGGAGCCCATAATGATTGGAACAACTGCTTGTTAGTGGCGCCCTAGAATGGAGCGTCAAGTAAGAAAATCGATGCCATTTAAAGGCCAAGTTACATATCCAGTAGGTATCAAACATTCATTAGGAAAGACTGAGAGAAATGAAACTACAGCAATGCATGTAAACATATGGTGCATACTTTATATAGGATGATTTCTCTTTTTGCTAACAATTTAGAAGCAAAATAGCATATTTTGCAGTTTTCTTGTTAGCATTAAACAACTCACTTTCAGAATGAATGATAATCGATAATCATTATTTTTTTTTTTTTACTTTTGTTCCTCACCTCTTCTGTTCATTTGATGTGGTCAGTTCACCACTTTTCCAGTATGTGATCTACAGATGAACAGTATTTCTCTTACAATGCGGAAATATCAAAACAGGTTAGTTTAAAACTCCACAGAAAGATATGCATTTATATAAACTGCTGTCCTATAAAAAAAAAACCAAAAAAAAAAAAAAACCCAGGTGGACAGAATATACACATGCGTTCAGATTGCATTAAATATCATAACTCTTAAAGATGAGTGCTACCTTATTTTAAATTTTAGGTTTGATAGAAGTTTAAAATTAGGGTCATATGCATGTGAAAAAATCTGATTGTCATTTTGTCTTATTCTAAACAAATTAATTTGTGTGTGTGCAAGTCAAGAAAGGTTATTGATTGATATCCATTGGTCAGGAATGTCTTGGAGAAAATTATTCCAAATTATAAAGTACTAATGGCTGCTCACTGCCTTTTAGGACAACAGCATTTTTGGATTTTGGTTTTTGCGCATGTACAGTTAGTCTCAAAAGCATTAAAATGCTGGACTGACACCTAGTGGACAAATGTAAAATATAGCCATTTTATACCATTTAAAAAATCTTTTATCAACCTTTATTCCAAATATATGTGCACTAAAACTAATTCACTTCATACAGATCTAGAGTCATTCTTCAATAATACATAAAAAGTTTTCACTCAACAAACACTGGTCATGAAATCATTTGAAAGACTGGTGTTGGATTATCTGAAGGACTTCACTGGACCCTTACTGAACACCCTGCAGTTTGCTTATAGAGCAAACAGATCTGTGGAAGATGCAGTCAATATGGGACTCCACTACATCCGGCAACATCTGGACAGAACAGGGACTTATGTGAGGATCCTGTTTGTGGACTTCAGCTCTGCCTTTAACACCATCATGTCTCCTCCAGGCCAGGTTAACCCAGCTCTCTGTCCCAAGTTCTGTCTGTCAGTGGATCACCAGCTATCTGAAAGGCAGGCAACAGCTAGTGAGAATAGGTAAAACCACATCCAGCACCCGTATGACCAGCACTGGAGCTCCTCAGTGCTGTGTTCTCTCCCCACCGCTCTTCTCCCTCTACACCAATGACTGCACCTCTAAAGACCCCTCTGTCAAGCTCCTTAAGATTGCAGATGACACCACACTCATCAGCCTCACCCAGGACGGTGACGAGTCTGCTTACAGACAGGAGGTTAAAGAACTGGCTATCTGATGCAGTCTAAACAACCTGGAGCTCAACACCCTCAAAACAGTGGAGATGATTGTGGTCTTCAGGAGGAGTTCTCCTCTCACCGTCATGAACAGCACTGTGGCCACAGTGGAGTCATTCAGGTTCCTGGGCACCACAACCTCCTAGGACCTGAAGTGGGATACTCGCATTGACTCCATTGTGAAAAAGCCCAACTATACTTCCTTCGCCAGCTGAAGAAGTTAAACCTGCCACAGGAGCTGCTGATACAGTTCTACACCGCAATCACTGAATCTATCCTCTGCACTTCTATAACTGTCAGCTCAGCTACCAAATCTGACCTCAGAAGACTACAGAGGGTAGTCAGGACTGCTGAGAGAATCATTGTAACATCCCTCCCCACTCTCCAAGAACTGTACTTATCCAGAGTGAGCAAAAGGGCTAAGAAAATCACTCTGGATCCCTCACACCAAGCACACTTGCTCATCAATCTGTTGCCATATGGTCAGTGCTACAGAGGCCTTAGCACCAAAACGACCAGACACAGGAACAGTTTCTTCCCCCAGACTGTCCATACCATGAACACTTAACAACAACATTACATTTGAAATATTTTATTAGAAATGTAGAGGATCGCTCTTTTTTAACCCAATTGTTGAAAACAAAACAAAACAAAACAAAAAATGGATGCTAGGGATTGTAAAAATTGTACCATCTTCTTATTTCACCTTTACTGAAGGTGAAAATTTAATTGAAAGCTTAAGTAATCTTTTAATAAAAAATTATTTTAATAATAGTTATCACTAAAAGGAAAAGTTCTATAAATGTCTCTAGCATTCTCGATTTCTCTTGATATGTTCACGTTTGAACCTTTTTTTTTCTATAAGCACAGATGTCCAGATCACATATTCCACGTCACATTTTTGAAAATTATTTGACAGCGGTTTCCCCATACCAGTCTATTGTAGTAGCTATTTTACTTGCCCTGAAGTGGCATGTGAAAACAAAAAGAACAGGTAATTCACTTCATTTGTCTGTCATGCAGTATTTTCTTTTCCAAGTGGGCAGTTCTTTACCGCAAACTGCGGTGTGGAGTTCAGGTTGTCAGCAACGTTTGTGTTAAATGTCAGCTTGCTTCCTTGTTGAAAATGTTAAGTTTCTTAGTAATTTCAGAGAAACAATATTTTTAGTGTTCAAAGGAAAATAATAGCTTTTAAATAGCTTAAATAAGCTTATTTTAAATAGATGATTTAAATAGCTTAAATAACTTAAAAAAAAACACCTTTGTACAAAAGGTACAAGGTACAAAAGCTCTCACTGGGGCGGTACCTTTTACATTTTTGTACCTATAAGAGGTAAATATGTACACTTTAAGTACTAATATGTACATTTAAGGTACCAAATTGGTGCCTTTAGTTACCTTTTGAAGATTATACTACCCCAGCAGATTTTGTATTTGTAAAAGTGAATGGTAGTATATCTTTTGAATCAGGTATTGAAACTTATACCCTCTTCTGAGAAATCATGCTTGAAACGTGAAACTCACACTCGTCAAATCAACCCCTTCACACATTTGCAGACCATATTGTAGTGTAGAGTTTAACAGGTTTAGAGAATTTCTACCTGGTTTCTTTCTTTCATTCATCGCAGTTCAGTGCTAAGTTTACTGTGGGCTGGAAATTCTTGTTGCAAATTATATATATCTGAGAATTAGATTGTAGGTTAGACTATATAAGCGCATTTCCTGCTTTCTTTGCTCTTTTTCAGGTTTCACGTGAGAAACTGAATTATCTGAAATAAGATATAAATCCACTTAGACAATGCCTGTTTGCTTCCCGAAATACCACCAGATTTACCAAAGTTCAAAACTTTATAAAGACATGCAGAAGTAATTTCTGGACTGCAGACACTGAAAGGTACTCGCTGATGCGTGTATGTACAGCTGGAAGCATATAGAACTGCATTAGGCTTGAAAGCATATGACACTTTGATTTTTGCTTTGTGTGAAGGATGCAGCATGACAGTGATGAAACTGTGTGATGAAATGATCTAAAAAAAAAAAAAAAAACATCAGGTAAAGCCTGTAAACCAAGAATATCAGTCTGGGTGGAAAATTCTTTCATGATTGATCACTCACTGATAAGATTAAGATCACAACGTATTTTTGTTTTTTTTAGGACAAGTCAAACATGATTTAACTATAAATAATAGTCCTTAGAACCCTATAAGCAAGGTTTCTACTGTGAGCCTTAAAAAGCCTTAATTTACCCTTCCACAATTAAGGCCTTTACCCCCTAGTTTCACAGACAAGACTTAAGATTGTCCCAGACTAAATTGCATGTTGGAGCTGTTTCAGATGAAAAGATCTTGCTCTGACATATCTTAAAACATGTCAGTCTCATTGTTCTGTGTTAAGATGCACACCTGTAATATTTTCATACAAGGCATTTTTGTAAAAGTTGCTTAAATATCTTTTTTTAACTAATGCCTAGTCCTGGCTTAAGCTAAGCCACGTTTGTGAAACCATAAGATCTTAAATTTGAGCAGAACCTGACATCCTAAATTAAAATACAGTTGCTTGAGATGCAAAAGGAAGATGGAGATGTTTTTTTTTCATTTTGAGAAACTGAACAAAATTATGATCAAAACAAGAACAAATTGGGAACGAAAACTTGTTTTCCCTTTGAATTAAGTTTTTGAATAATCATTTTGGCAGATATTTGTCCATTTCACTTAATTGTTATACATTTCTCAATCATCATTTTTACATCTGCCTTGATTTTAGTTCATTTGCACTGGAAAACAAGACCAAAAAATAAGGAAGGTCATGTTTGTTGATCAGGCACAGTAAAAGTTTTCTTATTCTAGTAAACCTATTTTTTGTATAAAATGAAACAGTAATTAAAATCAGTTGCAAGTAAAATTTTGTGAAGAACTTAATGTGTTCTTCTTATGCACAGAGAGACTATTGTGTTCCCTTCAATTCATTATTTACCTTTTCATTGATTGGTCTTTATCACTTCTTTAATATATCTTCATAAAACCTGAAGAAACCCTATACGCACATTCAGCACATTAGCTTCAAAATAATTTTACAGTGTACATTGGGGGTTTGAAATGAATCCAAAACAACTGCCTGCATTACATGATGTCAGAACATTTAGTTTACATTTCTATTCATTACATGAGTATGTTTCACAAGCATAATGCCATTGTGACAGTAATAATAGTCCTTTTAGTGTTTAACATTGATTGACAGCTTAATAAATGTTTGCCAAGCCTCTTTTATGAACAGAAACAGAACTGAAAGCCATGCAATAGATAGAATTAAACATTCCATGGAAAATAAAATAATTGCCCCAGAACTGCTATCAGTTGAGTATAAGTGTACTGTCTGTGAATATTGTTAAATAGAGTGCACAGAATCTTCATGTTGATAGTGTTTTGCGCATGAATGCAAATTGGGACAATGCCAATAGATGTCAATAGACTGTGCTTTCCATACATGCATTAAAAAAAACAAAAAAAGAAATTGTTGGGTGTTTTTGCTTTCATTTTAAAGACTCGTACAATCAAGTGTGATCCTTTCGTCATGGAGACATGGCACATAAACAAATTACAACAATTGAATGATTGTTTTCTTACAGTGCAGTTTCTCAGTCACGCCATCATTTTAGAAGCTGCTTTGGCTATTGTTCTGTACGTCAGCACATCAACCTGATGAAGACCTGCCCCATAGTTAATAACAGCTTTCTTTGTGAAGACTAAGTGAGTGAACTGGAACGTTTGTTATAATTAAAATCTGTCCATATAGAATGACAGTTTTTATGATTTCATTTGGGTCACATGTTGATTCAGGTTAAAAAGCCTTACTGAATTTAAATGCTGTTGTTATGGAATGATTGGCTATACTATAATGTATTATTTTGTTTTCTTTTGGTTATTTTCATGGTTATTGAGCATATTTGACATTGATTTTGATTGGTTTAAAAGGTGTTTACAGTTGACCAGATGATATTAAATTTTCATTAGCATTCTAAAAAGTGCAATACAAAGATACACACTAATAGACGGAAACAGTGACAGTTACCCCCAATAAACCTAACAACAAGTTCTGGATTACAGTACAATATTTAAAGGAAACAAAATAATAAAAAGCCAAAGTCTTTCAAAGCCAGAATCTTCTCTGAGAGAGCAATGAGGACACATTTTTGTAGATGTTTAAGAAGATGCACTAAATTTCATCTGACTTAAGAACTTGATATTTGACATCTGATCTCTTGGTTCTGTAGATGAGAACACCACACACCATGCCCACAGCTGCAAGCAAACTTCCAGTAATGAAAACCAGATTCAGGTTCAAGACCGTGGAGGACACTGTGGGACACACAAATATGTCAGTCAGTACTACATATATAGTTTATAAATTAATATATTTTCTTTATTTTTTATATAAATTTAAAAGACTTAATATATTAGTATATTAATCTAATATGTTGCTTTTGAGGTTTACCTTCATGCTCCTCTACGCTCCTCCTGAGCCGCAGGGGCCCCTGGGAGACTAAGTGACTGCTGGTCTGGATGGGAGCCTCTCTTTTGTGCTGGTGGTGGGATGGTGGAGCGACTGTGCTGTTGACACAGCCCTGAGAGCAGCGGGTGTTGGGATTGTTGGCCTCGCACAGAATCACTGAACAGCTGATGAACACCTAGGGATGAAGAGAAAGACAAAGTCATGGCTGTTTGGAATACTTGGCTCTGATTGGTCAGTAGCAGCATTGTCTGTAAGAATTGTAATTTTACCTGCTCATGCATTCCGATGAACTGGAAGGCTTGCAGGCCAAAGCGGACCATTGGTTGGTGGCTGGTGTAGAACTCAACCGTTTCATCCAAGATGCACCTGTAGAACATACAGCAATTGATAAAGACGTGATATATTGAGTCCAACAATTCTATCGTGAAATCATTTGGTTGCTCTTACCCGTTTTGGATGATTGTGTAGGATGTTTGGTAGCTGGGGTCATTGTATGGTGTTGCGATACATGATTCGACGAAAAGCTCTGTGTTGTTGATTGTAGATTGGGATTCAATCTGCATATAAATCATCTCTCCAAGCTCATACTCCGCTGGATATGCGATCATATCTATTTCTCTGAGGTAGTTGGCTGTTCTGAAGAGTCCGAAGCTGTAGGTGAGGGTACCAAAGCCTTTCTCGGTGATGGTGGTTATGTGTTTCCGTGCGGTGAACTCCAGAGAGATGTTGTTTTTCTTCTCGTAACGACAGGAGACCTCAATCTCTACCTCATGCTTTCTGGTAATGATGCTGTTTGGGTCATCGGTTGAGATGATTACATTCCTGAAAATGATGAACTCTTCATCTTCCTGTAGAAGGAAATGGAGTATGAAATATTGGTTTAGGGTGCCTAAATTTAACTTTTAAACAGACCAATGCTTTTCCAATCTGAACATCGAAGCTTCTGTTTTCCATACAATAAAAGTGGATGGTACTAATTATCAAAAAAGCACCAAGAAATACCACAAATGAAGTTGTATGAACCACATATGATGCGTTTATTCTTTCATTACTTGGAGAAGAGAAGTTCTGACATGTGTTTAATTGAAGAGAAGAAACTAAATGGGTTAGGAAGGACAAGAAGATGAGAAAGTGATGACAAACATTCATTTTTGTTGAGCCTCAGAGAAGAGTTTTACCTCAATTATGGTACCACAAGCATTGAGGGAGAAGTTTGCCAACACATGAGTGCCATTAGAGTCCAAAGTGCAGGCAGGATTATTGAGTCTCAGATAGTCCTTGTGGAGCCCAACGGAGTGCAGTTGCTCAATTTCAACGACCATGTTGGTTGCGGAGCAAATCACATGTGCATCCACTGTAAATGTGATCAATCAGTAGAACTAATTAGCAAAATTGTGCTGGCAAAACATAGTTGTCCAAGTAAAAGTGAATTACTCACCAGTCGTGTGTCCAACAGTGATGATGACACATCTCATTTCAGACTGATAAACGCTGCTTCTGTACATCAATGATAAATAGTAATATTTATTAAATTTAGTTCACATTAAAAGTTGCTATCTGCTAGATTTTAATAGTTTACTCACCCGCTCATGCTCTCAGCAATGAAACACACTGGGAAATGATCCCCAAGGTCTCTCCTTGTTGGTGTCCATCTGATTGCGTATTCTCCAGTGCTCAAAGCGTGTTTAGTTATGTTCAAAGGACCGCTGATGATGACATCAGTAACCCTGAGAAAAAAAAATAAACATGGTATACACATATCTAATAATTGAAATAACTTGATGCATTGATTGCATTCACGTGTGCATTACGTTGCATAAGCTGCTGCAGCTTTAACCCGGATTTCCACTTCACGGAGTGGCGTTGCAGGGATTTCGTCTCCATTGCGTGGAGTTGGTGACACAAAGTGAGGAATGTAATGTCCCTCGATGCACGAAGGAGCAGCTGAGTCAACTGCAAGGATTGAAATTAGAAAGATTCACATTAGCCACATTGATACTACTAATATGACAACCTTGTGTTCTTGTTTTTAAACCATACCGAGAAGACTGAATTGCAGAGGGAGCTTGCTGAAAGGTTCATAAGAAGGTTGATGGGATCCTATATTAGTTGTGTACTGTTGAGGTGGGTATGTTGTTGTAGTTGTGGTCGTGGTCTGCAGCCACCACCACCACTGGGTCGCTGCAGGTGCAACGGTGGTTGATTGCTGCTGTTGCCACCACCACCACCATGGTGAAGGGGAAGTAGTAGTTTGTTGATTTTGCAACCACCATGGTACAGTTGTAGGTGCAACAGTGGATGATTGCTGCTGTTGCTGTTGCCACCACCACCACCAAGGTGAAGAGGAAGTAGTAGTTTGTTGATTTTGCAACCACCATGGTACAGTTGTAGGTGCAACAGTGGATGACTGTTGCTGTTGCTGTTGCCACCACCACCACCAGGGTGAAGAGGAAGTAGTAGTTTGTTGCTGTTGCCACCACCATGGAGTAGTTGTAGGTGCTGTTGTGCTGATAGACCTCTGGTGTATTCCACTGGTCAGAGAGCATCTGTAAGAGCTGGAGCCATCAGTATAGGCCAAAGTGGTGTGTTTCCTTGGAAAGTCCTCCACAATCAGCTCAAATCCGTAGACGCCTGATGTGTAGGTATAGCTGTAGTCCAGTGTGCAGGCATTCTAATGTAGAATTAAGATGTTCAAATTAGTGTATGCTTATTTTGTTTTATATGGATTAAGTTGGTCATGTGTTTGTCCTAAGCTGGTCCTGGGTAGGAGGTTATTGCTTGGGACTAGCTTAAATCACCTTTAACCATGCTTAAAAACCTAACTAACCAGCAGCTGTTTTTTCAATAGGGAAATTGCATCTGTTGTGAAATATACTTTGTATAGCGTTATCATTTATTTAATGCATGCAACGATCGGTGCTTAAATGCCATATATTACTTAACTGCTGAGCGAGTGGAGGTAAACAACATTGTAGCACTAGCATGTCCGATGCATTCTAGAGAACTGGTTCTGGGGAACTTTCTTTCATTGTAGGAAAGACCAAATCATTCTGGTGATTTCCAATTTAACGCATTTTGTTAAAACATAATCATTTTAAGTTTATATGTTCTGTTGGTTTAGCTCAATCCTTTAACCTAAAAGGGTGTATTCTAGATTTTTTATTTTGTTTTATGTAGTATAAATGTATTTTTTCAAGTTTTCATTCTGATTGGGATTTTAATATACACATTAATAGGCTATAACCTTATTTCACATAGATTCACCCATCCACGACTTTCCCACTGGTTACCATATACAGTATATGTATGTATTTTAAATCACATTGATCTGGCAATATTTTGTCTGTTTCTTACTTGATCTAGTTGGAAACCACTTGGCTGGCTACATGTGGCACATTCAGCATACTGCTGAGCTCCATATCTACATCTGACCTGGTCACCATCCGGGTCAAAGGCTATCAGATGATATTTACGAGGACAGTTTTGGGGTACACTGATAGAAAAAAAAACATTTGTATATAATATTTAGATGTTATTTTCATCATATTTTTTAATTTACGTTTTAACATGCATTCTCATTGGTGACTAATAATGTTCATAGAAAACCATGTTGAATACATATAATGGTTACCGTAGAAGTTGTAAAGTAGTGGTGACAGGTGATCGATTGGGCTGATTGGTATCAGATCTTATGCCCAGATCTACGTGTGTCAGGAAGAACCAATTGTTAACACCGTTGACTGTGGGAACCCAGCAGCATGAGTAGTCCCTGCGGTACAATAGTGCATTTTAGATAATGTCGAAAAAACATTTTAATATTAATTTAAAACAAATGTATCTACTCACTGCAGGTCAAAGGGTGTGTTTCCACGGATATTTCTTGTGACAACAGTTTCTGATTGGCACCAGCTGTTGGTGTAAGCACTTCTGCCGTTAGAACTGCTGTCGATTCTACCTTCTTCACTGCTGAATTCACTGCCACAATCTCCAGAGGTACACTGCCACCAACTAGATGTACACCAGTCATACGTTCGCTTGAAACGAAACTCAACCTGTTGATAGAACAATTAATCGCAGATATCTGTGTTTAGCCAATTAATGTCAAAGTTCAGAGAGATGTTTTTTAAATCTATTCTTAAACACTTTTAAATGTGACATGTTACTCTGTCCATCTGATTTGTTTCCCCATGATTGTTTCTCCCTATTTTTGACATTGATATATTAAAATTTCAGTGCAAGATTAGTAATTTTATGTGCAGATGACCAAATTAAATGTCACATTTATTTTCATGAATATTATTTAAACTTTAAATAACCATGTTATATGCAAGAGTCAAGATTTGAAGGAGATCAAAAAACACTGTTTGGTTGAAGGTGTTAAGACAACTTTGATGAAAGGTTTTGATCCACTTCAATGATATACTGCTGTATATATATGCATATGTGCAAATAATTATAAAATAATTTAAATGATTTTATTAATTCTTGATAAAGGGCAGCACTTTTTAAATACAAATAAATCAATTCTCACCCTCATGCTCCCATCTGCATTGGTTCCTTTAGGGCTAAAAGTTACTGAGCCTCCATAGTGGTGTCCTGCTGAAGCAATGGACACCAGAAGCAGAAGATTCAACACAACAGCCAAAGACATCATGGTACCCCAGCCTCTGAGCTCACTTCACCTGCTCAAGTGAAGCTGAGTGACTGCTTTTATACTCAGGTGAGCAGGAATTCAGGGATGGGTTCAAAAGCATTCTCCTGTGATGCATAACACACACAAAAATAGAGGGTTGTTACTTGCTTTTTCTGTGAAGTCACATGATACAAATCTGAAACTACACACCTCTTCATTCAAATGTAAGGTATGACATTGTGATGACTGTCCACTAGGGGCAAGATGCTCTGGCAAAAAAATTATTGTACAGCTTCAATGCCAAATACTGTATAATTTTTTCCTTGAGCAAAAAAAAAAAAAGGATATTGAGTATATTTTTTTTACCAGGATGCCAGCACTCAATTACAAGATACAAATCTATTTGAACAATAGCAGACTGCTTTCTTAAATGCCACCTGCAGTGAAAGATCAAATCTCAAACATGCAACAATCTGAAATCTGAGATTTTACAGGACTTTAGATATTGAAGAGTGCTTGGTGACAAATATCTAAAAATAGGAAGGATAGGACTGTGTTAAACCTAAAATCATGTATTGAAGAGACGATACAGGTGGTTAAGAATGGGTGTTTTGTATTGTTTGATGAATGTGTCAGTGAGAAAACAGGAAAAGCTTACTGCAGAAAACACGTACATACAATGTACATACAATACAATCAAGTAAAACCTGTAATCTGGCTGAATTCCAGGCTGGTCAAAAAATCTTTCACTATCGATTACTGTGAAATTAATCAAAGCACTATTGATTCAAGGGTACATGAAACAGAGAAATGTTGCACAGTGAACCAGATTTATGACCGTAATCAAAATGTAGCCACACTGGATATCCCAACTCTTTCTAATCTATATTCATTTACAAAGATCTTCCATATGACTAATTTTGACTAATGCTCAATGGTACAAGAATACTAGTCCTTTGTCCTACCCAACCTATTAGACAAAAAGTATTGTGTAGTTAGTTATTTTTACTTTAGTTTCACTTCAGTTTATTCCCTGCTCTTGGCACAGCATTTTCATACATAGCATCATAAAGTCACGACATATAAACATAAACAGATATTGATAGATTTAATTATTTATTCACCATTCAATCTCTAAAACATACCAGTTACACTTTTCACATAATTATAATCTTAATTCATTTTTCATATCAGAACTGTACATCCTGAAAAGATTCATATTAAACAAGATGTTGAATGTTATGAGGATGCCTTAACCGACAGCAAATCAAACCTGATTCTTTATACACTGCTCAACAAAAAAAAGGGAACACTAAAATAACACATCCTAGATCTGAATGAATGAAATATTCTTATTAAATACTTTGTTCTTTACATA
>JAUCMT010000039.1:15829513-15844385 GCA_032357475.1 Enteromius thamalakanensis | reverse complement strand
CCCTACGGTCTTGCACCCCTCAGCGAGAACGCGCATTGAAGGGCACAAGGGCGGAAGTGCGGATATTGGGACAGGGCTAAACACAAGAGCAAATGGAACAGATATCAAAACAAACACAGAACACGCCTACAGCTTGACATAGCCCCTCCCTTAAGGCGTGGATTCCAGACATGCAAAGGCACAAACCACAACGAGAAAGGTGGCCTGGAGATGAAGCAGTTCATCTATAAGTAGTGGGATGGAGGGTATCTGGGGGGTGTCTCTAATAACAGTCTCTGGTGGCCTATCGGACAGCATAGTGTGCATGTCCTCCAGGTCGGGGCAGACGATTGCAGAACACTCTGGGGCAACGCAGACCAAGGCCAAGACCTCCTGGTCCGAACAGTCTGTAACACCACCCTCCAAGTTGGAGCGGGCGGCATAGAGACCCACCTCGGCCAAACAGTCAACCATAGTCCCCTCCGGGGCCGAACAGTCAACCATATTAGTGCCCTCCTGGGCCGAACAGTCTCAGAAAATGCCCTTCTGGGCCGATCAGTCCGTATTAGCGCCCTCCAAGACCAAACAGACTGAGATAGTGCCCTTTTAGACTGAACCGACTGTGATGGCAACCTCTGAAACTGAACAGACTGTGACAGCACCCCTCTTGGCCGACCGGACAGTGACTCAAGGGGTTGAGCAGCCACCAGTGTATGTGTTTAATCCACATGCTCACCTACAATGTAAAACTTCAAGTTGTTAATGATGATTGATGCGTATGTGTAATTAGTTAAACTAAATAAACCCCTTTCTTGACTGCCTACGATCATCACCTTTGGTTATGGTTATGTTCAGTATTTCAAAAGTGCACTAACTATATATAATTATCTTAAAAAATACCTGACTTAAGATTAATGTAGTGCTGTCAAGCAATTAATTGCATTTGAAATAAAATGTGTTTATGCTGTGTTTATTATGTTTATATTAAAACACACACATACAGTATATGTTTTCAAGGTATTTATGTGTAAATTCATTTATATATTTATTTTCTTACATTTGATATTATATCTAAATATATTTAATATGTAAACAATTTTTTTTTCATTAAATATATACATGCATGTGTTTGTTTTTATATATACTTAATAAATGTACACAGTTCATGCAAATATATTATGTAAAGAAAAACTTTTATTTTGTATGCGATTAATTGCAATTTATTTGTAAATGCATGTCTCATTGTTTAGTAACTAAACAGTTTATCAGTAAAATGTCAGTTATTGTATGCAATGCTTCACTTCTACTGCAATAAGTAGACAGTCAATGAAAGTTTAATAGTAAATGACAAAAAAGTTTTCTCAAATTGTTATATTCAAATAATTGTGCGGCTACCATTAGAATATATTTAATTCATTTTAAGACTTATTATGTTTCCCTTCTACTTTCACTAGAAGATCATTATAACGCCTGTGTAATTTTGCATCTTGCAGCCAATCATTTTATGACTTTATCTGACATTTCAAATTGTCTTTTCTAATCTGCCGAGATTAAATGGATCAGTAGTGATTGAAACTAGATGCATTTTAAGGACACGTCATTCTGAAGTCTTGCTTATAAGAATAATTACGCATTTCCTGAACTGCAGCTTTCACATTTTTGCAATAAGGAAGTTTTGCTTTCCCATAAGTCATCTGATGTAGGTGACATGAATGCAAGATCAGTTTTGAGATTACTTCTAGCATTTTCAGCACTAAGGTAATACGCAGGTTTGCTTAAAAGCATGAGGCAGAGAGTCAGCAGGGCTGAATTTATGAAGATGGTGTACTTTCATATAAGCTACCAGGTCCCATGAAATATAATCTCTTAATTTTATGCAAAAATATCAAAAGCATCTAACATGTGATTCATATCAAGAGGAGAAAGTGTGTGAGCGGGAAAAAAAAAACAGTTTAATCTCATGAATCTTTGTTTAAATCTGAATCTTTCAGTCTTATATGTGAGCTGCTTCTCTACTAAAACCAATCATTTTTCTTAAAATGACTACAGTACAGTACATACAATAATGCTTGATTAAACACTTCCTGTACACAAAAATGACCAAGGAGGCTAATTTTGCAAATGACCACACACCAACACAGCAAATACTGTGCACATAATGCACAATTTATTGTAAAACCAACATTCAATAATAAACGTGTTTTTTAACAGCCCTGGAATACCATCTGATTCTCAGAAAGAAATGAAGGTTCATTTTTTTGTAATTATACATCCTGATAAGCATATTATGTTAAATGAGGAATCCTGTGTGAAAGTGAAGAAGGAAATAAGTGCGGTAAAAAAAGATGATAAAAAGGATCAGGATATTAGTATTAGGATAATACCAGCCACATCAGAGGTCATTGTTGTGCGTTTATACCATTTAATGTTCATTTACTGCTCATGTGTGAGAAACTGGAAAGATTTTACAGTTCATAGTCTGAGAGGATGTAGTTCTTTGTGCGTCTACTAAAACAAGCTATCTCAGAAAGTGGACAGCAGATGCATGCGGTCAATAGGTCTTGTTCTTCTGGCATTATATACCAGTATTCCCACCAGCACCGCAATGGAGACAATAAAGAGTCCTGCGAAGACCCCTGTGCTTGTGCTCATGTGTAGAAATCCACCGTCATTTGGGGCTATAAAATAAGAGAACAACAGCAAAGATCATGACATGAAGTCATGGTAATGCTTTAAAAGCTCCATCCATGAACATTAGTTAAAAGGAATAGTTCACTCAAAAAAAAGTATTTAGCTTAAGCATTTACTCATCCTCAGGCAATCCACCTTGTAGATGAGCTGATGTCTTCATCAGAAAATATTCAGAGAAATTTTATATCATGAGCTCACCAATGGATTCATTCATTCATTTTTATCAGCATTTATATGACGGCACCCATTCAGGTATCCATCGGTAAGCAACCAATACTAAATTTCTCCAAATCTGTTCTGATGAAAAAACTCACTTGGATGGCCTGCGTGATTTTCAGCAAATGCTTGGATGAACTATTCCTTTACCAAACATTAACATAGATGAATAAATGCTACAAGAAATATATTTTTACTTATCTTTAGTTAATATTAGTTAATGCATAAACTAATGTTAATAATGGAATCAAAGTGTTACCGGAATCATATTACAGTCACTGCCAAAAAATAAGAATAATTTGATTGTGCTTTCAAGGAACTATTTTGTTAAACTATATTTATATACCAGCGCTACGAGTCTGTCTCGCCACTCGCAAGGGACCCTGGGTGATGAAGTGCCTGGCGGTTTCCTGGCCCACATCTCGCCTACGTCTGTGTGCGGCTTGGTCTAGACAGCCTTGGGCACATCTGGAATTTAAGCTGCCTTTTGCACACAGGATCACGGAGCAGCTGATGTACACCTGTCAATGACAATTTTACAGTATTATATTGCTAAACACAAACACAATTTGGTAAGCAAATTTGTTGTACCTCATCGAAGCCTCCTGTGAACTTGAAAGCTTGGATCTGAAAGTCATACTTTGTGGAAGAACTTGGGTAAACCATGACCGTATCATCCTTAACACACCTGAAATAACCCAATCGAGGATTATTATTGCCTATATCAGGATATTTGATATTGTGCATTATTGTTTTCAAAGTAAAAAAATATACTTATTGTGCATTGTACTGTGAATAGTCTACGTACATTACTGAAGAGTCATTGCTCACCATGGCTGCAATTATTTGCTCAAAACATTTTAGGCCTTATAATTAAATGAAAATTATTTTAATTTACTAATATGGTGTAAACAAGGTTGTTTAGCACTGAAAAAGGCTTCGGTGCACAAACATCAGCCATTTATACCGTACCTATACTCTACCTTGTTTTTCACATTACTAAACCACACCTGTAGCCTCAGTAAAGAAAATGGTTAAAGAAAAGCCATTGTAAAGTCCAACAAAGCCTTGAAGGCCAACAATGTATTTAAAGGAGGCCACCTACTTTGTACAAGGAATTGAATTCGAAACCTTTTCGTTAGTAGTCCAAAAGCCTAATCTAGCAAACGTTCAATTTCCCAAAAGTCCTACAGTGTTTTAAACATTAAGCTTGGAATACAATGAATAGACTAATTATAGGCCAACTAACTCTATCATTAGTGCATGCAATTGCTCATATGTGCCATAAAATCAACCTGGTCTCATTAAAATATGTAACTCGGATTTACGTGTTTTTACGTACAGTTTCAAAGAGAAATGTCCACTGAGTTGCGCTAAAACGGGTTATATATGTTTGTTAACAAATGCAAAACTGATGTAACAAGGCATTTGAAAATAGAACCGTGTCATTTCGGCGTCCTTATATGCAGATTTGAACTGTTTTGTTGAACCGTGAAAACTGTAAACTTGTGTGAAAAGGAATGAATGCCTCTAGTGTTCATTTCTCTTGGAAACTGCAGTGATATGTACTTATTGGTACACATTTCGTGTCTCTTTAAAAAGTGCACCCAGGTCTGTTTATGCCATTAGACTAGGTAGAATTAAACGGGCAACATCCTATTCCAAATCTGTGTTTTTCTGAAGTCTTACCCATCTTTGATGATGTCATAAAAGACAGCGCTGAATGGATTGTCTTCAGGAGTAGCTCTGCAGGACTCCACAAAGAGAGTGACCTCTGGCAGAGCAGTATGAGCTTCAATGCCCATGTAGAGCTGGTCCATCAGCTCAACCTGCACTGGATACAGTCTGGGATCTACCTGACTGTTGAAGCTGTTGTCTGTGAAAACTTCAAAGGAGTAACCAAACGTGCCGAAGCTGGATTCAGTGAAGATGTAGTCAGATTTATGGTTGACGTAGCGGTTGGAGACACTGGCCATTTTGGGATACTGGCAGGAGAAGCCGAATTTAACTTGATTGCGTCTGGTGATAACCACATTCAGGTTCTCGAAGGAGTTGATCTCGTTTTTGAAGACGATGAAGTCTCCAGAGTCCTGGTTGGTGTTGACAATAAAGAAAATAGAGAGAAAAATAAAGAGAATGTAAGAGGATTCAGTGCAACGCTCAAATAATTAACATTTTAGTTGGCATACATCCATGGTAGTGCCACAGGTGTTGAGGGACATCGTGCCCAGGATGTGGGTGTCATTGGAGGTAAGAGAGCAGGTGGGGTCTCGCAGTTGGAGCCAGTTCTGGTCAATGCCTTCCATGGAGGTTTTACTGACTGCAATGCTGATGCTGTTTTCATCACAGGTGACTTTTGCTTCACCTTGAAAGATAGGATTAATTTATTTAGTAACTAATGTATTTTTTTATGCAACCTGTATTTAAAGGCAGTGTAAGCAATTTTTGGTGTGTTTAATTAGGGTTGGAGCTAAACTCTGCAGGAGCACCAGCTCTTCAGGACCGAGCTTGGTGACCTCTGATCTAACCATATCACAGGTTTAACAAATGTAACCATTTTTTAACATAAATTGTCCGGGATACGAACTGCCTTTTGTTAAAAGAGCTACTTCTGTTTTTTATAGCATCTTTTGTTACATAATGCTTTTGGTTGGACAGCTATATTTGCTTTGTAGAAAGCTTTGTAATATTTATGCAGTGCTACTTTTGTTATGTAATTTGCTTTGAGAGACTGAGGCAATTTTACTTTTGTGTCATGTAGCTTGCTTTCTAAGTTGATGCATTGCTACTTTTGCTTCTTTGTAGCATGTCTTTTTGTTTAATGCTTTACTTGGTTTTTGTACTGTTGCATGCTTTTGTATTCGATGCATGGCTACTTTGGCCACATGTCCTTACAAAGCCAAAATTAATTATGACTTTTTAACATTCTCACAAAATGTAAAACAGTCACATGCTTCAAAATAAAGAAACTGCATCTGCATTCAAATATTTACATGAAAAAAGGACCTGCTATTGTATTTACCAGAAAGAACCCTTGATTTTGCCACAGCGACAATGATGCACCTCATTTCTGACTGACTGATAAAGAAAAAGACAAACAAGAACTCATAAGAAACTAGGCAGAGAACATCAATAATCAGTGATCAGTTTGAATGCAGACCCCGTTTTACCTGTGAGATGAGTCTGCTGCGAAACACACAGGTACACGACGATACAGATCTGTCTCCTGCGGAGTCCAGGTCAGTGTTGCCACCAAAACCCCATTAATCTCACTTGTCAGGGTCTTCGACATATTAGACGGGCCGCTGACCTGGAAGTCATAGATGCTGCACAGACAGGAAGAGAAAAAAATCAGATAACATTATGGTAACTCAAGCGGCATGAAAAATCTGATACACCAAACACTGACATTCAAGCATGTCAACTTATGCTTTCCAACTTGATCTGATAAAAAAGGAATTAAGTTTAATTCACCTCCTCATCAAAATCTCATCACTGATTAAAAAAACTGATTAAAAATCTATTATGGCTGCTACAGATTCAATCAAACCTAGAAGTTGCAGATTTTGAAACTTTGGTTTAAAAAATAGCTAAGAGAAATATTGTCATTGTAGTTTCTTGTGAGGAATACAAAGCATTATTCAGACCTGCTGTCTGAGATCTGTGCTCGGAGGGTGATCGTGTGCGCCTCTCCCACAGCAGCATGATGCACATCTCCATGCAAAGGTGTTGGTGTCAGTAAACTTGGTTTGTTTACACCTGGTACGCAACCCTGAGATGGCGGAAGAACTGAAAGATAATGTAGATCGTATTCAAATGCACTATTCTATTGTATTCCAACCTTCACAACAGACCTTAAATTAAAGTGTTTCATACACTCATAAAACGAAATGCTCTTCATTGGCATCTGCGGCTCTGTTGAAGAACCTTTATTATCCACGAAAGCTTTTCAGTGCAGGTTTATTACAGTAGAAAAGAGCTAGAAAAAAAGAATCTTTCAAGAACTGTTCATTAAAAGGTTTTTTTGGGGAACCCAAAAATGTTTCTCCTTCATAGGTTACGGAATGTTTATTTTTTTAAGAGTACAATCTGTGGCAGTACTTTAAATATACAAGTGCAACACAAGTTCACTTCTACTGTCAATTACATGTTCTAATATAATTCATCACAGAACCTGCTCATCCACAATTTTTCTTTTGACATGTCTTGCATTGTTTTGGCCTTTATGGACATGCCTTCTCTCAAACGACAAAAACTGGCTGTTCAAGTCGATTAAACAAATGAATGTCTATTTTTGTTATGGAGCTGATCATTGTCTCAAATATTGTTGGAATTATACTTTAGATCTACAGTATGTCTAGTTTACACTCTTTCCCATGCACTTTTGACTTTAATTTGACTTTCTTTAAATTAAATATATATATATATATATATATATATTTTTTTTTTCATGACTTTTCCAGTTGTGATTATTGCATTTTTGTAAATCAGTTTAAAGAGATTGTTCAGTTCTTTTACTTTAAATGTGTAACTTTTTCACAGACAAGGCTTAAGCCTATTGCCAGACAAGTCTGAGCTGTTTCAACTGAAGCAAATGTACTCTGACTGATCTTAAAATATATGAGTACCTTTATTTTGTCTCAAAATGCACACCAGTATGTTTTTTTAAGGCACGTTTATAAAAAAAATATTTAATTGTCCTAACTGAATTATGGCCTAATCCTGACTGTGAGCGCTGTCTGTGAAGCCAGGCCTTACTATTTTTCTGCTAAATGTATTTTTCTGATTTCTTTCAATATCTCCTAAAAAGCTACAAGCTTCTTAAGTTATTTTATTACACGTGGGAGAGACTTAGTTTGACCCAAAGCAGATAATGTGATTCTTACTCACTTTCCACTGCAAACTGCAGAGGCACTTGACTGAGAGCGCTTGAGTTACTGCTGACTGAGGAGGCCCCGTTCTCTTCAGTCACAGTTATGTTCGAAACAGGATAATCCTCCAGCATCAGCTCAAACACATGCACACCCACGTCCAGAGAATTTTCTCTGTGCAAAGTACACGAATCCTACAAAAAAAGAACAAACCGTGCACGTTTTAATATACCAAAACATAGGTCAAAATGTGAATTAAAAAAAACAATTTAAGACTAATTCTGTAATATGTCTGGTGAAAGCATTACCTCATGAAGATGAATGTTTGGATGTTGATGGCAACCTGTGCAGTTGGCATTATTATACCTGCATCTCACAGAATCGTCATCCGGATCATGTGCCAGCAGAGGAATTCTCTGGAAGCAGTTCTGAGGAATCCTTAGTATAATCAAAAAGACGATGGAGCAAGATTATTAATTTATGGAAGTGGATTTGTCTGTTGATGAAAATGAAAATATAAAATACATGTATTAACACATTTTCATTAAGTAATTTTTAGAAGTGCACACCTTATGTTTGGAACTGCTGCAGAAACAGGGGATCTGTTCGGAGACTGAGTGTCAGATCGTCGACCAGCATCAACATGAGTGCGAAGTGTCCATCCACCGACACCATTAACATTATGCTCCCAGCAGCAACCAGAGGAACTAAATACATGTGCATTTCATTAATGCATGAATTATTTTTATGCATGAGAATATATTATTCCCTTCATGCATTAACTACAGAACTTAATATGACTTAATCCTATTATGGGAATTTTGTAAATACAATGGAAGGCTATCAATAATATACGGCAGAGCATATTAGTTCTCTGATATTAAAAAGCATCAGAATTACCTCAAAATGAATGGACCATTACTGGTCACATTGGTGGCCATGTGGACCTCTGATTGGCACCACAAATTTCCAGCTCCGCTGTCAGTCACCACAGGTTCAGTTTTAGTTAGGATGCCACACGATCCACTATCACAGATCCAGTCACCCTGAGAACCACAGGGACCTCTACTGGTCTCTCTGTAGTAAAAGTGCATCTGCCAAAAACACATAGAACTTTTATTTATTCATTTATTTTAATAAGGAAAGGATTATTTCTGTTATGTCTTGGACTTAAATTAAAAAAATATATGTCATGAAAATTTTAATAAGTTTAAGAAGTTTTAAAAAATAATTAAAGCTATTCAGAAATGCATAAAACAAATAATAAAATGAAAGCATATAACAAAATTACTATAAAAATGTAAATATAAAAAATCCAAACAATGCAAAATATAAACAAACACTATAACAATATCAACACATGTATTAAAAAAAAAACATCAGGAAATTAACTACTCATGATCTAAACTTAGATTGCCTGATTGTACATACTTCGTATGAGATTAACACAAAGAAATAGTACAAATTTAAGTGAGAAACTGTATTTACCTCCACTGATCCATCTGGAAATCTGTTTCCAGGCGTGAATGTCATGGAACCCCCAAAGAAACCTACGACTGGTCCCAGAGCGAGAGCCAGGCTCAGAAGCAGCAGCATTGCTCCGTGTGCCATTGTGTCTGACAGAACCACACGGTGAGCAATACCACATACTCATATATATATAGATGGGTGGATACTTTCACTTTCCAAGTTATTGTTTGAGATGTTCCACCTGCAGAAGACAAGCATGTGATGAATGACAGGAATCAGCTTCCTTGAAAAGCCACAATATTCATGGATTATTTTGAACCATTTATTGTATTAGTATTGACTTTCAATTATGGGAACAATTTTTTTATCTCTAACATGTTTGACTTTGAAAAAAATATGTAATCATATATAATCTGTTTTTTTTTTCTTAAATAAATTATAATTAAAAAATGCATGTGGAATTATTTTTCTTACTGTTCAACAAGATTCAAATACAGTTTAGATTTATTTATTTATTTTGCAGTCTGCATTCCAAACAAGAGAAAATTCAAATTCCTCAAACATGATACCATATATTTAAAAGGGTTTGTCAGATGATATTTCAGATTCAGGAAACCTGTCATCTGATAAAACTGAAAATTAGGCTATTGTTTACTCAACATTATGCCATTTTTAAACTGATATACTTTCTTTCTTGTATGTACTGTAATACAAAAGATGTTAAGCTGAATGACAGTCTTAATAATCTGTATATCATGTGCAAAAGTTTCCATAAAAATAAACACTGAAGCAGTCAGACCATATCATTACGTGTCTCTTTGTGTGATCAAAGAAAAAAAAGAAGTCAAACAGGTTTGTAAAAACACTTTCCTTTAGGGCAGGTTGTGACAATTGAGCAACAAAAAGTTTATAATATTAAAGGGCAATGTAGACTTCTCTCCACTTCATGAGTCAGCACTGATTTATTATCCTAATATACAACAAGATCATTGTGCCTTTTAATTTAAAAATAGTGAGTTGACTTTTAAAGACATGTAGAGAGATAGCAGCTTTGGAGAGGAGGAGTCTGTGAGAATTTAACAAATTTCTGTTTTTATACTGATTAATAAGAAACAGTTGAAGTAAACAAAAGGGTTTTATGTAATGCAGAACATCCCCAAGCAGCAAATTGCCTCCTGCTGCGTTTCTCTAATCCTCTATTACAGTCAAAGAGTTGTTTTATTTATTGTGATTAACATTCCTGGAGACAGTTTCAACATCTTCTATGACTGTATTTGACTTTAAGGGTTTAGAATAGACAGATTCTATGCATTTACATGATCAAAAACCATCAAAAAGCATCATTACCATCCACTTGACCTTATAATAACAATAATAGTTATGTGTGTGTGTGTGTGTGTGTGTGAATGTAATAAGAAATGACTCAATATTATTTTGGACAGTTTGAATTTGTATGATTGCATACAGTGCTTTGCAAAAGTATTCATACCCCTTCATATTTTGGTTTTGTTTTTATGCTGCAGCCTTATTAATCTACATGCCATCCACCATATTGACGAAGCATAAAATAGATTTTGTTATTAATATTAAACCCCGAAATAAGTGCATTGCATAAATATTTATAACTCTAAAGCACCTTTACAACCTCAAGGGTTTTGCGTATGATGCACATCAGTATTTGGCAATTATCTGTCATCCTTTTCCTCACCTCTTTAGGTTTTTTTATTAAGGCTATCTCAATATTTTGGTGCATTGAGCTTTTCTTCTACACTATGAGTCCCTCAATCCCTGCCACCGAAAAACAGGCCCACAGCATGTAGCTGCTGCCAGCACTTTACTTTTGGGATGGTATGCTGCAGGTGAAGAATCCTGATTTCTTCTATTTAAGCATAATAATAGGGGACTATTTTGTGTTCAATGCAGCAGAATATTTTTTTAACTCTTCCCCAGATTTGTGCTTGGATGCAGTCAAGTTTCTCTGCTCTGTGGGCAATTCTTTTGATCTCAGAGCTTGTTTTTTTTGGCTCTGATATGCATTATCAGCTGTTTGACCTTTTATTAAAATGTGTGTGTCATACTCATTAACAGGTTAACTCCACTCGAAGTGTAGTAACATCTACGAGTGATGCTCCTTAGCATCAGAGAATCCCATAGAATACTTATGTAATGGATTAACTTCAGCTTTTTATTTCTAATAATTTGCAACCTGTTTTGTGCTTTATCATAATGGTGCAGCCTATAGTATAGATTTATGGGGGGAAAAGTAATTTTAGGCAGTTTAACATTAGGCTGCAACATAACAAAATGTAATGAAAATGAAGGAGTATTATATTTTTTTTTTTCCGGTGATGTTTAAGTAAATTCTCCAGTCTTCAGTGATTAGTTTATTTAAACTCTGAAGCATTTTGCTGGTATTATTTGATAGAAAAATCAAAACAACAGCATTTATTTTTCAAAACATGCATCTTTTGTAACATTAGCTATATAAATGTATTTACTGTTAAATGAATGTCTCCTTGCTGAATAAAGTACTCATTTATTTAAAATCGGTGTTCAAAATGTAACACTTTTTTCAGTTTTAAAAGCATAGTTTTTTTATCTGCATTTGAAAATATGATTCAAACTACGAATTTTCTCGCCTGTTCTGGACATTTTTGTATACATTCTCAGACACGCCCCTCCCGTCAGAGCGAATCTGTTTTGATTGACATGAACCTTGACCAATCACAGCAACCGAATGTTTGTGAGGGGCGGGATTTCCTTCAGCTTCATCGCTGGATGATCTGCTGCAGCTTTAGGTGACACGTAACGAAAGGTGCGATTAGGCCGCTCTAAACTTCAGATAATTAATAAAAAGACTGCTTTTCATTATGTAAAAAACTCAACAGAGCTTCGACTAAGCACGAGGACCGACCACGACCGTATTCGTCACTTTTTTAAATCTCCTGAATGCCTTTTGGAAACTTGGCGAGGCGTGAGACTTTTGCAAACATTTCAGATAACGTTACACAAGTCGTACGAGCAACTGTCCACGAATATAATGTTTCTTGAGGAATATCCGAGAAGACGGAGTTGTTTCTATACCGAAGAGTGAAGAGAAAATCATTCCCTGGAAAGTTTGTGAAGAATCCAGGAGAGGAGGGAACATGGGCAACGGCGTGTGCTCCAGGAAGCAGAAGAAGATTTTCCAGTCTCTGGTGCTGGTCACGGTGGTGTTTGGCATGATCTATGGTGGGATGTTTTCTTACGAGATGCACATACAGCTGAAGAGGACAGAAGAGATGGCCGTGAAATACCAGCAGCACCAGGAGTCTCTTTCCGCCCAGCTTCAAGGTAAACCACACGTCGTCGCGATGACGTCACGGCGCAAGAAACCCTCTAATAAAACACTGAAACTTTTGCAAGTCTTTGACAAGCGTGCTCTGAAACATTGCTTACTGTGAGTGACCGTCCTGTTGGTGTTGTGGTTTAATCTCTTTAGCTGTTGAAGGGTCTTCAAAACGTGGAGGTGTAAATCACATAAAAGAGTGGAATGTCACATGACACGATAGATCACATTTTTGAGAGCATACTTACTGTCTTCTCTCACCTTTCTTAAAGTTTCAAGACTTGTTTATAAAATAGGGTAGTGTTGACTAGTGGATGAGAAAGCTCTAGGTTAGTAACGTTAACTAAACTCAAATTACATGTAATAATTAATCCATAAGTTATTGATTTGCTGCCAGTTTCTTTTCTCCATTTTGCACTCTTAAAAGATAACCAAAGCATTGCGAGTTCACACCATATTAAATGGTTCTATATGGCAATGCAGAAATTCCACCCTCCTGCATGACACTGATGCATAATTAAAGAAATGCATGGCTGCAGTTTGCAACCCCCACCATGCAAATTATATTTTGCTGCAGATTCACCTTTGCTGTAGTTCACACACCGGTTGTATATATAAAAAAAAAAGTTAAAAATGTTTGCTTGTTTTTTAGCTACTGCAGTAATTCCCTGCATACAGCTGCCGCTGAAGATGCTCATTTTTTTGCAGAACATTTTGTTGGCTTGTTTGAACCTGTGCCTAAAATCACAGGCTTTTATTCTATTGTCCCGCAAAGATGGGCTTCTCTGTTTGTCTGCCCATCCAGGCTCTGTATGCTTGCTGCTGAAAGGGCATGAAGAAATGGCCTTTGTCTTTAGATCACAAGCAGACCTGTGTTAAACTGCAAGAGGGTAAAACTATAAAGTAAACGGGTAATAGCTAAAAATAAAATTGTAAATCAGTTAAATTTGTAATTATTTAACCCTCAGGAAAACACACACACTTAGTGTTTAATTAATTTAGAATAATTATGTAATTAATTATAATTTAACATTTTTTCTATATTTATTCTGTTTTTGTACATCACATTTGTCATGACACCAACCTGTAAACATCATTTAAATAACAAGGTTATTAGTTACAAAACAATGTTATATTAAACAAAAAAAACATTTTATTATTATTTGTTTATTTATAGAATTCATTATGCTAAATTATGGATAATCATTTATAACAGTCATTTTTACAAGTTATTTTATATATATATATATAAAAAAAAGTGTTATAGATTTTAAGTATGGACTTTGGGGCGTGATATCTTTAATCTCACAGGTTTTTAAATTTCTATGTATATGTGCTTCTCATCACACAAACCATTTTATCTTTATTGTACCGCTACGAGGTCCTCTGTTGAGACTGTTTAAGAGTCAGCTGTGATTACTGCCTTCGAGTCATAATCACTGCACAGCCTCTTTAATCAGTACAATCAGTACTTGATGTGTCAGTAATGTAATGATGATTGTAATGGGAGGATACAAGACCAGACGCAAGGGGTCGGAGGATGCAGACCATGACATCACTGTTTGAGAAGCAACCTAAACACAAGTATGGGGAGGGAAGGCTCAGTCAGTCTTAATTTCCTGTAGCATTTCAGACTGTGGAGGTGGGCTGCTGTGCTCACATACACAGCTCATGTTACGTATAAAAAGTCAGTGCACTCTGAGAGCAGCAGGGGCAACCTTTCATTCTGAGGCCATTAGAGAGAAATTAAGAGGGTCGAATGTGGCACTCAACGGGTCAGTGGATCACATAGTGGAGAAAGTCTTCAAAAATAGCTCAGCTCAGTTTACTTTTCAGATCCTGCAAAAGCTTCTTGTTGTGGAATATCTGGATTTTGTTTTTATGTTGTGTTATTTTTAGCACATTATATGCATGCACATATCGCACATATTGTGTACTTAATAGTTTGCGCAGTAAAATCATTATTTGCATTGCAAAAGTTAAAATAAATAAATAAATAATAATAATAAACAATGTAAGAACTGTTCCATAAAACAGGTTTACCAAATAAGCCAGGCTTAGTTAGATAGTCTGACTTATTTTAATACAAAATAACTGGCAATAAGTCAGGTTAACTGAAATAAGCCTGGTTGACAAATCCAAACCGATGCAATCAGGCATTATTGGTACCATGATAAAGCTCATCAACTTTCTTTGTTAACCCAGGCTTGATCCTGAGTTAATGTAGCATGTGCACATGGAAGTGTGACATCAGCAATAAGCAGCCAATCACATGCTTTTAAACTTTCATTCACTTCTTGTGAGAGAGTCAGATTCA
>JAUCMT010000039.1:15798803-15821497 GCA_032357475.1 Enteromius thamalakanensis | reverse complement strand
ACAGCACCTGAGTTAAATATATGAGTGTCACAGCAAAGGGTCTGAATACTTAGGACCATGTGATATTCCAGTTTTTCATTTTGAATAAATCTGCAAAAATGTAAACAATTCTGCGTTTTTTCTGTCAATATGAGGTGCTGTGTGTACATTAATGAGGAAAAAAATTAACTTGAATGATTTTAGCAAATGGCTGCAATATCACAAAGAGTGAAAAATTTAGTACATTAAGTGGGTCAAAGACGAGACGTCCCATTTTAGTTTTTAAAATGTAATAAAGAGATGGCACATATATAAAAGTTTATTAAATGCAAGTAAGGTGTCAATGCCGACGTTCAGTGCTGTTGCGCTTTAGGCGTTGCGAGTCGAGTCCCGGCTCGCAGACCTTTCCCGATCCCGTCCCCTAGCTCTCTACCACGTCACTTCCTGTCAACACTGATCTATGATTTATTTTTAACAAAAGGAGCAAAAAAAGCATCTTTCTGCATTAATGAATAATGTCAGTGTGTGTTCACTAGCATTTTTTACAGTTCATTTCACAAATCGAGAAACAAATTTTTATTTTTATTTATAAGTTCTTTTATTTATTTTTGTATAAAACAGAAAAAAGGCACAGTATGAAAACATGGATGCTGATATAGTCCAGGGAGAAGAAGAGCCACAGATGGCAGAGGAGAAAGGTGACAGTTCATGTGCTACTTTTACTCATAAAAGTGACTTTCTTAGTATATTTATACTATATTTATTATATTTCTTTTATATTTATTTGTAGAGGAGAATGTGCACCATGAGGAGCCGAGGCAAGATGAAGCAGAGCATGCTCGCCATGAAGATGAGGTGTGTTACCTTAAGTTATTGTAAACACATTTACATGCAACGATGTTAATTAGGTTTGGATCATTTTTTATATTGCGTTTTTTATATATATTTAATCTCGGTCAATATGAATGTGTATACTGATTATAAATCCGTTAATTTTACAGCATCCTGCAGAGGTGGATCCGGAGGACGACCCCAACAATCAGGGGGAGGATGAGTTTGAGGAGGCGGAGCAACAGCAGCCCCATGAGGAAGAAGAGGAAGAGGCAGCACCGGTTGGCCATCCTGACATGCACCTGGCTGTAGACAGTCAGCACCAGCCACCCGCCGATGAACAGCTGGTGGTGAGTGACCGGGTTTAATATTGAGATTTACCTGTGTGTAAAGTTTAATGTTTTTTTTTTGTATCACTTGATTTAGTTTGAGAATTTCACTGTTGGGTCTACATTGAGTTTTGTGCATTTTGTGCAGATGGCTGGAAACCCAGACCAACAGGAAGATGCTCTGGACGAGCAGTACCAGGAGGATGGAGATGATGAGGTTTGATAACAAATGCACATGCAGTCCTAAAACAAATAAAAATTGTTATTTGCTCTCTGACTGTAATAACTTTCTCTCTCCAGGCTCAGGATGAGCTGGTAGATAATCAGAAGCGTGAGGTGGTGCGGGAGGAAGAGGGAGACCCCTATAATGAGGAGAATGGAGAACAGGTACGAAGGATTGATATTTTGAGGTTTGGATGAATACAGGTGATCAGATTTACAATGCAAGGCAACTTCATCATAAATGCACACCTTAACCTTGTAATGCTCTAGTTATGTTAGTTACATCACACATTAAATACATTATGCATGATTACCTTGCATATATTTTTAACTGGATAAATATTTTATTTATAGTGTGTACTAGACGTCCCACTTTGCCACTTAGACAGTAAAGGTCTGAAAGTTTGATGTGTGTTTGATGAGCTTTTTGCATGTAATATTTATTTATTTTGACTGTGAATGTTTATTCACTCTATATATGATAACATTTAAAAGTTTGTGGTCAGTAAGATTTTAAATTGATGCATTAAATTGATCAAAAGTGCCTATTAAGATATTCACAGTGTTACTAGTTTCAAATTGTGAACTTTTGAAATCCTCACACGAGTGTTTTCACACAAATATTAAGCATCACAATATTTTTAACACTGATAATGATAAGAAATGTTTCTTAAGCAGCAGATCGGCATACTAGCATGATTTCTGAAGGATCATGTGACATTGAAGACATTGAAAATTCAGCTTTGCATCACAGGAATAAATGACAGTGTATACAAATCTATTAATAAGAAAGTAGGGGACAAAATACTATGGAAGTCAATAATGAGCCAAAACAGCCTGGTTACAGATTTTTTTCCAAAATATCTTCAGTTGTCTTCGGCAGAATAAAAAAAATCATTTAAGTTTGGAACTACTTGAGGGTGAGTAAATGATGACCGAATTGTCATTTTTGGATAAACTATTCCTCTAATGACATAAATTAGCAACTTATTAAGACTTAAAAAAATTATCAATAATTTAGTTGGGAAAAAAGTTAAGCAGTTAACTGCCAAGACTGTTCAAACACTTTCTGGTCGTTAATGTACGACAGAGAGTTATATAGTGCTTACGTGTGCACGTTTTCACTTATTCCTTTGTACCAGCTGCGGCTGTAACTGTAGACTAGTGGCAGCGCCACAGTTGGGTGAGTCAGATCGATTGCAGCGTCCTCAACGGTGTCCAGTTACGGCCATGAGTCCATCCTCCATTTTCACCTCATCGCTCAGATTCTGGGAATGTTTATTCACATCTGTGCACTTTTTAATAGAAGGGTCACCCAACTTTTAAAATATGTAATTTTTTCAAACATAAAATGTTTTTTTAACAGAAAATTGAAGTGTTTAGTAGCAAGTCACCATGTTTGAATACTTTGTGTTTGTGTCTGTCCAGGATGAGGCTAGAGATCAGCATGTAGCGGTTAAGCAGGATATCCAGCCCGCCCAGCATCCCAATGAGGAGAACTACGAAGATGAGGAGGAGGAAGAAGACAATGGTGATAAACCACCTGACCGCAGGGCAGAAATGTGAGGTGACTGAGAAAAAGTACAGCTAATTGCTGCTAGCTGTTTGGATTGGGTTTTCCACACGGTATTCTTAAACGTTGTTGGGTCCTGATGAATACTAAACCGGTCACTTCCGGAGTCTGAAACCGAGATGCACCAAAACGCCCAACCACTTACAGACCAAACGCCCTGCTGTCTGCCTTTACTGTATGTCTGTCTGTCATTTCTCGTGAATAAGTTCCATTTAAATGCTCTTATATCTTGCGTTTAATTTCTTCGACTGGATGACAACACTCTTGCACTGAGAGTTTTGCCAAGTGCCATTTCTGGTTACTTGTGCTCCACGTGCAAGATCCATATTCCAAGTGAAACAGCCTATTATTTTTTAATAGTTAAGACTGATTTTGATGGACAGGCAGCAGTCACCCATCAGCATTGAATCCTCACCTGGCCTCACTTCGCCTAAACTTATGGTGTTAATTCATCCATCGTGTTAATGCAGGATGGGTTTGGCAAGATGTTTGGGCCAACAGATGTCACTACATGAATGTTTACATGTAATTCAAGCAGATAACTGTAGCTGTATCAAGTTTTTAAAAGTTACTTTATGTGTTTATTTACCGTAGTTAAATTATATGCTGCCTAGATGCGAACCAAAATCATTCAGTTAAATACTGATATCCATCTGCTTTTCACCAAGTGCCTCAAAAAAAAATGTTGCCTGTCTTGCCAGGATGAATCAGTTCCTGTTATCTTTGTCGAATGTCTCTGTTACGGAAACACATTTTTATTAACTTTTTTGGTTTGTTTTTGATCTGTCAACTACTATTTTAGTATAAACGAGTACTAGTGCTACTGGACCTGGTCCTCCAAGTCATATTGTCACTGTTAGACTTTAACATGACATCAGAGAGAAGACAAATTAATGGCACATTGAAATTAGGAAAACTAGGGAGACAATTTTCAGATGTAAATTTTTAATATGTGACGAGTAAACAAAATTGCTGGATTATCTTACTCAAAATGATTTGTTCTGAATGTATGCTAAATCACTACAATTTTTTAATTTATTTTGTATTGTATTTACTTTTTTTTTTTTTTTTACATTTATATGAAATTAAATAATCTTTTGTCACTTTTTTTTAATTTTCCGGGACGCATAGGATTTTTAGATTTATTACCTGATGCAATAAACAAGCTTTCCTGTTAAGTGTTCAGCTTTAATATTTTATATTTAAAATAAATATCTGTATGTGTATAGATTTTTTTTCTCAAGTTTTGTAAAAGAAAGTCGAAATATAACTGTTGTGAGAAATATTTTTGTGCTGTTTGTTGATCGTGGCCTTGTGAGCGGAATAAAAATTGGTGAAGGATTTAATGCTCATCCTCTTTTAATCATGCACAAAGTCTGACAGGCACGCTGATGTTTTGATGTTTGGTGACCTTGAGCAGAGATGAAATCTCTTCGTCTGACATAATGTAGTAATGAACCCAAAGCACAATAACACTGCTTTCATCCGGCAGTTCCTGGAAGGCTCAGGCAAAGCTGCAGTAAGTGACACAGCAGTTCTTCAGTCAGAAGATTCAGATGAAATAGTCCTACAAGATAAACTGAGATCGTCCTGAAAACGGTTTTCTGTCTCCTGTTCATTATAAAAAGTACAAAAAATGGTTGCATGTTGTATTTTGTGTACTGCTGCCTCTCTGTATCGTCTGCCGTTATTGAATATTTATATATATAGTTATTCATTTTATTAATTTATGTAATTATATTTAACCTTTTTGGTTTCATGATAAATAAATCAATTATAGATAGATATGTATTTTGTTATAATGTTATAAATTATTTAATTATTTGTAAAAATACAATTATATTTAGCGGTTTTGGTTTTCTGGTGTTCAGTGCTACTATCTGCACTGTGTTCATTTAGTTTATCAGGCAGCTGTAGAAAAACACTTTTAGAAACGCTGGTAGAAAATGCTCTCTGTAGGGAAGCGGGGTTCTGCCGCTAACAAACAAAGCTGTTTCACAGATTTAATAAGCTGTATAATTTTGTCAGATCTCTCGTTTCTCTGTTCTCCCGTCTCAGCTCGGGTTTCAGCGGCGCTGAATTTGACACCAAAATTAAAACAAAACACTGAAGTGCATATGAATTAGTGATCGCCGCTGAAAGGATGAACTGAACCACTCAGGACAATGGCAGGTCAGGAACGCCTACTGAATGTGTATAAAGCCGTGAACATATGTGGTGGTCTTTTTGAAAAGTCTTTCAAGTTGTATTTATTTTTTACTAATCATAGGCCCAGTTTCACAAACGGGGCTTAGCTTAAGCCAGGACTAGGCTTTAGTTAAATTAAAATATTTAAGCAACTTTTACAAAAGTGTCTTATGAGAAAATATTACAGGTGTGCATCTTAACACAGAACAATGACATGTCAGATAGATATGTCAGAGCAAGAAATGTTCATCTGAGACCGCTCAAACATTTAGTCTGACTAGCTTAAGCCTTGTCTGTGAAACTGGGGGCTAGTGTTTAATATTTAATAGGAAACGTCTTACAGATGTATTGCAGATGAGCAAAATACATCTTCCAGATTTAAAGGCAGATGTCAAATAATGTAGGCTACGTATGCTTCAGGGGTCAGTCAGCTACATGGTAGTTAAATTAAAGATTCATGAGCAAATCTTAAGGTGACTGCAATTTATTTAAACTAGTGGTTGCGACAGGTAAACCATGAAAAAAAAGTATTGTTTGTAAAAATTGAAATAAAGTTGGCAGCAACTTTTGGTTCATGAACGTTTTTACACTTAATGCATTAAATTAGTTTTTTTAAAATGGCAAACTCAATAAATGTAATGCATTATTAATAAATAGTGTACAGGCATGCAAAAAAGACCATAATATGAATGCATGTGTTAAGCATTAAGCGTTTTCCTCCCATAGAAAAGTTAAGGAAAATGCTTAACATGGCTTATTGCATTAAAACAGTGTTTTAAAAAATAACAAACTCAAACATTATTGATAAATAATTCCGGGCTCATCTGTTTGTGTCTGTATGTTTTATTAATAATGTGTTTACAGAGTTTTGTCTTTTAAAAAACAGTGTTTTAATGCATTTAAGTGTTTTTCACACTAAGCTTTTTAGAATGTCTCACCATGACACGGTCAAGTCTTTCCTACCCAACCACATTGTTCCTATATGGTTTAGTTCATGAGAACATGAAACGCTTAGCCAACACGTGCTGTGACATCATCAGTTATCTGCTACTAACAGTGTCACGTGACTGTATCTGATTTAATCTCTGTGCTCCTTCTTCACACTATGTCAGCCGGGCATCAGGCGATACCACCCAAGAACGGACCCGTCTGTCAAAACAGTCCTCAGGACAAAGTGTGAACTGAACAAAGGGTTGACTGGTCATTGAGCAACCAAATAGCCTGAATTACATGCAGCAGACGTACTGTGACCTGAACAGATGCGCTGTGATCCATTCTGGGAGATTATGTTAAAATGTTTGATAAATAGCCATTTCCCATTTATATCTTAGCTGCTGCTGTCTGAAGTACATAAAATGTAAAAATGTGAAGTAGAGGTACAAAAATGGCTTTAATAAGTCATATAAATACATTTCAACAGCTCAAATGAGTATACAGACAGTTTCAACAACAACATAAACAAATGTTACTGCGCATGCGTGCTTTTGTGGTACTAACTTAACTTCCGGTGGACATCCAAATAGAATCAATGACAACAGCTAAGTCCTTCTAGAGTAGATAGCAATCCAAATATGTTCACTGCGTAAAGCAGACGGATTTATTAAAAATGCAAACTCATTCTCTGCCAGCAGGAGGTGCTTTAAGCATGAGGAATGAGGTTTCCCCGGTAACGGCTGTAAACAAAGCAGCTCTGAGCTGACAAACACTACCTTATAAGCAAGATGAAATGAAAATGACATTTTCTAAAGACAGTCTTCCTTCCTACAGCACGATAACCTGAGACCAACTTCATTACTCATTATTAGCTGCGTTTTGTAGCCCGCGACACTAACCAGATGATAAACAATTACAGACCGGAAGTTAACTTAGGTCCGTGTGTGCGCCTGAAGAGACCGTCTAAACACAACTAACGTTATATACAAGTGCACTTATGGAGCTCTCGGTTCACTCTGACAGTACAGTACGCTGGATCTTGGCTTCAGTTTTATATGTTTCACCATCAGAGAATGGTACAAAATCTGGATGCTGCCGGAGAAGAGGGAGGCACGGAATCTTCCGGTAGCTTTGGGATGCCATCCAGAACTTGGAGTTTTGGCAAACAGGAGAACACACTGCGGAGGAAACGGATCTCAAGGTTAGAACGACTCAGAAATGATTCTCTTGGCTCTCACTGAACCCTTGGAACGATCTATTACAATTTTGGTCAGCTCTTTTTTAGTAAATGATGATATTATCTTCTGCCATAGCTATTAACTTGGGACATAATGTGATTTTGGAGACAGACGCTGTATGGCTTTTTAGATTAATTAAATGCTGTAATTAGCTGATTAGTTTTAATCAGTCTGCTTTTTGACAGCAAGTTATTAAAAGCTCAGTGGTGTTCTTTTATATACCCTTGTGAAAAAAAGTGCACTCAACTGCTTTTAATGTGCATTTGTAATATATTGTTGAAGTATTTTCTTTTTTTTTTTTTTAACTGTGCACATAATATAATATTAAATAAAAGGCTATTTAAGTGTATATTGAGAACACTTTCATGACTATGTTTATTTACAAACATAAAAACATAGTTCACATAAAAATTAATATATTCTGATATTGTATATTCTAATAATTGTTTACTGGTAGCCATTGATTCCATTGTATGAAACAAAATATTATGGAAGTCAATGGCAGCTGTTTGGTTTCCAACATTTCGTGTTCATCAAATTATATGAAAATCATCATGAAAACACAACCAATGAAATTGCATAGAAAGATGTACATAAGTTAAGTCACTCTTAAGTTCTGCTAACTGCATTTGATGTAAATGCAAATTAAAATGCAGTTTATTTTAATTGTTAATAACATGCAATCAAATGTCTGAATGCATTACATTCATTTCACTCTTAAGTTAAAAAATATTATTTTCTGAAATAAATACTCTTTAAAAGCATGCTTGCTGACAGATACTTCTTTTTCACAAGATAATAACTTGAATAAACATCATTTAGCTCTGTATTCCTCTCACCGTGAGCGGTAGTCCTCCAGAAACTGGCAGGGGTTGCTTTTGAGGGTCAGAGATCGGAGCGGCATGCTCCTCAGCAGAGACAGCTCACCCAGAGATGAAATACTGTTTTCAGACAGGCACAAGTGCTGGATCTCAGGAACCTTTGGCAGCTGACGAATAGACGTCAAGTTGTTCCGGTGAAGATTCAGGATTTTACATCTATAACAGATGCACACTCTCGATCAAGTTTTGCTAGTGATATTAATATCACAATGTTCTACCTCATACTCAATGAATTTGAATTTGTCATTGCACAAGATGACAAAACAATAAAGCAAGCATATTTAAAGGGGATATATGATGTTGATAAAAGACAATGATTGGCCTGTTATTACCGTTCTGTCCGTTTAACAGAAATATTACGCCCCTTACTATAACGTGATCTCGGTGCTATGACTTTAAAACAATAAAGCATGTTACAAACGAGGGATTTGTTGAATCAAGTGGGGACATAATTACTGATTTTCATGGCTTAGTAATTTCTTTTTATGCATCTACTCTACATTTCTCAAAAGTTGTGTTTAAATAGTAAGTAGCAAATACTTTTAATAAGAAAACTTAGTTAAAGGTTGTGAGTCTGAAGCGCCAGACTGTCCTTGCAGAAGGACAATGTGCTGGCTCTACACGTTGAACACACTAATATTTGGGTATAACTGTTCTGGATTAGTTATGTAAATGCAAATTAACACTGGTTTCTTGTGCACAAAGAAAGTAGTTCACACAACACGTTCAGAACATGGCGCTGACAACAACACTACAGCGAGAATAATAGTTCTGCCTTCTTTTTTTTGCATAAAACCCATTTTAAACGAGTCATGTCAGGGGCAAAAAAAAAAAGCACAACATTCCAGAAGTAAAACTGATAAAAAATTTAAAATTAAATAATAATAGTAAAAATTAATAATAATAATAATTTTCCCACAAAACCTTAGAGATTTACAAGTTGTTATAAAATTTGCAATGGAAATTCAGCCTTCTATCAGTAATATTCATATGAAATAATGTGATTAAGGCTGTTTTTATTGCTGAGTTTGATGCCGATACATAATTAACAGCTTCCTTCTTACTGTAAAATAAACTCGTCATATGAGATTACAGCACGCAGCTAAAGTTGCACTACATGTATTTTTACACAGCCAATACACATACTGTTACAAAACAACCAGTGCAATATAATAGGACGGCATCCATGGAAAGATCAAGGGGGAATTTGTGTTATATGGTCCGCAGACCACAAACCAGATCTCCATCTAAACTCAATGACAGTGTCAGCAGCAGTCAGAATGATGTTGATGTGCACTCAAATGAGAGCGTGTTTCAGTTGTTGTACTGTAGAGGTTAGTTTGATACCTTGGCAGTCTGACAGAGCTGAGATCTCTCAGTGCGTTATCCACCAGCTGCAGACGCTCCACCCGGATCAGTCTCCTCAGGATGCGGATGAAGTTCTCCAGCTGGTACGGATCTCCCAGGTCCTGATAAGACAAGTTCAGCACCTGGGGTCACAGACACAGAGCCGTAAACGCAATATGAAGATAACCAGCTGGACGCTAGACAGATATTGAGATCTGTACAGGCTATATAGGCTTTTATGCTATCAAATTGATACAGTAATAACAGGAATATTGTGAAATATTATTAGCATTTAACTGTTTTTGATAGTGCTGCCAAACAATGCATCGCAATTAATCGCATACAAAATAAAAGTGTGTATACTGTGTATATTTATTATGTAGGCTATATATAAATACAAACACATGCATGTATATATTTAAGAAAAATATATAATGTTTATATATTAAATATCTTTGATATAAAATATTATATTTATATACATGTAAATATATACTGTGTGTATTTATATATACATAATAAATATACAAAGTATAGTAAACAGAAACTTTTATTTTGAATGTGCTTAATTGCGACTAATCGTTTATCAGATCAAGATTTTTTAATGAAAGTAAAACTTTAAAACAGATAGGTGTCTCACCACACAGTTCTCCCAGTTCTCCTGGAGTCTCTCCTCCCATTTCTGTCCTTCATCCTCCCTCCTCTTCCTCCTGCCACCTCTGAGAAATATGTCTTCACTGTTAATGGACAGCTCGTCTCCAGCAGGCCCTGCTTGACAATTGATGTGTGTTCTGTGATTGTATTGTGGTAACAAACCTAAATATATATATATATATATAAAAGAAGGGTGACCCCGAATGACCTCTTACCCTCTCTGACCCTGGGGCAAGAGAGCTGGTCTCCACGCACATCATGCTCCTCTAGCCAGTGCCACGAGGCAAACCTGAACCGACTGGACGGCAACTGCATGGAACAAACAAACACAATGCATTCAGTGTTCGTATAGACAAGTGAGCTGTAAGTCAAATCAATGACGTTGAATCGACTTACTGGAGTGGCAACAATACCAGAGTCTGGAGTCAGTTCCACAGAGAACGGAGTGTGTGTGTCGCTTAACTCCGAGTAGTGCGAGTGAGACTTGGGAAAACTTTCGCTGCTGGTGTTTACTCCAGAGGAACTAGAGCAAGAGCCATTAACAAACATTAATCACAGTTTTAATATTTCTATTAGTGAAGCTTCATTTATAATGGAGTGTAACCAACTAATTTAGAGACATTTGCTCGAATAAAGACAGGTCCTAGTTTGTGTTTAAAAACCCTAGTGATAAAATGCTGGCAACTCATTTTCAGGGTAAGAGTTTCAGGAAAAATTGCTTAATGGGGTTATGTCATTGCGCAATGACATCATTGCATATTTATGATGCAAAAATATGTCACAACATCAAATCTAAGCAAAAAAGATATATTGTTTGTAAAAAAATATAATCTTAAGATACAGTTAGTTAGTGTGCTACACTCTAAAAAAGTCTGTAAAAACAGGGCACCATCTAGTATTAAGGATTGTTTTCTTTTTTACCTGCATTTTAAATTGTATTTTGAATTACAGGGTTACATGGATAACATTTTAAATATTTTTTTACACTATATGATCAACAATCATAGGTACAAGCTGTATCATAAATGAACATATTCATTATTATTATCAATGTGCTATGCACACATTGGTGCCCTGATTTTGTGTAATTTTTAACCTTTGAGTAATTCATGAGAAGTTGCTAAAAATTGCAAATAAATTTTAACAATTGCTAAATTTATTGCTTAGTGCTTTTGGAACAAAATGTTGTTAGTATAGTGAGAAAAGTATCTAGATTTTGCAACATTGTTGCTAAGTAGAAAAAGAAGGCATTTTTGGCGTCTATCATATTACATGAAAATGTTTATAAAATTCAAGATGTTAATCGTATGCTGCACGCGCATAGGCTGCCCCAGTGTGCTGCCTATGTAGGGCGCTCAGCAGGTTTTGAGACGCAGGCTGTGTGTAACGGGAGCTCGCGCGTCCTTACATCCGCTGGGCTGAGGTTCTGGTGTAGATTACCGTGAACTCTGCACCCTGATCCGGATTAAAGTCACCCACGACACCCGAGCACACCGGCACATATCAGAACATTTTATAATTTTAACTCACGTCTTAACGCAATTAATGGCTATTGTTATGTAGCCCTTCAACTGCTACCTGTTAATGCACATTATTTTACAAAGTGTTTACAATGACATATAACAACGGCAATCGTTAATTTAATGTCTTTATATCTTTTACAATATTGTAATAGTTTACTTTTAATCCATTAGATGTTAAAGCCGATCTTAATGTTCCAGTGGTGATCCCCATAAATTATGCAGGAAAGTATATCAGCAGTCTTCCAAAGACGATTAAAAGAGAGAAATGTAAATTAAAAGTCATATGTACGCGCTTCTTTCATTTCGGTTCTAGCCAGTGCTCAGAAATAAAACTGCAAATTTGCTTTTATATTAGGAGATATTTTTCCTACCTCTCGGACATGTCCGTTGGTTCTGACAGATCCCTTTGTCATTTGACACACAGTTAAGTGAGTTATTTACAAAGAATATAGTGCGGTTTCCCATTGATGCTGGATGAACAGTGTGCTAAAGTGCGACAGGTGAATGTGAGCCCTGCGCATGCGCGCGGCAGCGTCGGCTTCACTGATCTGCGCGCGGAGGTCATTCAGGGCATCAGTGTGTCTAAGGTTGCACTTCAGTGACTTTTGGAAAATGCAGTACATGTCAATATAGCTTGAGTTACTTGAAGCTGCATATATTTTATTGTACGTGCATGCTTTGTGAAATAGACCATGTTGCCTACTTTTGAAAAGGAATGTCACACAGGACCGTTTACATGAACTCAAATTAATGAATTAATAATAAGAATGTGCGTATCTTTCAGTAAGATTAAAACACAGAACGTGAATTTATAGGCCTATATGCTATATCATAATTAGTCCCATCAAATTAATACATTTCCATCTACTCTCTGCAAATTACACCGATATGCCAGTCGGTGGTGACAAGTGGCCACCTTTATGAGTGAATAATTTAATAATTAGTTAAACTGATTCGTTTATTCATCGAGAAACAATAAACGTGAATAGTTCACGAGCGAGTCATTGAATCATTCAAACGATTCCTTCAAACACGCCATTGATTCTTCGTTTACTGCTGGATTCGGAGACGCGCAACGGCTGATTCTGCTTTGGAGGTTTTCTATCGGTAGGTCTATTTTGCCTTTAAAGTGTAAGTAACAATAGTTTAAGTCTATTGAACATTTGTTTTAGGCACTCTTGCTCAAGTGATATTCTGATAATATGATATAAATAGTACGTACGTACTCTATTTTGCCAACGAAAATCACTCCAAACACAGTCACAGCAGTTTTGCGACGGTGATTCGTTTCTGAACGATTTTACCGTGTAAATGATTCGACTCAATTGCAACGACTCACGTATGAACAGTGTTTTGCTGTCTTTACTGGAGGTTTTAATTTTACATTTAATGTATCTAATTTAAAACAATAATTTCAAACATCCACCAACGTTTCAGATATCAAAACATTATTAATGCATTTGCAACTGCAGGTGTCTCTCTGAGCTGCATTAAAATGCATTGCAAAGATACATTTTCTTCATACTGATTTTATTTACTTGGTAATAGCCCAAATGAAGAAAAAAAATCAAACAAAAAAAATTACTCAAAGACACGTGCGTTTGCCTTCTTTTGAAGTTTCCCCAAAAATACTATTTAATGCATTTTCCCTTACAAATTGTATTATCAGCAGAGTAATTCAAGTAAATGTGTATATTACGGTATGCATGAGCATTTATGTTAAAATTCCCTTAATATCAGGTAATTTAAAAGTCTATATATTATTTCTTTATTGCAAAACGCTAAAACAGACACCGATTTAGAGAGAAATCGGCTCTCATTTTAACCCATATCACTGTGTGTGTGATGCTGAACTATGAATTTCTAATGGTGTTTGTATTTGCACTGTTCTAAACATTAATATTTATGTGTAACAACAGCATGCTGTCTCAGTGGCCTTACACATGCATTTAAATCTTTATGGTTTAAATGGGGATGATTAAACTGAGAGCAACTCATCGTTTTTTAAACTGAATGCACTTTCTGTGCTGTTTTGATGCATTGAAAGAGTTAGCATTATATATACTTTTACATATACATATATATATATATACATAATAAATATACGTAGAACACATACATATATTATAATATATACTTTGAATGCCATTTGACAGCACTACTTTTTATTCATTTATATTACGGTAAGCTTACTGTATTCCTCTCCTCTCGATGAATGTTGTGTTTCAGCAATGAACAACACACAGAGCTCCAGCTTGAATTAAACAGGTCATGGCAGTGGTCATCAATCAGCAGACTGTGTTTGGACCTCATCATGGTTTGAGTCTTATCTTCTGCAGCAGTACAGTTATGTAAGTTTTTCACTGCTAGCATCTCTCATTTTGAACTAGTTTCAGTAAAAATGAAATGCAGTTGGTCTTATCACAGGCACATGGCTCTGTTTAAAAACTGCTTTGGCAAAGGACAAATATTATCAGATTTACCATGCTAAATAACACTAGTTATGAATATTGCCAACCTGATTCAGTGTGCATTTCCCCTACAATAATTGTACAAAAACTGTTCTGATCAAGTGCATCTAACATCAGTAAATTAAGAAATGATTGTCCGTCTTTGAGGTGCACAGTTATAGTTTTCAATAGAGGTTATTTGGATCAAAACGGCGTGTAAACAGCATAGAGGCTATTTTGCATCAACCCTAAATTTGAGCACAAGACAATAAGTTGAAGACATTCATCTTTATTTCTGAAATAGAGAATACAGTTGGCATTTTTTTTTATCACATATACCAAATGCACTCTCCCCCAGTTCGCCTGAGTCTCCATGGCAACAGCCCTCCTCTACCTGTACATTCACAACCTTTCATTAAAACCAAAAACTCATATTTATATAATAAGGCATATCAGTATGTCAGCAGTACTTCAGCCATGTACAAAACCAACATAAGAGGGGAAAATATGTAAAGACATTAAATGAGTCTACATACAGAGAAGTGCTCACATCCTTGCAATAAATATCAATGTTTTTTTCCTACAGAACACAATAGCAAATATACAAGAGAAGAAATACGGGAACGAATGATGCTGGTGTGGAATAAGACTTAACCGGACATGAATGGAGTTGTTGCAGAGACTTTAAATATTTACAGCTCTGTACTTTCATGGTTAAAGCTTACGAGTATCAAAACACAATCACTTTTATCATATAAATATTCTGTTTATATAATATTTTCTTGCGTGTTTAGAAAACCATGGCGACGTAATGGCCTAGCTTTACGTGAGGATGTTGAAAATAAGCGTGAACTCTGTGGAGTGTCACATTGCGATTGCTGGGCGTTTACATGTCAAAGTTGTTGTCGAAGGGCTCGATGACTTCAGGGTTCATAACTCTGCCCATGAAGAGGATGGATCCTATGACAAAACAAAATCAACACAATTATTTCACATCAAATCTGATACATCTACATAACACTTATTAAGACAACACACATTAATGAAAAATTCTAATTGTTTTAAATATATTTTAAAAATATTTTTTAAATAACATTATGTCAGTATGATTTTTTTTTTTCAGAAAAATTACTTTTTTAAATTTTATTATTATTATTTATATTTTTTTTATTCAGCAAAAGAGCATTAAATTGATCAAAAGTGACTGTAACAACATTTATAATGTTAAATAAATGTGTAATTTAGAAAATATGTAAATTTTTGTAAAAGAAAAAATGTAAGCAGCACGACTGTTTTCAATATTTATAATAATCAGAGTTGGTTTTGAGCTGCAAATAAGCACATTAGATTGATTTCTTTAGTGACACTGAAAACTGAAGTCATGATGCTGGCAATTCAGCTTTTTTTAATCCCAGAAATAACATTTAGAAAAGTATGTTAAAATAAAAATCTGTTTTGCATAAATAAATAAATGTTTAAACAAAAGACTATTTTTATATATTTTGGATAAAAAATAATGCATCTTTGGAGAGCATAAGAGACTTCTTTCAAAAACATTAATAATCTTACCAACCCCGAACGTTGGAGTATATATAGATTTTTGAAGATGACATGTACCTGTTTTTCTGTTTCTGATGACGAAGAAGAAGGGGTGGTCAGCCATGACTTGTGGATACAGCACCAGCGTTCTGGTCAATGCAATCATACCTGAAGAAAAACAAAATATAGTGGCTCAGTGAAATATGCAGTTAAAAAAAAAAACTGTTTCTGCTCTTTCATATAAGAAGTGCTACTTTTGGTAGTATTAAAATGATTAAAATGATTTTTTTTTGGTTCATTCCTTTTTTTTTCACTTTGATATTTAAAAATAAATAGTGAAATAAATAAAAACAACTTCAATTTCACCTCACCCACACACAAAAAAAACCAAGATCATTTCAGCTATACAAAAGCATTCTGTTGTCATTTATATGATCTTTAAAACTATATATATATATATATATATTTACACATTTACTGATTAAAAGATGCATTAATTTAGTAATTAATTTTATCTTAACATGGTACAAATATAATACGAAACCAACGTGAATACAAAGATTACACACTACCAAAGAAACAGGCTTGGGTTATTTTTTAATCCCTTTTCATAATCTCGCACTTTACTTGGTTTTGATGTCAATGCAAAGCTGAAAACTAATATTAAAAGGATTTCACTAACACTATGCGATGACTCAGTCAATCTTTCATAAACCTTAATTAAAAAGACACACGTTGAACGGGAGGGGGCGCTTCAGTCTGTGTGAATGCTCAAGATTTACTGCAGTGAGAAAAAGCGCTTGGAGAACTGAGAAAAGTATAGAAGCAGAAAAGGAGAAACTGATAACGATTTTAATTAGAAATGCAAAACATGATTAAAGAGTAAAGGAGGACAGAGTGAGAAAATTAAATGTATGTGGCAGTAAAATCCAGATAAAGTCACCTGATCCTGCCGCCCCCTCAGCCCCTTCCTCCGTCACCTCCAGGTAAGCTTTCTGCACAGCCTTCCCGATGAACAGATCCTGTCCGTCTGTAGACAGGCAGAACATGTAAACCAAGAAGATTACGGAGTATGAAAAAAAGACAAGTTATTCCCATTTTTTTATTTTATATGTGTAATCAGGGACGCAGCTGAGCTCATCCACATACTATACTTTAATAGGCATATATAGTAAAATTGAAAAAAGTTAAATAACAATAATAATGTTAATAAACAATAATGAATTAAAATGTGTCAAATATTGAACTGAACAAGAAAAATAAAAAAAATAATATTGAACCTGAAAAATTGTCATTAAGGAATTTCAGTATTTTATTTTTAAGTCTTTTAAGTGTTTTTTTTTTTATTGAAATTTTACTATTTTGGTGGGTGTTAAAATATATAGGTGCCGTTAAAGTCACTTTAAAGCTGCAGTCTGTAACTTTCCGGTTAATAAACAGATCTGCGTGCGTCTTGCGGAGGAACATTGTCTCTCTGTTAATGTCTATGACGAATAACGAAGGTATTAATATATAGAATATGTAAAAAGATAAATGAATACATTTGCTATGTAAAATGTAAGTGGTGCTTGTGCAGGAAAAAATCCCATCACAACGCAGACTGGTTTTCAGTGTTACATCCCGTCCTTGAGCCGTCAATCACATCCTGAGCATCTGTGTGCGTGTGGAATAACAAAGCGCTCCCATAGGTCAGTGTGTGTTTCATCGATTACCTGTCATCTCGGCTGTCATGGCTGACAGATCAGCATCTTTAGTGAAGATGTTTTTGATGCCCAGCTGCTGCAGAGTGTCTCTCAGATCGATCTTTTGTTCCACCTTGAACCTAAATATATATCCGATTGATCAGGTCAGTGAAACAAGTATACAGGCTTTACTTGAATTACATCTAAAAGCAAAAGTACTGATAAATGAGATGAAACCTGGGCAGGTAGACCTCCACCTTCTGCCTCTTGACGTTGTTGGCCCACTCCTCAAGCAGCTGCGCTTTGATGATGGGCTCCAGGGAGGCCAGAGGAACCTCCTGACGGGGCAGAACGATCATCATGCTCATGTCTTCACCTTCATAGAGCATCTCCAGCACCTGGTACACTCCTCCCGCCTCCGTGGTGCCATCACTGAACTCTCCTGAAGATGAAGGTTAGCCATTACTTTATACTGTGTGTTTCAGAGGATGGAGAGGACTTCAATAAGATGAAAGCAGATCGATGTTATTCTTAAGGTTTTTGTTTGAGTCCACGTGAAATCAAAGTTGTCTATATTTATTTTGTCAGCTCACGTTGCTATTTTTGTGGTGATATATTTATCCGTGGAAGTCAATCCATAAAAAAAAACAACATCACTTTAAGCGTGACATCATTAACCACGCCCCCTAACTATGTTTATTCTGAATGAAACGCCTACTTTACTATGTACTTCCAATTAATTTGCAGTAGAAAAAATTATAATTTTTCAATATTCTGTTTCTCTCGGAAGTACTTTACAATATGGAAGTGAAATGAGTCACTCGTTTTAGCTTTCATTTTTTACAGTTTTAGTCATTAGTTTTTGTAGTTTTTAAGTTATTTAAATATGTCTATATAGTTTTTATATTTGACTTATTTCTCATGTTTTGGTTATTTAGTCTTATTTTTTTTTGTAAAAAATTAAAACAAAATTACGCCAAACTACAAAAACGACAACTGTCGCCTTGGCAACTAGCTGAAATAAAATATTTACATTTTTAAAATATTTTATTTCATTTCAGTTAACATTATGATTTTAGTTATAGTTAACAATAGCCCTGAGACAGACAACAGAACTGTTATTTTATTACTACTGTTGTATGTTTTTGTAAATATTTTGAATAAGATTATATTTTTATTGTTTCTGCTTTGTTAAATTTGTTCAGTGATTTTATAATTTGTATTATTTATTTATTTATTTATTTTTAAATAATATGTTGATGTAGTTTTTATAATTTTTTATTTCAGGTTTAGTTATTAAAATCACATCAAGTTCACATCAAAAAAAATCTTGCTCTGGAAACCTTTTTTTTTTTTTTTTTTTTTAAATATTTTATTTTGTATTTTTGTTTTAGTTTAAGTTAACTCCAATAACCCTGGTGTGTGAATACATCATTTGGCCAAGTACATTTATTTTAATATTATTAATAATAAACTAGTTTAGAAGATTATATAAATCAATCCTGCATGCTTTTGTTGGTATGGAAAAATCTTATCAGCTAATAATTACATTTAGCCATTTTTTCAGCTAAGTTAAGGTTCTGCGTTCCACCTTCATTTATATAACAGTTTTCATGAGCTTCTGACGGCTCTGAGTAAGAAGACTCTGTACTGTATCTCTTGCTTCTCTCTTTTCACAGACGCTACTCTTACATTTTCCCACTCAATTTGTGCTGTTGCTCTGTTTACTCCTTCAGTGTCTCCCTGCTCCACATTTACCTTCATCTGTCTTTCTCTTTCTCTGTTTTGTCAGAGAGAGATGGATGAGACAAGCGCACTGCAGTTATTCTGCAAGACTTGAAAAGCTCAGCCTGACTAATCAGCAGTGAGCCATGCAGAAACCATATATAAGAAAAACATGTCTCCTCTGCTTACAAAGGGATAACCATGTATTTGAACAGTTTTAGAAATTGTGAAAAATTATAAAAAATTTAAAATAACATTTTTTGAGAATATAGTTTAAAATGTAATACTCTTTGAATTTTCAGCATCATTACTCCAGTCTTCAGCGTCACATGATCCTTTAGAAATAATTTGCTGCTTTTTCTAGCAATGGTAAAAACAGTTGTCCTGCCTTATATTTTTGTGAAAACCACTTTTTTTTCACAATATAAAAATATAAATGTTTTTATTTTAACAATAAAAAGTTTAAAACATTTATTTGAATTATTTTAAACATTATAATTGTCTTTTCTCTTACTTTTGATCAATTAAATGCATCCTTGGCAAAAAAAAAGAAAAAAGAGCTACTGACCCAAAACTTTTGAACGGTGGTGTGTGTGTGTTTGTAGCTGAATAGAATAATATATTCAAAGAATTATTTGTACAGCACAAGTTGATAAGTCCTATATAATAACCTTGAAACTTTTTTAATAATTTTAAACTTTCAGAACTTTATGAGTAATGAAATGTTCATATTTTGGGAGTCCCCAAATGCAAGTTAAAAAACACTTTTATTGTCTTATAATATGCACTCCTCCACAATAAATTTTTCCCCTCCTTTGAGTGTCTGCAGTGGACATCTACCCTTAACGTATTCGTACCGTAGTAGAAATCTCCCTGCTGGTACATCATCAGGGTCTGAACTTCACTGCCATCGTCCTTGGTGAAGGAGAAGGTTCTGGTGTTCTCTGGTCTGAACTGGTTCTTCCAGCTGCCTCTAAAGTACACCGCGTTCGCTAACATGATCATGGTGGAGCTGCTGAAGTCTTCCGCAGACACCAGGTTCTGGATTTTGCCTGCAACAACAACAAAAACCCAGATTGCAATGACTGCTGCACATCACAATCCTCTCACAATCCTCAGCGTGATCTCTTCAGTGGCATAAAGTCATCTCTCTTCCAAAGCTCTGGGATTTGTGCTGCTATCTAACGGTCTTCCTGCAAAGGGCGAAAGCTGACTGTGAGAAAATGGATCTGCCTGGAAATGGTTTGGGAATTTCCTAATCATGCAGAATATAACAGATCCGCCATTATCTACTTTACTGTCCTCCTTCACTGATGTCAGAGTAATCCCTATTAAAATGATGTCAACAGGAAAGACATCAATACAAGAATAAAATCTTTTTTCGGATATCATGCTGTCTTGGTAAATCACATAGGATACTATTTTAAATACATGAAAGCATGCATTCAGTTTGAATATATTCTTTCCTCAGTGATAATATATGACTTACTCTCTGTGTGGTTCAGGACCCAAGAGTTGATGCGTTGAGCCACGGCTGCTGATTGGCTGAAGTCCACCGTCTCCAGCTCTGCTTTGAAGTACTTCTTCATGAGCTGCAGGAAGTCCTCGTTGAAGTGAACCCCTGTCTGCAGAAATAGAGAGTTGGCCAGCCGTACCACGTACTGGTCTTCATCTGTGGACAGGGCCTGGGTCAGGTTGCTCAGCAGAGAGAACTCCTCATCTGGAGCAGGTACAGACAAGAAGAAACCACTTCTTTAGAATGTGCTGCAATATTACAGTCATGGAAGTAACAATCCCATTTAAAACTCATGGGTCATAATTCACAGCAAAATCTAAATAAAAAAGTACATTATTGATATAATGCGAATAATGTAATTAAATTATATATTATTTATTATTTATATATTATTATATGGCACATTTCATACACAATGATATTTCAAAGTGCAAGTAAAATAATCATAAAAATAAACAACCATAAAACAAGGGCTTTTAAAATGATTTAAAATTAATTTAAAATGGTTAAACGTTGGAAATGATACAATGTATCTGTGTGATACTTCTGCAATGCAAATACATTATTTTATTATTTTTTTAATTAATGACATTTTTTAGATACAAATTTTTTAGTCTGTTTTTACAAATAGTACAGATGGGACTGATGGGATCATGCCTGTATAACCTCAAAAACCTTTAGACTAGGCAACATTCAAATTTCTTATGCATGTAATACAAATAAATAAATACTTTCTACATTTCAAACAAAACATAGTAGTTAAACCATTTATTATTATACTGCCTTAACTGATATAGAATCAATATAAAGAATATTGGGAAACACAAAATTTGAGTGGAAAATTTGCTTAATTGTAACAAATATAAAAATAAGAGTTCAATAAAAATGTATGCAAATAGGCTCAAGTTTTGTTTTATGCAAAGTATTCATTTTAAGCTTCAATGTAAACCTTTTAAAGGCCAATTCACACCGCACAGACAAACACCAACAGACTGGTTGGCTCAAGTTGGCTGCTGTCTTTGGAACCTTATGGAAACAATGGAGTCACGTCCAACTATCACTGACTGGGAAAAAAATGGACGATCCTATATTCACAATCCAAATCTTATTAATGCATTTGTGTCATTATTTACATGAACTGATCAAAAGGGGCTGTTGGTGAAGCCGTGGTTGTTGTAATTTAAATAAGAAGTTTATAAGAAAAACAGACTAGTCTGTTGGCGTTTGTCTGAATTGGCCTGAAGACAAACCTAGAATGATTCCTACAACATGCTTTAAATCAAACGTACTGTTAGGATTTCTTTTAAAGCTAGTTGGTTTAAATGCCTATGAAGAAAATGAATGAGAAAAAGTAGGTGATCAATGTTTTGGGAAAAAGACTTCAAAGTTAAAGAGTGCTGTTTTACTGATAAGCGTACCTTCTCTGAAATGACTGTAGCCCACGGCCTGTCTGATCTCCTCTAAAGAAGAGCCGCGGGCCCCCAGCTCCACCATGCCCAGAGCCAGGGCCACGCTCAGGGGCGAGAAGATGATGTTCTCCTCTCCCCCCGTGATCTGGAGCTGGTGGTACAGTCTGACCGCGAACTCTGCGGTCACATCCTCAGGAACGTCTGCCGCCTGGCAACCGCACCCCCGTAGCAACATCAGAGGCAAGAGTCCGAGCAGCAGCATGGTAAACGAGGGACGAGCTGACGAGAGAAAGAGTGAGTCAGAGTGAAGGACATGGTAAATACAACTCCACGTGAATAAGATCAATCCATATAATAGAAATATATTCTATATTCCAGTGGTTTTCAACCTGTGGGCGACGGTATTGCAGGGGGGCCGCCAATTATTATTAACAGAAATTGTAATATTGTTAATATAATTTCAAGAGTTCGCGCTTCCTCAATAATAATATAAAAGCGAGTTTGGCGTGCTGTCGGGGCCGAGCCGGGAGTTCGGTGAACCTCGAGCCCTGGTAACGTTAACCCTAGCTAGGGCGGAGCTCGAGGCCGGCTCGAACCCAGCGTGCCCCCCCGGAAGAAGCGAACGGGGGAGAAGGGGAGGTGGAGGGGATGTAAAGAATGTAAAGCGAGATACTGA
>JAUCMT010000039.1:15770826-15780881 GCA_032357475.1 Enteromius thamalakanensis | reverse complement strand
AAACACCTACATACTGTAATACCTGTGTCATACCCATGTCATTATACAAATTTGTGTCCTCATAAACCACATAAACCAGTCCACACACACACACACAGCTTTTTGGTAACTTTCAGCTCATTTTGAATTAAGCGTTAACCTAAACCGAGTCCTTGCCAGAAGAAATTTCACTGCATAACATTTGTGCTTTTCATTTCTAACATTAAAATGTGTTCTGATCTAATTTGTATTCCTTCCCTCTCCTCCTTTGTTCCAGGGCAATAAACGTGTTTGCCAGTGCCAACCGGCTCATCCACCAAACCAACTTGATACTGCAGACCTTCAAAACTGTCGCGTAGGAGTCATAGAAGTTTTTTTTTTTTTTTAAATAACCTTTATATGAACAATGTAAAAAAAAAAAAAAAAAATCCTTTGGACTGTAATTTATGATTCTTGTCTCCCAGCGATAACACTTAAGGCTGAATGGCTTCTATTATGGTTCCTAACCCCATCTAAATCTAATCTTCTTCATGAGCTGGAGCGACCGTCCAGCTTTTCTCATATCCTGCGCTTTACAGTCAAGCTATCGCTGTGGAGACACTTTCGCTTGCTTTCTCCCTCTGTCTCTCGCTTCCGACATGTTTTCGTTCTGTCCGGTCAGTCCAAGAGAAAGCCAAATGCCTGGGGGGCCTTAACGGGACGGGACGGGACACGGGGCGTCCAGATGTGCTTGTAAATGCTGGGGTTTAACTGTCTCCTCTGATGCTTTGAACTTGAATGAGAGATGTATATTTAATAGAGATTTGGTAACAGAATTGTTCAAATAAACACCGCACATGTCAAACTCAAGTTTTTGGGGTTTTTACTTTATTTTTCATCCCTTTTTAGCCTGAAGATATAAGGTAAAGGTAAACATCACTATTACTGTTGCTCATACTTTGGGTTAAGTTTTTTTTTTTAAATCCCTAACCTCAAGTATTAAACTTTGGTTGCACATAGGGAGTAACTGATACTTGGGTTGGGGTTTTGCCTGGTGAATTATAAATCAGCTGGAAAAACCCCATAGACTGGCTTTGAAGAAGGGATATATGCATGCAAAATGCCAGTTTAAATTTCGTCTTTTACTGAAATGAAACTTTAACTCATTAAGGTTAGAGTTTTTGTCTAAAGCAAACTTGAAAAGCCTCGTATACGGCTGTTTTATAGTATTTAAACTCCCTAATCAAGGCTAAGGATAATCACAGCTCAGCTTTTCATAATCACTATTTTTCACAATGCATTTTGGGATTGCCTTTTGCATCTGGAGTGCTTGTGTTTTGAAATGCTGTCTGAATACTAAATCATCAGTTTTATGATTTCTTTCTAAGGAAATGAATGGGACCATTCATTTTAAGATCTGGAAGAAATTAAACAAGGATTTGTAGACTTTTGTGTTTTCTGTGATGCAATTTAAACTTAAATAAGATCCACGTTCACTTTAACAAACACGTAATTGCTGCTGATAGGGATTTGGAACTTCTGCTTCTAACTGTTAAATACTTTTCTTAGCCTTTCTTTTGTGTGTAGGGAGTATTTTTGTCTCCAGCATCAGTGTGAAAGGAGGAATATCTGGGTTCTGGTCATACGCCGTCCTCTCTCGCATGCTGGTTGCCATGAGACATACCTGAGGCTTTGAAAGAGTACCGGTAATGAAAGGGTAATATGTGTGGGCTTTGACATTGCTGTCAGTCCCTTCTTACTTTCTGGACTTACTTCTACTCATGCCAGGCTTACTTAGTCCATCACACAGAAGTGCTCTTCTTTCTCTAGATGCATGAAGTTGAGATTCGCAGGGATGCAGAAATATGTAATGATTGGGGTTTGGAGACCCAGCATGTAGCCTTCCCTCTGTTTCACAAGTTACGTTTGCTGTAAAACTGGTGGGCAAGCAAGCCTTTCATTTAAGTTTTCATTAATGCATTCGATGGATGCTTTTATCCAAATCGTTTTGCATTGCATTCAGCATTGAAGCTGAACCCATGACCTCAGATGTTACTGTTTGGATTACACGATCACATTAAAAGGTGCTTCAAATACGGTATACTTCAATATGTTTAAAGTGCCACAAACCAGTTCGCTTATGAACGAATTACTGAGGAACTTGTAAAGAGTCTTTTGGGAACTTATTAGGAAAGGATGGGTTCTGCAGAAAACAGCCCTATTTAAAAGCGTGCATGCATGGCCTTCCTCTCTTAAAAAATTCCAAAAAGGGGTTTTCAATAAAACACTCCAATAAAGTTTTTATTATTATTATTATTATTAGTATTACTATTTTTTAATGGTCTTCATTCCTTCCCTTTATGATTTGAATCATTTAAAAAATTATTAAAAAAACTTATTTTTTATATTATACTTAAGATTTCTGCCAAGTCTGAAGACTTTCTATGGTCCGTCAAGTTATCTTTTCATTTTTATGATGTTTCTTCCTTCTCTTTAATCATCAATACTTTGAGGACTTCCAGAGATTCTTCAAAAGGGTTTAATCACTTGAAAGAGTGCCTAGAGATTCTCCAAAGTCTTCCATACGTATGGACCAACAAATGTTTGTGCAGTGCGCTGCTGCTTCAGTTTGATACCGTTAGATGTTCTTCAGATGGTTTGTTTTCAAGACCTTCGAATAGTCCTTAAAGTTGTTTTTATATTTATAGTGTTTCTTCTTCTACTTTATGATCTCAACACCTTGAGAACGTTTGCCTTTTTAAAGGCCTCTTAGAGATTCAAAGATTCTCCAAGACTTGCACGGTTATGAACGCCTGTAGACATCTATGTGAATATACTATAGATGTACCCATTACATGCTTTTAGTCTCCTGCAGTGGAGCAGTTTTGTTGTTCCTCTTGAGGTTCTTTCCTCTGCAGTGCATCAGGATCATGCCTTATTCACATCATGTCCTGCTGTTTTTCCTCAGGTGTTCTCCCTATCGCTGTAATGCATAATGCATGTTCTTCCCGTATGAACTCTAGGCCTCATGTCCCAAAGTAACCTCTTCCTCCTCCAGTGCACTTTGATTGACAGCTGTTACAGACAGAAACCATGGAGACCGTGAGTGTTTGGAATGTCTGCTGACTGCAGAGGACCTTGTGAACATGCAAAGGCTTTTCTCGTGAGAGGGAATATTTTAACATGAGCGGCAGGGCTTTTGAAGTCTACTTTGATAGAGCATGTTTGAGTCTTAAAGCTCTCCATTCCTGCTCAGAATGCATTAGGTGGCTTTTATAGGTGACGTCTGATCTCAGTTTTTTATGAGGCTTGTTTCGCCATGGTGTGTGAAACTTTAAATGCATGTTTTGGCACTGAAGTGTTGAAAATCATTTTTGATACCAGCATCGAAGAGTTTAAGTTTCCACCAATCCTATAAATAAATAACACAAGGGCATAAGGCAGATTTGCATAAATTAAGTGAAGTTCACAGAATAAGACTTTTGGACAAAATTCATAGAAATTGTATCAAATTTTTTTTATTTATTTTTTTATTTAGAAAATAATAAGGGAGGTGTTACATCTCATCATCTAATTCATATGTTGTGTTCATTTAATAATGAACAAAAACATAACATTGACTTTTATTTTTAGATCTTTTTATTGTTTTCATAGATGTCAAATTTATTAACATATCTTTAATAAGGCAATAACTTTGTACAATTTATCTTCGGGTCATTAGTTATTTTAATAAATAGTTTGATCTCAAACTGATTTTTGTGAGGAAAACATGCATTAAAATTTAACACACATAATAATCAGAAATTATTTTAGTGGCTTTGCAAGAATTTTTATATTGATTTGTCTATACTAGTTTTAGTCTTTTATTAAAATGCATTACAAAATAAGCTAACGAACATTTTAACGAACAATTTTTATTATTCACCAATAATAAAAAAATGATTTAACCCTCTATTGCATAGCGTTGCCATATGGAAACAATTAGTTTATCTTAATTTTCTAAAAAGCTGTGATATAAAAATCTATGTTCAAATTTCACTGTCTGAGGCCCCCGAAGAGTCCCATTGACTTACATAGCATGAAACTACTCTGAGACTAATTTTTTAACTTTTGCTTATATTTTAAAGGTAAAAACATAATTTTTAATATTTTGTGATTTAAGCTATTATGTAGGTTATCTGTGAATGAAATGAAACAGCAAAACATGATTGAATGAAATGAATGAATAGTGCATTTGTAGTGCATTTCAGTGAGCAGTTCCAGGTTCCAGTTTCCTGGTTATTATTACCAGATATTTCAGATAACTGTTGAAATTATTTAATGTTTTACTGTATAAATGTTTGTTTAAACATTTTACTAAGTATGAAATGGATTTGTTGAAATAAAATTTGTTTTTTGGAAAAAAAAAGTGATTTTATGCTACTTTCAACGAATGCATATTGTTGCCATATGGCAACAATTTACCAACGACCCCCCTTTAAACTTTTTTTTAGAATTTTTTTCTAATATATCTGTTATTTAGCTCATTTTAAGTAATAAAAACATGCAAAATATTTTTTACCATGTCTAAATAATAATTCATGCAATAGAGGGGATTTAATGTCTAAGCAAGTATTTTCAAATGTATAAATGCATTATTTGTGGTAGGCCTACTAACAAATTTTATGACAGCCCACTCACTTATGCAATATGTAAGACCCCTAAATAATGTTGAAATCAATTTAAAGGTTTTAGTTATCAAGTTTCAAGTTTGTTTTGTAGATTCATGGGATTCGTTTGAGCTGTCTACTCTGGGTTTTGTTAAACAGTGCTTAGCTGCTGCACAGTGGAGCTTGATGATCATTTGACTGTAAACTTCAACACAACATATCTGCATATCCCTTTGAGAAGTTGCTGTTCTCTCTCACACGGAGCTGCAGGTAATGAACACATCACTGTCTCAGCATCTAAATATCTATCGACGTGTCGCGCCGACTGGCGTTTATGCGGACGAGGAGTTTGAAGGACACCGCATCTCGCTTTGCCGCTGCTCTCCACTTCCTGCATATCAATTAATATGCAAATCGGCTGTGTTTAACTCAAGGCAATCAAGTAGATGCCTCTCTAGACTTTTTTTTCTTTTCTTTTATGTCTTTTTGATGTCACACCCAATGAGTTTCAACAGGGCAATTAGGAGTTTTAACGCCTCACTAATATAAAAGATCATGTTCGAGCTCTTGCTCCAGTATAAGCGCTCATATATGCCCTCCTGTTGAATTATATAAGAAGAGCTTGTTTTTCCAGCAGGCTTCCACCTTGTCACTCATCCACCGCTTTTCCCGACGAAGGCCCTCGAGCGATTGCTCACTTCAGTAGCTGTCAGTGCTTCTTTTTGCCTGTCGATTCGGCCTTGTCATCAAATTGTGCGCTTGGGATATCGCCTCTCATCTTCAGCCAACATGTAGATGAGTTGTTGACTCATTTTGCTTTCTTTTTACAGTTTCGTTTAATATCAGACCGGTCCCAATCTACGGAAATCAAGGCGTGAAGAGCACTTTCTGGGTGTATTCTGTAGATGTTATTGACAGACTAGAAGTTGAAGGTGAGTATTTTGGGCCTGAAGCTAGGATGCAAATTCTCTGATGCGGGCCGTAATCGTTATTTGTCATTGTTATGCTAAGGGCCCGTAACTCTGTGCTTGATATGCACCTCACAGCGTGAAGAAGGCAATCAGCGTTCATTTCTCTGTGTGTGGGTACCTTTGCCCTGGAAGATAGCGAGAGAAATGACGGAAAGAATGGAATTTGAAGCAAACAAGACAAACAAACCAAGAGAACGCAACGGAACATGAAAAAGACTGGTTAATTGAAAATTGTGGGGTGCTTTATCTCTGTAGCTGTGGGCGGGATCCTTTTTGAAGTCTCACCTCCTTGGGGAATCGTCTAGTGTTCGGGATTAGACACGCGGCACGTCTCTAGTGTGTGTGTGTGTTTCTCTTTCAGTATGTGTATGTGTGAGTGCAGTCCCAGTCTGGTTGGCACTCTGGCCTGATAGATGCTATTTCCCATAATCCCTCAGTAGCTCTTGATTTTCTTCCGTTTGGAGTGTTTTGTTTGTCATACGCACATCCCATTTCACTATAAAACAAGAATCTGATGAGCCATCTCTTGGTGCTTCAGGATGCAGATTTTACACTGGATATCCAATATAGTGGTACTGTAAACAATGTCAATTTATATAACGCAATGTTAGCAATGTGTACACAGAAATTAAGATTCACGAATGCAGTATAAATGTTATAATGTAACTTTTTTTTTTGGGTAGTCTGCTTTATACATTCTAACAGGAAGTAACTTTGCAACTATGTCAACTAGCAGTCATTACAGTATCAGAACGTCTGCTTAATTGGCTCTAAAACCTTATTTTGTTTTAAAGGGGTTTAGAATCATTTGGGAGTTGCTGAACAAATAAGCTCAAAATATATGCGTTATAAGAAAATGAAAGTGTTTTTTGACTCTGTATGCATGCCAAGCTGTTGTTGGGGACTCCCAAAAGCAAAAAAATTACCTTTCATAACTCATAATAGGGTCATTTTAAGAACTGATCCCTGTGAGGTTCTTTGTGAATCCAAAAAAAAGGTCCTTAACAGCATTGCTTCAAAATATTTGGGTACCAGTAAATGTTAGTATTTTGCATTATTTTCTCTACAGTCTGTAAGACCCATTAGTTCTGGGAGATTTAGGGTTTGAGTTTGAAGGCAAAATTGCTCTATCATCTCTAAATGTGTTAGAATTGAGTTTAGCTCACTCTACACCTGCTGCTCCCTCCTACTTCCTCTCAGCTGTGTCTTTTTCTTCCTCCTCTTCTCGTGCACCGAACTACCTGCTGATTTTCCTCTTCCTGGAGAGAGAAGATGCAATGGCCCGTTCTTATTTATCATGCATGCATGAATGTTAAGTTTACTGACAGCAATTAAAGAAGTGATGACTAACCCCCCCCACCTGTTCAACGAGAGATGCTGACGGAGTGAATGAGACTGTCGAGGTGACGAAGAACTGAGGAGGTGATGGGATGATGGTAAAAAGAAGGCGACAAACACAAGTGTGAACAAGAGCTGTGAGAAGAAGCAGAAACGTGTTTGGGCTGTGATCGATTTACTCAGGTTTTATTTTTAACACCATCAGCAAGTGATTTTACCGTTTTACGGTGTGGTATTATTAGCAGGGTTCTCTCTTACCCCTTCTTCAGGTGCAGCAAGAGTTATTTTGCTTATTATCAGCTGGGAAAATTAACAAATTTGTTATGCATTCAAGGTTTCTCGACAGCGGTGTCGTGTTCAGACGGGAGGGGGCAGTGTGGAGCTGCGCATCACATCCCGCTCGTGTTTACGTTCTCAAACCTTTGTGATGTTTGACTGAATTCCACTGCATTGCACTGAATGAAATGTGTACATAATAATTTAGAGTGTTTAAGCCTCACGATAACTTTTCACTAAAATGCGATTTAAAAAAAAAAAAATCAGAGTTGTAGAATTGCAAATTAGATTTCTTTAATATAAGCACTTGTTTATTGTGAGATTAAAGAGAGATCAGCTACAGGGGTTTATTCAAGTCTGTTAAAGAATAAAAAAAGTCACAGTCCTCTCACATCCCTCTTAGTTTCAGAAGAGATCTCAGTGTTGCCAAGACACATTTCAGGAGATGTGATTTTTTAGTGGCTTATTATTGAGATATAGTTTTAATTTATATACGATTACATAAATATATGTCTGACTTTATTCTCTGTTTTAAAAATGTGTAAATATTTTAAATTGGGCTTATTTTAATTAACCTTTTTGTTTCCTTTTCTTTTTCTAATTTTTTTTTCTCCACGATGTCATTTATTTTAATATGCCTCTCTCTCTCTCTTTATATATATATATATATATATATATATATATATATATTAATTATTATTATTATTATTATTAATTTTATTAGTTTATATATTAGTTATTTTATTAGTTATTATTATTGTTTTTTTTGACTAAACTAAGATGGGAAATAACATAAATATAGAAAAAACACTTTTTTTACATTTAAAAAAGTTAAAATTGTTTTAGATAACACACTTTTAATATTAGTTAATAACAAATAAAAAAAACAACGTATTTTTTAATATTAAAAAGTTAGCACGTTGTTTTAAATAACACATTTTTTATGGTTTAATGTTCGTTAGTAACTCAAAGATCTCACTAGTATGAGCTCAAATAATTGATCAGATATTACATTAATTAACTTTATAGCTTCCTCATTGTATGACAACAGCTGTCTTATTTGCGTCAGTTTTTCTAATTAACTCTAGGAGGAAAATCAGAGATGAAGCTGATTCCTAAACGAAACAGGAGAGTTTCATAGTTTTCCTCTTGGCATATGAGAGAAAACCGTTATTCCAGTCTAACACTAATTGAATACTTGACTGAAACAGCGCAGTATCATGTAATTCGTGATGCTCTCGTCCTGCTTCTCCTCTAAGGTCATTTATGGGGTTTCCAGTGACGTGTTGGCTGATGGATGCGGGTCAAAAGTTCAGCCAATTTACCCGTTGTCATGGCAGCACAGAGGCTTCAACCACAGCGCAGGATGACAGGCAGACACATGGGTGCACTGCAGATGCGAGAGGTCGGAGGTCAATCATACATTGCTAGGTGAGATGTTCTGCAGTGTCACATGCTAAAACTATTTCATACTATTTAATTCTATAAAACTGTATAAGCCACTTAAATAGTGTTTGGTCTGGTAATTGCAGGCTGTGAGCAGGAATCATACCATCTGAAAAGGCTGGGTGTTTGTTTTGTGTTTCTCTGAACATCAGTTTTCTGTGTGTCGGTGTCTGACAGCAGCTTCGTCTTTTTCTCTCATACTGATGGAACAAAGTCATTTGTTGTTGGTTAAATCACTTTTATTGTCAAGACATCGTTAGCTCGGTGGGATGCAGATGCAGTGATGGTGAGAGTGAAAATGTTTTGTTTAGGCTTGTCTTTTGCCTGTGGTTCTCTCTCTCTCTCACACACACACACACACACACACACACACACACACACACACAAGGTGTTGCTTCTTCCTGAGGCAAATCCCATCTCATCACCTCCTACAAACACAGAATTTGAGTCTTTATTTACATTCTTTGTCTCATTTTGTTTCTTGTCTCTTACTGTTTTCCCCTTCTTTTCAATATAACTCTCCCAAAGAATAACTGATATAAAAATGAAACTAATCATTATTTTTTTACTGCGAGGTCATTCCGAACTCCTATTAAGTAAACGAACGGTGACAAAAATGAACAAAATCTAGTGTCAGTAAAAAAAGTTCAAATTCAGTAACATGTTTGAAAAGCGGTTTTCATCAACGTTAAATTTATTTGATCAAAAAAAATGTGATTTTGAAAAATGCTGACATTTAAAGGAGCCGTATGTAAGAAATGGCCAAAACTGGTACTGCAATCACTTTCAAAATACTGTTGAGCGGTGTCTCCCCTCCCCTCCCCGTTGACTAGAGGTTGCCAGATAAGCTGCAGGATCCAGGAATCCTCCTCCGTATGCGCTAACGTTACTATACATGAACACGCACATCTTTGTTCGACTGTAGTGAATATCTGAAATGCCCATTTACAAGTAAATTATGAATCTTACCTGCCCAGGAGAAAAGTTCTTCTCCACTTCTATCCGTCTCCATCGTTCAAACGCTTCTCCAATGCAAACCCTTGTCTTATTTCGCACTTTATCACGCCATATTTCGGATTCATAGCGAGGTCTTTTAGGTTTCGTACTAGAAATGTTAGACATTTTTTTAGTAGCTGCTGCAGCCGCGCCACTTAATGACGATCAGGCAACCTGGATACCGAAACATAGGGATGGCATGGTTCACAAAACCCACGGTTCGGTTCGTATTGCGGTTCTAGAGTCACGGTTTTCTGTTCGGTACGGTTCTTGTTATTTTTTTCTTTTAATCTTTAAAACTCCAGAAATGTACTTCAGTATATGATATATAGCTTAATTATCCATTAGGATACAGTATTTAAAAAGTTATATCATGTAATCATGCATAAACTGAATTTGACTTGACTTAAAGCACATTATT
>JAUCMT010000039.1:15668725-15740622 GCA_032357475.1 Enteromius thamalakanensis | reverse complement strand
TAAACGTACCGCGCCCGGGCACGTTTCGGAGCACTCACATTAGTCAAACGAACCGCGCTTTGGTGGTCAAACGCGCTCGAGCACGGTTCAAAGTGTCTAGTGTGAGTACACCCTTAGTCTCTGTGCAAAGCCAGCATAGGCTACTCTCCAGGTTTTAGGTGTCCGTCTTCCGTAAATGTGCTGAACACAATAATATTTGAGTTCAACTGTTCTGGAACAGTGATGTGAATACAACTTAACCACTGATTTCTTGTTATGTCCTCTTTTGGAAGCACAAAGAAAGTAGTTTCACTTTCACAACAACACACAGTGTCTCCAGAACATGGCGCTGGCAACAACACTACAGCAAGAATAATAGCTCCGCCTTCCTTCTTTGCGTAAACATTTAGGCTGTGTCTGAAAATAAACACACTCTGTGACAAAGAAAAGTAGGGGTGTGTTTAAACAAGCCATTGTAGGGGGGTGTGGACAAGTCAGTTTTATAAAGAATATCTTTATTCTTTAGAATTTTAATCTTTGCAACTTCAAGGATCTATTCTATGCACTAACAGCATGTAACGCTAAAGAAAAATTGAAATCACATCATATAACCGCTTTATTTTTTGGAATGCATTTCATAGTGACGAGGCACTTGTTTCTGTGTTAGTTTGTGTTTGGAGAGCCTTGAAAGTCTGTTGTGTAGTTCTCAAGTGCGTGATGCCCAGTTTTTCTCTGTAAACTGTCACAAAGTCACAATTTAAAACTTAGAAATCAATATTTTAATGATGTTATTTCAATAAATGTACTTTGTAGCCAGCAAGTCTATATATATATATATATATATATATATAGATACATACACACACACATCATTAGTGTGAAATGATATAATAAATAGACATAAATAGTGGGACATGTTATACTGTATATGTTTGCACGAGAAAGTAACTAATAAGCAGAAGTTTGTTCACTTGAAAAACTACTCATCTCCCCAAAGGATCATGAAACCACTTACAGCTCAAATAACACACATTTCTACTCAAGATTTTCTGTAACAAATACAAGCAGGCACATTTGGGCTTTTAAACCCTCCTTGCATTGTGCATGACTGTAAACAAGCTTCCCATTCGTTTTTACACTCTGAGGGACGAGTCAAAATCATTTTCTATGATAACAGACAGCAGGTTGCAGATGCTGTCCATTCACGTTGACTTGTAAATAACCTCAGACTTTAATATGAACTCTTTGCAATACAAGTTTACCATGTTTCGCAACGACATTAATGTATAATGCGGCCCGGTGTGTATCTCTCATGCCGGCAGAGAGGATATAGCAGACTGCATTTTCCGTTCAGACGACATGAGAGCGTTAAGGAGATGCATTAGCACTTGGATATTGCTCTGTGGGTGCTGTGTCATTTCAGTGTGTTAAATCATTCAGGAGAGCTATGGCTTTTACCTTCTCTGCCAGAGAAAAACCCAGAATGCAGTGTGACAGTGCAGCCCATCGGCCACGTCCTCAGATATAACTTCAGCTCTAATATTTCGCCTTGTCCAATTTCTGTGGGCACGGGGCAGGGGGCACGAGAAAGGTTATGCATACAGAACATTTCTTCTTTCTCCTCTGGATCACGCTGCAGTCGCAGTCCCTGGAGAGACACCCGTCCGTTATTCAGAGCTCTGAATAATAAACTCGCACACAAATAGGGTGCTGTTAGCAAGCACTCATTTTAAGTGACTCGTCTCGGTTGCTTTGAGGCTAGAACTGTGAATCAAGTACCGGATTCCTTTTTGAAATAAATACTAGAGCCAAATTAATTTCATGACCTCATTTCTCTTAATGGTATTTGAATGTCTGTATTATTCTACTGTTGGGATGTTGTGTAACAGTTCCCCGTTGTAATAGCGATTGATGCACATACTGTACTAAGACCACAGAACACTAGATTGTCTGTTGTTATTATGTATTCCACTTCAGATGGTTTTACAGGTGGTTATTTGTTTTACTTTATAGTGATTGTTCAACAGCATATTGAGGAGGCTTACAGAAGCCTGATTTCACCATTCAATAAAAATACAAAAGGTAATGGCAACTTTTTATCGCAGTTCAGGCTTTTCTCTATCAATTCTGAGAAAAAAACGGTATGATATAAACGCAGAATTTCTGACTTTCTTTTTTTGCAATTTGCCCAGCAAATCAGATTTCCCCCCCCCTTCAGGACACTCAGTCTTCATAATAATTGTATTAATTATTTAGTTATATATTTAACTATATATTTGCTTGTTTTGCTTGTTTTAATTTTGAGTTTTCTTTCCAAAACTGTAAGAACATTTAACATTTAAGTTACAATTGTGCAATGACATCTTGAAATTCTGATTTTATATGCGAGTTTATATGTCACAATTCTGCATTTAAATCTCACAACTGAATTGTTCGAATTGTGAGATATAATTTTAGAATTAAAATAAAAATGAAAAACATTTAATAGTCACTAGCTGCATTTCCATTAATCTTCAAATTGCTGTTTGTTTTTTTATTACAAAAAATAGCAAATTAAAAAAAAATTAATGGAAATGTGCCAAATAGGTTTTTTTAACACTCCATGTTTAAAACCACTTAACTTCAAAGCAACACCTTGGGAGTCATCCAACAGGTTTTTCCCTCAGAATGCTTTTTAAAAGGAATACTCAAAATATGAACCTATACACTTTTCCCTTTTTGTTTGCCATCATTTCTGTAGTCTGCCCGTTTTACCTTAATTTTGGATGTGATAATGTCCTTTTCTTGGTTAGTAAACACACATTACGGCTTTGATGAAATGATAAACATTCACGCTGCACAAGTTCAAAAGAAACATAAATAGTCTCCGTGGAGGAAGTGTGTATAGCGCTGTATTGTTCATGTGTTTTCTCCACATCCTTTATGTAATACCAAGGCATTTTGGTCTCAACAAGGCAGAAACGACTTCACATTTTGGGAGGAGATGGTTGTATATCAGAATGATTGACAGCTCCAGTAGCCTCTGCGCTGGGCGGCACTGTTGTTGAACCGTCTAACATGACACAAAGCTTTGTGGGTTTGTGTATCTTGTGGGGGGAGACTGCCTCATGCCTACTCTGCTAATTAAATCTCAGTAACACATCAAAGCAGGGCTAAGCTAATGTTTCCACCGGCTTACTCTTGAGGTAAGACTCAGCGCTAATTCATAATGAGGGAATTAAAAGATTATCCTAAGAAGACTACAATGATGCATTGTGTCACCAAAGTTTTATTACATATTATAAATAATGCAGGCCATTTATTTGCCATAATAATCACTGCGCTCAGAGGCGAGAGAAAAGCACTCGATGTGTGTCAGGTTTTCCTTCGAGGGGCACTTCATCACTTTTCAAACCACCATTATAAAAAATTACCTTATAGGAAAAACAGCATCATTTAGTGGTCCATCAGAGGCTGTTGAGATGCAGGACGCTGCAGCCCTGAGGCGCTGATAGAGAAGAGACGCTGCATGCTTCCATAGTCAATTCCAAACTAAACATATTTTTCTCTCGCTGAACATTTGATACTCATAACACATTTTTAATTAATGTGAGGTGCCAGGGGCCACAGAGACTTGATTTAATAGTAATTGTGGCTCACTGTTTAATTGCAGCTCGATGCTAGAAACTTCAGTATACCATACAGTGCAGTGAAATCAACCATTCTCTCACTTTTCTCATGAAAAGACAATAGTTTAATTACCAAAATATCTATCGTTCTATCTATCTAGCTATCTATCATTTATCCATCTATCTAGCTATCTGCATGATTAGCTATCTGCTATAAAGCTGCATGATTATAGAAATCATTCATGTCTGCTGCCTCAACATTACTTCCTAATAGAGACTACAGCGAGTGTTATACCAGTAAACCCATGGTAAACTTTCATAAGGAGTAGTTGAGAGTCTGTGCACAGATACAGTCACACAATTCTTAATAGAAACGCACCAGTCTATCAGCATCTGGTGAATGGTGTCACCCGTGTTGGACGTCCACGGCCGCTGGTCACATGAGGACACATGTCTTATCGCCTCACAGCAGCCCTGACTCTGAAGGTCGTCACACTTATCTACTTGCTGTCGTGGGAAAAAAAATCCTGCTTAGATCAAACCTAAGGTGAGAAACCAGCCGAATAAATGTATAATGTAGGATCAAACGCATGCTAATCTCCTTTGACTTAGAAATGAAGGGATGGGTTGAGGTTTTTAATCAATTCTGGCTAGAAAAATGGCAAAAATGAGCGTTAAAGATCACATGAAGAAGTCCTTTTGCCAAGTTTTGAAGACAAATGGTGTCTTACTAGTTCTAGTAGTGACCTCTAGATGGCAGTGTGGTGTTTAAAACAGTTTAGCTGAGCTATGCAGTGAAGTACATTTATCTGACTGTTTCTAAGCTATTGAATTGCTCTGTATGTAACCCGAACAGGTTCAGTGCTCAGAAAATGGATGAAAAAGGAAGGTTACTGAAGGTCAAATGATGTTGTTTTCATTGATTATAATGAGCAGCATATGAAAACATCCGGAAGGAAGAAGCCGTGCCGGAGTGCTTTTATCGAGGGCCATGGGCTGATTTACTTCCTCATACGCCGAGCAGCACCTGAAACTCGCCAGAGGTGAAATAAGAATGTCATAAATTTTCATGAACTTCATAACAAAGTCGTTTGGTCACACCCTAAAAAAAGATTATACAGGATAGAAATGGATGTTGTCTGGAGTGCAGAAGTGTGTCCTCAAAGTCCTGGGGCTTCGGTGAAGAGATGTCTGTCACTCTGCCAGCTCTGAAACACAGGATGAAGCCTGACACTTTTGGCAGGGCACTGTGTCAGGGCTTTAGCAGGCACTACTTTACAGATGTGACTCGATTCGTCTACCATCTTAAATATACTTTTCCAGCGACCTTCTTTTTGGGTGGATAAACAAACAACAAATCAATTACGTTTCAATTAAATTATTTTATAAGCACTTTTCTGAATTGTTAGTATACTTTAATGATTTAATATTCTAAATACTTTTTTAGAATATAAAATGATTAAGTCATTTTTTAAAATGATCCTCTAAAACTCATTAGTAAATAAATCTTTGTTAAAAGTTTTTTTCTGTATTTAAGTATAAACTTTGAATGACTCTTTTTAGTGAACTTTCAAAATAATTATAATAAATATACAAATACATTTTATTTAACAATATTAGAATTCTAATAAAATGTATTCTCATGTTTTTCTTATTTAATCCACTTTATAAATAAATAAATGTAAATACATTTAATTTAATAAATAAATGTTGATTGAAATAGGCATATTTTAATACAAATATCTACATTTTTAGTATACTTATATTATCAATGTTGTTTCAATAAACCTCTTAATTTATTAAATACATATTGGTTAAAATTGAATATTTCCATTTTCATGTATGTTGTTTAACAAAATAAATATTTTTTTTTAAATATAGTAATTTATTCATATTTTTCCTATGATTTCTGTAAATATTTCCATATTATCTTCTCCATTAGCTTTATTCATTTTTATTTCAACAAACATGATTCAATGGATTAGAATGTACTTTCTGACCAGGATGTTGTGGTCAAAGGTCAAACTCAACCTTTGGATCATCTCCTTATTAAAGGTAACTCTTTTTCTCAAATATATCATTGTTTACTTTTATCATAATCTATATTCCATGTATGTACAAGCATTTCAAGGTTTCAGGAGGAGTGTCAGAGCAGAGTTGTGATCGCATCATCACAATGCTTGACTCTCACAGCCAGCTGTTTGGCTTGGGTCCGTGGCTTTGTGGAGCCTAATGGGCCTCAGACTGCCAGACCCTGATGACAGCAACTTTCACACCTGTCTGATTTCCATCAGTTTCATATTTCTCTATATTTATTCAATATAATAATAGTTTATCTCCCATAGCATGCTTATCTATCTAACCCCATACTCTCTTGCAAACAGTACTGAGTTTGGAAATCCTTCAAAAAAGCTTCTGCTTTGCGAGTGAAAAGGTCGTTTTTTCCGGCTTCTTTCCCGGAGCGGTCAGCACTTGTGTTTTTTTTGCCCCGATAATACATTAATCTCTGGCTGCTCCGAGATTGACGCTTCTGACAATCTGACCCTCGGACTTTGGCGACCTCTTGACCTCTTCTCACTGGCAGCATGGTGGAGGTCACTGAGTGGTGAGAAAAATCTGACCGGGATGAACCAGCTTGTCAAAACGACCCATCATGTTGTCACCACAGTAACTATTACAAGGTCTGTATGTCTTTTTACTTTTAGAGGCACCATCAGGTCATCGCTACTGCCTCCGAAGGCAGCTGTCTACTAAAACAGCATCCTAACTGACATGAAACCTCATAAGTAATTGATTTGGAACATGCACAGAAACTCCTGCACAGGAGACTCCACTTATTGATTTCCATAGACACTGATGTTAGCATGTTGCTTAGCTGAGGCATAGAAAAACATACAGCAGCATGCATAAACAATGGTTAAAGAAACACTACATCTCAAAATTTTGTCATTAATCACTTCCAAACCCGTAAAAGCTTCGGAACGCAATATAAGATGTTCTTGATGAAAAGCAGGAGGCTTGTGAGTGTCCCAGTGACTGCCAAATAATCACCACTCTCAAAGTGCAGAAAAGTATGAAAAACAATATGTGTATTTTATCAGCACTCTTTTCAGCATGTTTCTTGTCTCATGCATTATCTTCAATAAATAGGTAAATAAACATGTCTTTCAGTACATTCTAGGATGGCGTTTACCACTTATTATGACTTAAAATGCTGTCATGACAATATTTAACATTTTTTAATTTAAAAACTAGTTCAAATGAGATATAATTGCCATTTTTGGGAAGGTGTAACATATGTGCAGCACAATGTGTGTAAATGCTGAGAAATAGAACGCCTTGTTAATATGGCACATTGTCGCCTAGTCAGACTAATGATTTTAAATTGTTAACCGCCCTCTGGTCATAGCTCAGAGGATTTCACAATATTTTAAAATCAGTCGTCCCGTATGAAAGCCAGAGTTAACAAATGACATTTGAATCAGCCGCTGTGATCGAGCACCATAATGGATTAAATAGCCCTGACATTTCAACACATGCGCAACATTTTACCTCTCATCTGTCACTGTTAGACCACATGACCTCTGCGCTTTTAATCTCTCTCTCTCTCTCTGTCTCTCTCTCACTGTCTCTATATTGTGATGTCCAGCTCATTTGTATGCTGTCCTACTCTGGCTATCTTGCTGGTGGCTGGAGCCAAAGTTGTGGCATCGGATAGATTTGAATAGATATTAGAGTGAATCTCACAAAACTGTCAAGAACACGTCTGGGTCTTATTTCATAAGAAATTATGTTTTGCTTAAAGAAAATGAAGTCTATTTTAGGATTTTTGTTTTGCACCGTGATATTATTACAGCACATTCCCCTCAGTTCTAAATAAAAAAGAAATAAATCTTATTCTCATTACTGTAGACCGGAGAATTTTTGGGACTTTTCTTTCTTTTCTTTTTTCCTGACAACAAAACATTATTTTTGCAATTCCATTTGTTGCAGAGAATTTCACCCTTTTCATGCAAATAATGTGAAAAAGAAAATGCCAAGAATCGTTGTACAACCTCAGTAGCTGCAAAAGTGTAGCATGTTTTGTAAATATATTTGCAATCAATCAGTGAATGAATGAATTGCTGCAGACCAGAGAGCATTTAGAATTTTTGTCAATTTAGCAATTTTCTATGTCGCACAAAAATAGCACACACACACACACACATATATATAAAATATTAATAATTTCGGTGCAATGTAACCTGCAAAATCCATACTGTTTTTTATATAACATCTTGTTCATTTTTTAACCTCTTATTCATCCTAGGAATAACTTTTTCTAGGTCTGTTTGTTATATATCAACTATATAAACTGTGTATATGAAGTATCACTCATGGGACAGGGTCCATGATTTGTGGGTCACAAACTCTTTGGTCAGGCTCATGCAGGAAGGTGAGAAGGAGAAAGAAGGCAAAATCCACCATCAACCTTCATCTGTGTTGCCTTGAAAAAGGGAGGGCAATGCCTGCTTCCCTCTCTCTTTCGTCTTGGTACAGAGAGAGGCAGGGAAGCAGCAAGGAAAGAGGAACGGAGAGGCAAGACCAGATCTGGAAGAATACCTTTGCAATAGCAGATCTGAAAGTTTCAACTGCTGCTGAATACAAATGAGGACAGACTGTGAGGTAAAGGCAGTTTCTCTCCATGAGCACACACACGCTTCACGTCACAGTGCTGGGGTTTAGTTTTCAATAACAAGTGATTATTACACGGCTGCAAATAAATAAATAAATAAATGGACATGAAATATTGATTGGATTTTAAATTAGTTTATTATGTGAGCAGAAAGAGAGCGCAGAGTGGTATGAGAGACTTGAAACTAGCATGTGTTAGAAATCATTTTGCTGGGACGATGCTCAATTATACAGTTTAGCATCAATATGCAAAAACATTTTGGAATGGGAATGATTTTTTAATAAATACCAGGTCCAACATATCTGTATGTGGCTCTGAGCACTTATTCTGGCTCAGTTTAGCAGTTTATTCCATTACATCTGAATAATTTGAGCAGTGGTCAGTGAACTTACACATGTACAGTAATAATGGGCATGTTTACACCTGTCATTTAGTGTGGTTGATTATGAAAATGTGTTGATGTGTAATTATTTTAAATATGAATACATTTGAGAGGGATGTTTTTGAATTTGATGAAGGAAAATAAATGCATAATGCTGAAATGGCTGACACAAAACTCTTGTGAAAACAAAACAGTAGACTAATTTTTGTAGACTAATTGAGACATACGGTGCTGACGCTTTAATGAGGGTTCTTATGACTGCAATCAAAACATCCACATGAAATTTGATTTTAGTGCTGAAATGATTTTAATTAGGGAAATCAAGCTGTCCATAATTACAGGAGCAACAGAGGTCTCTCTCCTTCGTGTCAGAAAGCCACAGGACGCTTGATGTACGTCAGGACTTCATTAGCACAGACATGAGTTGCCAAACACAAAGAAAACAGTAAAACTCTGTTATTTATTTTCCCTTTAGAAACTTTTTAACAACCCCTCACACGTTGGAAGTTCACACTCTCAAGACAGTAATTTCACTGTTGTAGCCTTGTCACTGGGGGGTTATGTATTTGTTTATACACTAGATTATAAAGTGACCCTGGACCACAAAACCATTCTTAAGTAGAACGGGTATATTTGTAGCAATAAATACACAGAATGGGTCAAAATGGTCTTTTACTTTTCTTTTAAGCCAAAAATGCTTAGGATAAAAGATTAAGATCATGTTCCATGAGGATATTTTGTACATCTTAAAGAACAACTTAAAGAAGATTTTATTAATTTTATTTTATTCATTTTTTGCACCCTCACATTCCATATTTTAATTGTATCTCGGCCAACCGTTGTCCTATCCTAACAAACCATACACCAATGGGAAGCTTATTTAGCTTTTAGATTATGTACAAATCTCAAAACTCGATTCTCAACTGTTAAATTAAAAACTGTTATTAAAATTATTATCGTCGCTGTTTCTGTTGCTATTCGTCATAGTTGAAATCAGTCAGGTGCACGAGCTCGTGCGCATGCCCAATACAGATGAACTATCGCGAGACACGTTGCTATAACGACAGAGCTCAAAGCTTCCTCAAGCGGTAGTTCAGGAGACCGGTGTTTATGTAAGTACTTTTAAAAACCTGTGACATTTTGATAAAGTATGGCTGATAAAGTATGTTTTAGCTCTGGGAAACAAATACAATTCGTTCCCATTAACAGCCCTCGCCTTTGTTTCTTATAATTATTCTTAACGTCTATATGCAGGAAGCAGGACTAATGAGAACATATTTGGCAGGTTCCTCTCATTTATCTGCCTTTTCTCTCACCTTAGTGATAAATAGTGTATAATTTTGATAATCCCATGTTTTTAGATATGGTACCATCCTATTTTTGACGTACATTTGAGTATCTTGTAAATACCACGACATTTTATGTACACTACATTGATCTTGTTCTTTGTCAATGAAACACGTTGGTACCATTTGACATATATTTGAGTATCAGGCAAATGCCATGGTATTTTATGTCCAATGTGTGCAACAACAAAATTGCACTATTTTGGTGGTAACCTTTGGAGTACCATGCAAATACAGTACCTTGGTATATACATAAATATATAATCAATTCAGTACTGTGATCTTATAATATAAATGCATCATGTCTTTTTTGTAAAACTTTGCTGCCGTTATTTATTTCATTGGCCTCTTTGTAGGTTAATTCAGTGAAATTTGTCCTTTTGTGTGCTGTGCATTTCTCATTCACAGCTCTATTTTCTCAGGACACTTCAGTGGAAATTACAGCCTGTGAAGCTTACAGTCTGATCAGAGAGCATCATGAATTTAAACAACTTTGTGGTACTTCCCAGCAAGCCCAAGTCAATGAAGTTAAATGTCAGGTTTGAACAGTCTGTTCCCTTGAGTTTCTTTTCACGCTTCAGATTTTTCACATTATTAGCACGTTACACGTCGCGTTTGCAAATGGTAGCAAGCCAAAAGTTGTGAATAGTCTATTCATTTTTGCAGAATAACACAATTTTGTGTGTTCAGCTGGATGAATGTTATAAGCAGAGTGACACTAATAAAACAGGAAAAAGTCAGAGTCACACTGGTTTGTACAATTAAATATGTAGCATGCAAAAAGTATATTCATGTGTATTTCCCCCCCCTAGGAATCTCCGGGAACTGCGTATGGAAACAGTGCAGCTGGATCAACATGCCAAGGAGATGGAGAGCAGACTGGAGGAGCTCAGACAGCGTATGAACCGGGAGAAAGAGGAGAGGGAGTGAGTAAAATAGGGAAGGGAGGGACAGCTTGTTGAATTAATGAATGAGTGAGTAGATGAATAAATTAATGAGCAGAACAATGACTGTGACAGAGAGCGTTGAGATAAAAGAGGAAATGTACACAATGAAACGCCAATGAATGAAATGAAAAACGTAGGAAGAGATAGCAATTGAAGGAAAGAGAATGAGAGACTCTGAGGGTAGGTGTGGAGGCAAAGACAGAAGAACTTCAACAAATGATTCATCCAAAATTAATATTCTATCCATGGTTTTTCACCCTTCTAAAACCTGTATGCAACCTGCATTTTTTTCTTGAGCATTTTCCATACTGTGACAGTTTACAGTGGCTATGGCTGTCAAACTCCAAACAACAACAACAAAATCTCCATATAGTAGTCTATATCACGGAAGACCTCAAATGCCATACATTTACATTCATTTGTTTGTCAGGCTCTTCTCCAAAGTGACGTCACATTGAAGTTGTAATTAAAAAAATATGCAGTTTTAAAGTTTTATATATTTATTTTTAAATATGAACTCAAACAGTATGATCACATAAGAGCTGCTGTTTTCACTTCCTATTTGAATCACTTTTATACTTTGTAAACACTTTCATGTGACTTTGTAAGTATACTTTAATATAACTTGACATTTGTCATTGAAATGCCAGTGTCAATCAAACCCAATGCATATGTGCTTTCTCAAGGGTGTGGGTCACCTAAGTGCAGTGCCCTGCAGAAAAACACTGACATATAGTTAAAGGTCGCCAAAGACAACCTAAAGTTCTCAAGACACCATCTACATTAAGTTTAGACTACTACACACATGCATCCTTAGAATGTTGCTGATGAAAACGTGTGGCTTGGTTTTAAAGGAATAGTTTAAACTATTCAAATTTCCAGACATTTACTGACCTTCAGACCAGGTGTAGATATAGAACATCACAATAATTCACATGCAATTTACATGACTTCAGGCCATCTGTTAACATCTTGCGAAAAGCTGCATGTAAACAAATTTACCTTTAATACATTTTTACCTCCAAACCATTACTTCCTTTATCCATGAAATAGCTTTTTTTCAATATAAATTAATCTCATCTGAATCAGACGAGAAAAATGCGTAGATCAAGCATTGTTCATTAACGAAATGGTCCAGAACATACTGTATATCAGTGGATTTTTATTTGAGATGACAACAGTGGAGGGAAGAAAGTTGTGGATTATAAACTTGGCCAGAAGTGGTTTAAAGTTAAAATGCTTTAATAATGATTTTTTTTCTTAAATACCTGTAGCTTTTCACATCACAAGACATTAAAATAATGGACTGGAGTGGTGTTGGTTACTTCTTAATTATTGTGCTGTTTTTATCAGCTGTTTGGACTCTCATTTTGACAGTAGCCAGTCACTGCAGAGAGTCTATAGTGAGCAAGGGATCTGCAGTTTCTCCAAATCTGTTAAAGAAATTTACTCACATCTTGGATGGCTAATTTTTCAGCAAAACTTCATTGTTGGGTCTGATATGGTTACATTTAAAAATTAGTTGACCAATAGCTGACGGTGTAAACGTACATGTATATGTAGCCAAAGTAGAGAAGAAGAAATGGAGTGACAGAGGTGCCATTAGCTTTAAAATCTGATCGTCGCATGGAGTGTGCAGCTCCTGCAGGTAATCTCGGTGATGGTTTGACTTCAGAGCGATCTGGTGTGATGGAATCAGCATAGCCATCGAGTGGAATGAAATTGAGTCATCTCGGCTCCAGCAGCTCGGCTCTCACTGCGTCGCCATGCTTGTCTTCCCATTTCTCCCAAACAAATTAAGATTAAGTGGGACCCTATGCCAAAACGAGGAAGGCAGGAAATTAGTTTCCTGTCAAAATAAAAGAATAGGAAAAAATAACATCAGTAGTTATTAATTTGATGTCTCTCTCTCTCTTTCTCTTCTCGTCCCGGCCCCTTTCCTTCAGCTCTTCATTAATAACACTAAAATGTGACCTGTGTAGGTCCACCTCATGAATTTATAGTGGCGGCTGTTTTAGGCTTACATATAAGCTCATAACTCAACAAGGGAGGGAAACACTACAGTAATGGGGTGGATGCAGTAAATGCATCATATTCCCATATATACTCCTGAACAAATGCAAACATATACATGCAGTTGTTCAGGATGAATTATGTTGAAATAGCATGAAGAATAAAATTATCCATAATTTAACATATTTGTCCCTGGAAAGCGGATATATCAGTGACGCGAAAAGCTAATCAGAGACAGTAGCTTGAAGCTATTGCTGTGGTTTCATCATGTGGATGGACGGCACCAATTGCACCTGTATCAATAACATAAGGCAGCACTTTGCGATAATCGGATGAATGAATGCAGGGAGAATGCAGCTCTAGACAAGATGTCTGTGAGATCTGGGCCACGTACAGGAACTGTCATATTAAGGGATGTAAGCGGTACCATATCTAATTTACGATTGCCTCCGTAAGGACGTTTTTAAATAAAACTGTTTTAGATTAGCTCTTATCGGCAACCATTAATCAAAGCAGAACTTCTGTGCCGGGTGTCGTGCTGGGAATGGTTGATGTTATCTTCCTCCATGCTCAACCTGCTCGCTGTTTATTGTAGTGAAGGCAGAGGACTAAAGGGCCGCAGGTGAATTCAGTAAATGAGGGCAAATGTTTGGTGGACAAATAAACTGTACTCACAAAGTGGAGCTCTTTGTAGAAACGTATAGTTTCTTTAAATACTTTGTTGTTGCTTGTCCTTACAGAGCTGGACATCATACACTACAGTTTAAAAGTTTGAGGCCAGTAACATTTGTTTTTAAGAAATGTAAATGTTTTTTAAGTATAGGGACGCATTAAAATGGAAAAAAAAGTGACAGTAAAAACTTTTATAATGATAGAAGTAATTTTAAATAAACATTGTTATAATATATTTCACAATTCAGACGTTTTTCTCAAAAACGTAATCTTTTTTCTCTTAATTTTCTGCAATTTTTTTTTTTTAATAAAATAAAATAAATCTAATATTTATAAAATATTATATATATTTTATTATATCAAATATTTATCTCACAGTTTGTTTCCTCAGAATTAAGCAATTTATATACAATTTTCCATTTTTGTATTGCAGTTCTGAGTTTACATGTGAGAATTTTGGATGAAATTTTTAATGATGAACTAAAATATGTTTTCGTATTTGTATGTGGTCAAAATAGTCCATAGATAGTTTATTAAAATGGGACTATTTTGCCAACATTTTGTGTATTTTATGCTTATTAAACTGTGTTATATTATTAGATGATGATTAAATTGTTAATTTATTAAATTATAATTTTATCATGTTTTTTAGAGGTTGTATGTATCGTTCTGAAATCTGATTTAACATCTGATGTAACTCTCTCACCTGTCCCACTGCTGCCACACAATGAACTCAAGCAGCAGAAGAGGCTGATGTCTGTGACCCTGACAGGAGATAAGTGTTTGTCCTGTTGGTTGGCACTCAGTGCATGCGATGGTAATCCGCCAGTTGTTAGCACAACTGCCACGTTGCCTGCGCGTTTCCCCATAATGCTGACAGGCAGGCTTGAGCGCGGCTAATCCCCATCCCAAACGCCCGTCTCCATCAGAATGATAAAGGCCAGAACATAAACAGCCCTTAATGAGAGTGGACAGCATGCAGAGGAAGTGTCCTCTCTCCCTACTGGCCCCTTCCAAAGTCTCTGACTTTCTCACTCTTTTATAATATGAGATTTTAGTGGAGCTGCTGAGCTGTGTATTTTTAGTTTGATCTATTCATGACTTTTCCTATTGCTTATACATATGGTTAGATATTTAAACTAATTCCCTAACCCTAAGTATTAAAGTATTACTTTTCTGAGTGATTAGATTTATTATTTTTGCCTGGCAGAATATAACGCATATGTATGCATATATTTTGGATTTATTTTAAATTTTTAGGGAAATGTTTACATATTTGGTTTCATTGAGATTTATTTTATTTTTTTATTTTTTTAAGAAAATAACTAATCAACAATGGATTAAACTTATCAGAAGTGACACAAAATCTATTATTGTTACAGGAAAATTATTTAGAATAAATGCTGTTTTTTCTATTAATCGGAATACTGAAAAATGGTTTCCATTAAAATATTAAAGAAATGTAATTTCTTTTTCTTTTTAGCAGCAAATCAGCATATTAGAGTGATTTCTGAGAATCATGTGACACTGAAGACTAGAGTAATGTAGAAAATTCAGCTTTGCATCACAGAAAACAATTGTATTTTAATAAATATTCAATTAATAAATAATTTTTTTGAATTCTAATAATATTTTACAATTTTAGTGTTTCAGTGTATATTTAATCAAATAAATGCAGCTTTTGTGAGCATAAAATACTTTAAATACATTAAAAACTCCCTCTAACTGTGAATTATAGCTATAAAGCACTGTAATTCTAGAATCATTTTCCTTTTTTAGTGTGGCTTAAATATCTAGATACTTTGGGGCCACTTTATAATTTTGGCTTGATCTACTCAGGCATTTATATAACTTTCACTGTCCTGCCTCACAGCAAGACACTTAACCTGAAGATGCTTCCAAAGGGGCTTTCTCTAATTAGTTTACGGTAAGTTGCTTTGACATGATTTGTAAATTAGTAACATGCTTTCTCTGAGCATGTGAACCTGCTTTCATACGATGTGAGCTGAAGCATTCCACCGGTAAAATCACATGACCTGACACCAACTACACATTCCTCTGGGATTTTGGTATGATAACATTTCCTTCCTGATTTATTTAAAAAAAAAAAAAAAACATTCAGGAGGCCATCCAAACTGTTTTACTATCGACATAAAAGAAAGAGACATTTCAAGAGCATGGTTACCTCCTTACATCTTGTGAAATGATATCGTTCAGGCAGACACACATAACATACATTTCCATCCTTTGAACACACTTGGGCTTGCGGCTCTATGCCAACATGACAGCCCACTCTAAACAAACGGCTTCCCCCGCAATCACGCTGTGAATTATTTAGACTGTTGATTTGTTGTGGCAACCAAAACAACAAATCAGAAAACAAATGAAGTCGACCTCCATCTGTGTAACTGTATGAATTATGTAGGGCAAAACTTTCATGTGATGTTTGTGTTTGTTTTTCACTATTTGATATGTACTTAATTAAAAGTTAGCCATGACTTATGCACTAGATTGTAATATCAATCCATCACTTCTTTTTTTCCTTTTAAGTAATAGTACATTCTCCAAATGATTCACACCATTAGGCATTAAAACTAGTTGCAGTTTTGTGCTGAACTGAGCAACTTTTTGTCATCTTTTCATGCAGGAAGATGGGAGCTTCTTATTGGCGCTCAGCACAGTCCGGGATTCAGAGCGTCAAGACGAACAAGGAGAACGCACCTCACAGGGTAAGAGTTTTCCTAATCATGCTGATACACATATAAAATCAGCCTGTCTCAATCAGGCAGACTTCTCCTTCGTTCATGCCAGGGATGGTCTAAAACCTTGGACGCACTTTCTAGAATTAACTGCATGAATGGTTGACTGGTGGTTTTGGTGATAATGTGGCATTTGAAATATGTTGTTTTGGACAGCTCTCTCCGGGCAAGATGAAGATTAGAGTGCTGAAGGACGAGCCTGTGCCAGGTAAGTGGACTGGAATCTGAGATGTGTTTTGGCCAGCTTGTTTTGAACTCCTTTTTTCCTCAAATTTAACAGTGGTATAGTAAAGTCTTAGCTTTATAACCCCTTTTTTTGTGTTAGAATTTCAGAGTGGTGCAAGGTAAAATTGTCTTTAACTCTGTTCCAAACTCAAGTAAGCTAAACTTGACTTAAAGGAACACTCTTTTTTGGAAATAGGCTCATTCTCCAACTCCCCAAGAGTTAATAAGATGAGTTGGGTCTGGCGATTTAGCTTTTAGACTTTTAGCATAGCTTAGCATAGTTCATTGAATGCAATTAGACCAGTAGCATCACCATAAATGACCAAAGAGTTTTCATATTTTTCCTATTCAAAACATTCTGTAGCCTTCTGTAGTTATGTTGTGTACTAAGTCCAGCGGAAAATTAAAAGTTGCTATTTTCTAGGCCGTTTTGATTAGGAACTATACTCCCAACCCGGCGTAATGATCAAGGATGTTTGCTGCTGTAACCTAACCGCTGCAGGTACAATGATAACACATGGTGCCTGTGGAAAATAGTACCCAGCTTGCAAGACACGCTTCCTGTGCAAGCAAGAAAGTCTGACTGTTTCAGGAACTGCGTGTTATCACTGCACCTGCTGCGGCCAGGTTATGGCAGCAAACTGCCTTGATTATTACGCCGGGATGGTAGTATAGTTCCTAATCATATCATGACTTTATTGGATTGGATTTATTGGAAAAGTCAATTATTAATTAGGAATAATATTCTCTTTTGAACTCGATGCTACTGGTCTAATTGGATTAAATGATCTATGATCTCAGCTATACTATCGTCAGACCCGGAGATTGGCTGAACTGATTCCAAAATGGTACAATTCAACTTATTAACTCTGGGGGAGTTTAAGAATGAACCTATTTCCAAAAAAGTGTATTTTTCCTTTAAAACTCAAGATAGCATAACTGAGGTATCACATGTAGGCTACTCTATCTGTCACAGTAATTTTCTTGATCATTATTTTTTTACTTATTTTCTAGTAAACATCATAATAACAAGATAAATATACTTGAGTTGAGAAGCAACACAAGATTTGTTTTCAGAGAAAATGTATTGAAATATTGTTATTATACATAGATATTTATTTTTACCCCACTGGCAAATTGTTCTTGCTTTAAACAGAAATTAGACAAACTATAATGTGATTTGGCCATTGATTTTTAAAAGAAAAAAAAGTTTGCTAATGTGGTAAAAGAAGAAAGAAATAAAGATAACAATAAAGATCTGTTGCAAGGTGAAAAAAGTACTACAAGTGAAAAGTCAATTATAAATGTCTTTTTTTGTACTGCAAAGTTTTGATAAAAAATGACTATTTTACCAAAGATTTGTGTGTGTGTTTGTATAACTGCAGCAGTACAGAAGCAGGTAATAGTGCAACCAGCTGCCAAGGTACATGGCACTAACAGGAAGCTTAACCTGAGGGGAAAAGTCTGTGGACAGTGTGAAGTTCAGCTGGCTGGACTGGTGAGTATTTATCTGTTCTGTTATGTGAACAGAACTATTCTTTATTCCAAACTGTCCATCCCTTTTTTTATTCATCATGCATCATGTCTTAGGTATACACTACCCCTAAAACGTTTGAGGATGGATTTTTCAGTTTGAAACTCACTATTCCTCTTCAAGGTTGCATTTATTTGATCAAAAATATATTGAAAGCAGTGATATTGTGGAACTTATCTCTATTTAAAATAACAATGTTTTTATTTGCATTCATTTTAAAATTAAATATATTCTTGTGAAGCAAAGTGTAATTTTCAGAATTATTACTTCAGTCTTCAGCGTCACATGATCCTTCAGAAATCATTATACTGTAATATGCTGATTTGCTGCTCAAGAGAAATTTCTTCTTCGTATCAGTGTTGAAAACAATAGACCTTTTTCTTGTTTCCAAGTTTGGAAGTTGGGTTGAAGAGCAGTTAATGGGAGAGTACCACAAATATATTTTTTGCATGCCCATTTGCTCAAATAGCAAAAGAAAAAGTCTACGATAGGGTTTTCATGACCTCCAATAAAATAAAATAAAAATTGAGACTGAGAGAGACTGAAAACGGCAGACAGAAGAGTGAATGATGTCAAATTTACCCTCCTGGATTAGCATAAACTATTTTTTTTGTAATTTGATGCAAAGGTAGTATAATACAAAGAATGGTGTTATAAATGTACATACATTAAAAAAATACAAATATGAAAAAATCTAAGGATTTACGATGCGGATGACCGTTAAACACGATCTCACAGTCTTGTGAAAAGGGTTTATTGTGCTTCCTTTTTTTTTGAAGAAGAAACAATTTATTATAGGAGGTTCAGAAGAATAGCATTCTATCAACTCTCAGAAAGGTTAAGCATGCTAATGAATATGACAATGTTAATGTTATTGGTCTTGGCAGAAGAGATAAGTATATAACTGCTGATGCACAAATAGCACATAAAATAACCCATAGAAGATCTATACAGGTGGAACTGGGGAAGGAGGAGGGATTCAGGAGCAACTCTGAAAGCGATCTGCAAAATGCTCAAGTAAATGCTAATCAACAATTTAAATGTGAACATAAACCTTTCAGCTTGTGCTCAGTTGTTTAATGCTGTGAATATCATCAAATATGTTTAAGAAATAGCTCACCCAAAAATGGAACGTTTACTCACCCTCAAGTAGTTCCAAATGATTTTTTTTATTCTGCTGAACACAAAGGAAGATTATTTTTTGAAAAAAGTTTGTAACCTGGCAGTTTTGGTCACCACTGACTTTACATAGTAGGAATAAAATGGAATGGAACAATGGAGGTCAGTGGTGAAACTTTGTGTTCGACAGGACAAAGGAATGTATTCAGATTTGGAACTACCTGAGTGTGAGTAAATACTTTTTGGGGGGAATTATAACTTTAAGAACCAACAAGCCTTCACCATCTATATTTTCATGAAATAACTTGTCTTTACTGTCACTTTTGTAATCAATTTATGCATCCTTGCTGAATTGATTTCCAAAAACATGTTAATGAAGCCTAACATTTTTTGGTTTGTGTTTCTGGGGAAGCTAATAAGAATATTTGCCAAGGTTTGCAAAGTTTAGGGTTGTTCAACTTTAAGAGACATGCAGTAGTTTTCTTTGAGTAGTTTGCATTGTAGCAAGTAAACAACTTATCCTTAAGAAACAGTGTATTCAATTTTTCTGTGAACGTATTATTTTTGCCCACACAACTATTCATAGAGATCTTAGTGTACAAGACTGCCATGCCACTTCATTTATTATTTTTATTCTCCACACTGCTCTATTATACTGGCACCATGAACTTAGTATAAATCCATCCCTAGTCAGATACATTGGTAAAGCAGATTTCTCAACCAGACTAAGCTGCGGTGTGGACCAGACTTTATATGATAGTCAAAGTCTGGTTATTGAAGACTAAAGTGCATGACACAACGGTTTGTTATCCTCCATCAGTTCGATTAAAGAACTCTTTTAGCTCCTGCTGGTAAGATCTCACTTTTTACTTTGAGCCATGACTGTCAGCAGTAGATTGAACTGCTGCTAAATACAGTGCTGCAAATATACTCCTACTCATCCGACAGCAAAGGAGACATGAAATGTAGATTCTGTAGTCCGGAACCACTCTTGAAAATCAGTTTGGAAGAATCCTGCTGCTGTAATTTATTTCAATGGTGTCGTACTGAAATGAGACCTTTTTTTATGTGGCTATTAAAGAAGCCGGTAATGGGCACAGCTGTAGATTCACAGAGCAACACTGTATGTACCCTTTTCTTTATTCACAGTGAGTGTGTGTGTACGTTTGTGTGGCTATATTAAAGACCCTGTCACCCCTAGGAGATTTGGGACTTTCATGCGCTTCTCGAGAGTGTGTGTGTGAAAGAGGGGACTCGAGTGCTTTGAGACAGATAGTCTCGAGGGGATATGGAATTTGCACATCTGCATTTGGCTGTCAAAGACAGCAAGTGTGTTAAAATAAATGTTTGGTGTGTGTCTGTCTCAGTGTATTTGTGGATGTGTAGAACCAAGGCTTCCTAAGGGTTTCCTCCGTGCTTACTCACACAACCCTAGAGGAAGCCACAGGAGCTGAAGTTGAGTTGAAAGCTGTTGTTTTGTTCAGAATAGAATGTACTGTACTGTTTATTGCAAAACTCCTAGTATACACTGGATACTGCCTGCCTACTTATTTTTTAATAGTGTGTGAAATATACAGTACTTTCAGACATTGTGCTTTGTAAATCAGATGCATATTGTACACGGAAACAGCGGTGCAGCTAGGGAGTATATGGGGGCCCAGTTGGTACCACTGCTAGCACCGCTACCGTTGGGCAAGGAGATCCTGTCCTCCCGGGCCTGTAGGCACTTGTCGGCTATGATAGGTAGTGCTTATATGGCCTGTGGAGAAGCAGCATCTGCAGTACATGTTACAGCTTTGCTGCAAGTCCATTAGGCCAAGGCACAAGCCACATACAACGGGCATGCAGTATCAGGGGTTTGGACGGGATCTCATCTGCAGTGGCACAACAACAGTCAAGAGTTGCTGGCGGTACGGCTTGCCCTGGGCCGTTTCAAGGTGACATCTTTAGGGCAAGCACGTGCAGGTCCGTACAGGCAACACCTTAGACCACCGTTTTTTCCTGTCACGGAATTCTGTCTCCAAGCAGAGGATGGCCCACTGGATACGCTAGACAGAGGGGGCTTTGGAGACTCCAACAGGACACTGGAAGGGGCACCGTCCATGGCGTGTTGGTAGGGATCCCAATTCGTCATTCGTCACATTACTTGGAGTGACCGACTGTAAGGGAACATCTCGGTTACGTATGGGCGGCCGGGTCACCAACTCAGATCCTCAGCGAAAACCTGAATATGCGCTGCATTTATACTCACGCTGTGATCAGCTGCAGCTGGATGCAATAAGTGCATGCCAATGTTCGTACATTTCAAGTGAATTGGTCTCTCAAAGTGAGATCCCAATTTGTCTGTTAGTTGTCAAAGTTATTTTATCTAATGTTTACATTTTATTTCAACTATTTTTTCTATTCAATTTTCAATTTAATTTAATTTTAGTTTTTAACAGTAACAACACTGACTATAGCAGTTTGCATTGTTGTTGTTTAAGGTTTAATTCTGTAGAAAATAAGTCCTTAATAAGGAAAAAGGAAGCTTGTGATTCATTTGTCTTGCTGGTAAAAAAAAAAAAAGTACTAAAAAAGGTCAAGTACTGTAGAATATACTGTATTGTGGGATACAGTATTGCATGCAACCACATGTTAGAAAATTTTAGAGGCCAAAATGTTCAAAATGTGCAAAAATGTTCATATAGACCGCATAAATTTGATTTCAAACCTATCCAAAGTCTGTTCTTAAAAATACAAACTCTTCCAAGCATCATGCATCTTTCAAGCTGAAGTGCTGCATTATCATACATTTAGACGTTCAGATCGAATTAATCAAGACAGCAGCCTGGATTCAGTTACAAGGGGTTCTTCAGATGCGGGTTTGATAGACCTTCCTTTAAATTCCTGTGCTGCTGTGCCGTCTGTCTTTCTACCCGTCTGTCCATCAAACGGCCTCTCCTATCGCCCTCCGCACTCATTTACAATCGGTAACAAAATAATGAGCTCCCTTAAGATACGAGCAACTCCCTTCTCTCCATTTTAATATGTATCGGTGTTGAGCAAAAAGCGCAAGATATTTAAATATATATAGCTGATATTAAAGTTTTTGGGGTAAATATGTCTTGCTGTATGCATGCTGAGTTTATTTAATTGTTTTTGATCTGTTTCAGATGTGTGCGGAATGCGGAGAGGATTATTGTGTGGGCTGCTTCGTCAGATTCCACCAGAAGGGGGCACTGAAGCGCCATCGCATGGTTTCTGTACAGGTGAGGAGGTGCTCTGACAGCCTCTGTCCGTCCCACACACACACCTACACACCTCCGCAGCAGTGCCAGGCACAAACCTCCAGATTCAGTCTTCCTCCTCCATGCCGTTTCTCAGAAACGCAGAGCGCTGGTCACCATTAGTGGACAATCTGCTCACTCTAACCCAGCTCTGATTACACACACCTGTTCCCAGGTTAGAGAGCAGCCACACAAGCAGTGTTCACACACACACACACACACACACACTCTCCTGTCAGCTGGAGTTTGTCTTAGAGACTTGAGTGGCCCCGTGGTGGGGTGTTTGTTTGAAGCTTTTATCAGACGGTCAATACATCCGTCATCGCAGCGGATCGAACCATCAAAGCCTGAGGAGGGGTTCTGTAGGGAGCATTACAGTCCTGTTGACAGTTTTTGTCATATTCCTTGCTGAAAAGTCTTTGTGATATTCTGGATTTTTGTCCCGTCTTCGCTGCAATATAAGTATATATACTATCTGATCCCTCTTTTCAAATAGCCACATGGTTTGAGGTTTCATGCTAGTTCAGAACGGGTTAGGGGATTTTCAGTGTAAGCAATACCGGCTTGCCTTAGCCAGTACTACAAATAAGCAGCATTACATTTTTTGTTTCCTTCATTTTTCTTTGTTCTCATGACATAACGTGTGTATGTAAAAATAACTGGGCTCATTAAATTAACTTTCAGATTTATGTGATTTTACTATTATAGTATCACTCTGAACTAGTCACTTAATTGGTAACTAAAGATAGGTTGACATTAAAGTGCCCCTATTATGCTTTTTCAAAAATTATTGTTCATGCAGTGTGTCATGTAGCTGTATGTGAACATAAACTATCTGCAAAGTTATGACGCTGACAGTGCAAGATTAATAAAGTTATTGTCTATCAAAAACAAGAGTCGGCTCACATTCGTCTACACGAGTCGTCAGCAATTTGAATCTTCCTCTGTTACCGAGCCACGTCACTGGGTAACATATTTGCATAATGTCCGCCCACGTTCTACGTCTTGCCCCGCCCCTAAACAGTACCATTTCCATGTGGATTACATCAAGTGAAGACGCTGTGTCCTGTGAGAGTAAATTTGTTTTATATGCCCTTCTGAAAGATGAATCTACAAAGACAACAATATTTTTTTCCTCAACACCTCAGCAGTACAGTCTCTTGTTGTGTTCGCATCATTTTTTCTGCTTTTCCAATCTGGGAGTACAACACGATATTCACCAAACGCTTGGTTTTAAAAGAAGGACCAGAGCTCAGTTTATTTGGACCTGCTTGCTCCTCTGAACTCCTAACTGTAAGTAAGATTGATAATTTATGATTATATATTCTTGTGATCGTATTTGTGTAGCGATTCTGTGATTGATGCAGCTTGACTGTCTGTCTCATCATTAGCTCTGTTTTCACGAAGGGAAGAAGCAGGTATTTCCCTGCGGTTTGGTTAGAAAATGCTTAACGTCATGTGAGCGCCCTATTTACATAGGTTTGGCATAGTTATTATCGCGCTCGACGGCGTATTTATGCTGATATTTATGCTGTATGCTTGATATAAATGACAAGTTTTTTGAAAACGATGTTGTGTGCACAAAGTTATTATTGAAAAGGAGGGGAGGAATTGTGCTATGTGTAAATGTGGTCTAAGTAATGATAAACGATGGCTGCAGTGTTATGCTTTATGCAATGCTAAAGTTCAATACGTAGAGGTGTGCCCGATTTGCTTTCAAAAGCACTGTCCACGATAGCTTTGAGTCTGTGGAGCGCTGTAGCGGTAGACCAATCATACAGGACTGCGCCATCTGACCAATCACAGTGAGGGCTCGCGGGAGGGAGGGGTTTAGAGAAAACGAGTCTTTGAACTGCTTCACACGAGTCGTTTACGAATCATTTAGAAATGGGGTAAAATAAAATCTATTTTTAGAGAAAACTAAAGTGTTTTTTGACCTTGCATAAACATAAACCTGCTTTAAGACACTCATAAAACAATATTAGCCACCTTTAAAATGGCATAATAGGGGCACTCTAATTCAAGTTACCTTTATGTACAGTAGGTATATATATATAGCGCTTCATACAATACAGTTTGTGATAGCTTTACAGTGTCAAAAAGTAAATGTTCTGCCGATTATGTGAGAGGCACTCCTCCAATAGTGTCTGTGCAATCAGTCTGGCATGCCCAAATAAGCAAGCAAATACCTGGAGAAAATTTAGTAATTAAACACAACAGGTACTATTTGCAGGTCAGCACAGCGCTCTGCACTAGTTGGACAGAATTGCGCATATACAGTATTGTATATCCCGGGTTCTCTTTTTGAATGACGAATTTAGACTACTGCCACCTGCAGGCATGGAGGCAGTTATTTACCCTCAAGCAGGCACAAAACACACGTGCCAGTTGGCAGTTGGCTGCAGTCTTTATGCTGTTCTTTAGCACAACTTTTTGGCCTAGATGCCAGGCAACACGAGGCATCAACACCGCTGGCTTTCGTCACAGCTAGTTCTTTGATGTCGGTTTGGTGTGTCACGGCTTTTAGACGTTTGTTCAGATCACAAACCCTAAGCATGAGCAATGCTAATAGTGATGCTTGTATTAGCAAACAACTCTACAAACAAGAAGCATTCATGACACTGAGACGACGGATGACAGCACGTTTATGTTCCAGACGTTCCAGCTAATCTAGAGCCATAAATAAATTGCAGTGGGAACAGAGTTTAAATATAGGTTTGTGGTGCTTCCATATGACAAGCTAATGCTGGCTGCAGATTACAGAGGATAATGTTCTTATTCACAAGCATGACCATGAAGGAACTCGCCCTCTCCTGCGTCACTGAATGCTGGAATTTGCTGCTTTGAAGCCGACATTTAGCGAATGGGGGGTTTGGGGGTGGTGGGCAAGATCCACATTTTTGGCCCTTTCTTCAGTGAAGGCTTTTTGCTTAAGTATATTATCTGTAACAGTAGCGTAAGCTTAAAGCAGAGAATGACAAACCCGTTTGAATCTCACATTATGCTCTGGGAAGGAAGACCACTCAAGGAGACAGACCCATGACCCCACTGACAAGAAGTAGTGTTTTGGTCATGAACAAAACAAATCATTCACTTCCATGCACTGACATATTTCTCACACACTGAAGTCTCGCTCTTTTGAAGAGCTTCACGGCTTCTCGCAGCTTTCAAAGACTGACTATAGCATGAGCAAACAGCATATTATTACCATACATTAGCATATAAATAGCATATCATTTGTTGGACCTGCTGAACATATACGCCCTTCACCGAACAAGTCTATGTTTTGAGTCTGAATGACTTAGAGTAGTTCTGAATGAACTGCCACTTGTTCACGATCAAACTAAACAAACTGGATCATGTAATTTGTGAATGTACTGAATGAACAAGGTATTTCATTTGTGAATCTAATGACTGACATTGACTGAAAAAAAGGGGAGCACTGGTCCATTTAGCGCAAGAAATAATACATTTTATGTATGTGTAAAGCTGATTCATGACTATGTTGAATTAAATAAGGACGTTACTGGAATTAATGGTAAAAATGGTTTAATTAGGCAAGTGACCTCTACCACCCCACAACAGTGCACAATATGTAAGTCTCTCTTATCAAACACAACTAATTCATGTTTTCAGCTCACTGGAAAGAACTTCTGTACCTTACAGACCCTGATATACTTGAACATACTAAAAATGATATCATGACATTATGCCATACATATTTTATCATACAAAAACAAACTGAAAGTTTGGCATCAGCATGTTTGCTAATGGTACACCACTGCTCATGTATTTCAAATGCATTTTTACACCAAGCAAAGAATGAAAAAGAAGTGAGGATACTGATCCCTTAACAGGGTGTATCAAACAAATGAGGCATTCAAAAAGCGAAGTGTTGGGGGAAAAGTTTGGGAACCATTTCTGCTTAATCACTCTTCACAGAGACTTTTTGTAAAATTTTAATAAAGTACAAGACTGTTTATGCTGTGAATGATTCTGAACGCATCCACCGAGTGAATAATTCAATGACTCACAGATTTTTAAAAAGGTGCCATCTAATGGTGTAATGATGTTATCGACATAATCTGAAAGAATATTTTGGTTCAAAGGTAGATTGAAATCTCCACTGCTTTTCGCAAAAGCATGTTTAATAGTAAAAGATACCAAATAAATAGATAAACTAGATATTCAAAAATCGCTTATTGAAGGATGGATAAAAGGAAATGGAGTTATCTCTTCAGCGTTACGTATTCTTTCTGATGTGTCTCAGGGGCACGTTGAGTGTTAACATTCCAGTCACTCGGAAGCAAGAATGAGTGTTGCCCGTATATGAGAGGACTTGAGCCACAGCTCTTGAGGATCTCACTCATGACCTTGTCTTGTACCTCCCAAAGACCTCTGCGGTGAGCTCCCAGACTCCAATGGACCGGTTCTGCGAGTTCTTAACAATCCGCCCATTGTGCCACATAGCGCAGGCCTTTGATGAACCCAAGGAATTTAGAAATCCTTCACGGCGGGAGGGAGCCAAGCGCAACCTGCATTTAGCAAGTTCCAAATAAACAGCAGATCGGCTGGGCTTGTTCCCAAGTGGCGGTCCAGTCTTGTGCCTTGAGCTGTGGGCGATAAGATGCCTGGGCTCAAGGTGGGACGGGAGGCGGGCGAGCATTTCAGAAATGTGTTTTATCTGCTACACAGCAGAGAGCTGTTTGTTGAGACCGCTGTAACTCCTTTGATGGCCTGACCTTCTACAAGCCGCCTGTGTCCGAGTGGGAGTTCAAAGGCTGTCGGCCATTGTCTCAGTGAGGGTGGACAGCGGCGTTGCGACCAGGGGTCTGAAAAATCTCAAAGGACCCTATGGAGATCAACGGCTCAGAGGACATGACAGGGCACATGCACTGGCCCGCTCGCTCCTGGACTCAAGCGAGCCCACCAATGGACACCACTGTGCTGCGTGTGTAGTGTTTATAAGGTCTTCAAAGAAAGATGCACCTGAGTAAATATTGACATTCTCCGAACAAGCACATCTGAGTCTTTCAGAATCAAACAACAGCGCTCATTAAGAGCAAAGCAGACACAATCACCAACAAAATAAATCTTATGAACCAATTAAGATTTCATGTAACAGTGATCGCACAGAACGGCGAATTAATGACAGATCCACAGGAAGCTATTGAGGTTCAAAATAGAGGTCTGCGCAGGATTGTTTTTTTAGTCCTGCTCCCGCTGCATATTCAGTCTTTGTTCACCCGCTGCCCGCTTAGAATAATTTTCTACCCGACTAGACCGTTCCTGCTAAATTAAGATCTGGTTTCCAAAATCTCACATTTAAACTGAGTACTACCAAAAGAGAGAGATAACAGATAAAACTGTAGCTTGTGCAAGGATTGTATTTATTTTTATTCGTCTTGTCAAGATGCCTTTAACATTTATCCGTCATCATGGAAAAATAAAATAAATAAAAACGAATTTATGTACAACATTGTAGCCTATATTTATCACATCGCGCAAATGCTATTTTATTCCCCCATTTGCGTCTATGACGCATGAAAAAGACTCCCATACATTAGACTTGCCTGATGTGGGTTTCCTAACATTAAACTGACCGTTTTCTAATGCAAGCGGACCTTTACAGCGCATCTTCATTTTTCTCATGTTGGTAAAGCTCGCTCTGATGCGCGCTGGTCCATGTTCTCAGCATGTGTAACAGTCGTGAGGAAATCATAGATATGCTGTTCCGAAAAAAACGCTATATTGTTAGACCGCCCACTCTCTTTCAAATTACACCAGAGTTACCGACCGAAATTTATTCCCGCGCCGCAAGAAGTCTGGTCGGGTCCCGCGGCTGCAGACCTCTAGTTCAAAACTCATTGAAGAAACTAAACAAGAATTGTCTTCAAAGGCATTCGGCAGCAGTTAGAGCTGTACTAGAGATGTACTCTCTGAGGTTGGGGGTGATGGTCCCTCATGAGGCCTAATACAGCAGTGTTTAGTGAAGAGAGGATGGACATCGCTGACAAGAGAGGACCATTTCAGTACTGGTCCTTCAAACACAGATGCAACTTAATTCAAACCAAAAATACCTCCCAAAAGTTATTATTTTCTCCCTCTGAAAAGTCAGTGAGCCCATCAGTGGATTATTTATCCTGCTTTTTGTCCGTCAGAAGTGCACTCTGTTGCTAAGCTCATCATCCTACAAGCCGGTCGCCTGTGAAAGATGAAAGCTTGCAGCTGAGAGTGAGGGAAAGAGGGGGCGTTGGGGAGGTTAAAGGGAAGTTCGTGGAACATTTAGGGACACACACAATTTTCCCATCGTCTCCTTAAAGAGCTCTTTTCAGACACACAGCAGAGTCATAACAGAGTGTCGAGGACGAGGTCCAGAGGCCGTTGGACTTTTAGGGATGCCGTGAAAGACAACAGTCTGCCAAGAATCATGTTTCTGCTTATAAAGGGGTGGGGATACACAAACATCTGTAGACCCAGGTCATTTAATAGACTTTATTAAAGCAGCATTTAAGCTGTTATGTCACTGAGACTGAATAAAAAAGACAATAAATGCGGAAGTAACAGAGGAGACACTGACACAGCACATGCACAGAAAATCAGTATCACAAAAACAATACAGAGTCAGTCAGACAGAGACAGTCGGCTGGGATGTTTGCAGAACACAACTTGTAAGATGTGAGATGTCAATCTGTTTAGCATTGATATACTTGTCATTACAAACTCATCATCATCCGTTTTCTCCTCTATTAACAGCAAACTGCGTTGAATTTTGAATTTTGGTTTGTGATTCTAATGATCGTTATGTTAAATACTTTATTAATGTTGTTATTTAAAAATTACATTGCCTTTTTTTTACATATTCTACAAACTATAGTTTGTGCATAGTTTGAAGGAGAAGAAGTGGAATAGCTTGCAGGGATACCCCATCCATACGTTTTCTCTCACCTTCACGCATGACTTTTTTTTTCAATTGAAATGCTATAATATTTTTCTGTCCACATAAAGAATACCATGCAATTTATTTGACAGGTCAGTTGACTCACCTTTTGAATCTCCGTGTCATGTTTCTGCTGTAACCTCAATGTATCCTCCTGATGTTTGGCCTCCAAGACTTTAGTCCTCACATCAATCTGCAAATGTAGAACAGATGAAATGACACAATGGCAAATTAAAATTCTCTAAATTCGATATATGATGCTAATGGTAACACTTAAGAACAGAGACCAATTCTCATTATTAACTAATTATTAGCAAGTCTATTATTAACATATTGGCTTTTTTTATAGTATGTACAAAGAACATATTCTGCATGACCATATTCTACATCCCCAATCCTAACCAATACCTAAACTTAACTACTAACTTACTTGCATAAGCAGCAAATTAGGAGTTTATTGAGGCAAAAGTTTAATGGTTTATTAACTGCGAGAAGTTGACCTTAAAATAAAGAGCGACCACATTAATAAGGTTTCTTGCACCAAAAACACAACTGAATACAATTTGGCCTAATTATACATTTTTTCCCCCCACTCTGACAAGTAAAATTAAACAAACATCTATATGTGAAAATATATTCTATGACATTAATTAGGAATGGTCAAGCTCAATACAACAAATATTTTAATATGTAAATATAGATGGTCGAATGTTAACATGAGTTTGTTGTGTCGTGTCATAACTGCAATCATTTCTAAGCCCTTCTGGTGGTTTTTCGTTTCAGTCTGGGTTAAATTAATGATAAAGTATGTATACATAGCGCATCAAAATCATATAAAAAAATGTCAAACTAATTTTTAAAAAATAGTTTTTCATGACATGACCCTTTCTGCCAAAGCATAGAAACTGTGTCTGAATTACAGTGCCGAGTTTGCTCCGCACCTACAGAGAAACACCTCCAGTCTTTTTGTTTTCAAGATCAGTCGTTAAAAGAGTCAGTTAAGAATCTGCCAATGTTCAGAGCAAACACAAAACGACATGTATTGTGCTGTGAGGCACTGATGAAAGAGCCCATCTGTTCAGAAGGACACAGATGAATAATACTGGACAGGAAATGGCAGATAGAGAAAGATAAAAAAGTACACACACACACATAATTACATTTGAACAGTCCTCATTAGTATTTTAACACAAATGAGAATCGTACTGTATGGTTCCAGTTCTGATTCTGCTTAATGACTTTATTATTACATACATTTGCATTTCTTTTAGTACCCCAAGGACTAAAACAATTGCTCATGAGTTATTTTGACCGATTTTGATTGCCACACAATAGCAAGCACCACTAATTAACTTCCCTTACCTAGAGCAACCTCAAGCCTTTAATGTGCCTCAATATTTCTGGGATCAAAAGTTCAACATTTTTCTTAAGTGGCCTGTTAGAACATGTGTCCCGGGCTCTTCAGTTTGTTAAACCCACACAAATAATGGGAGCACACACACACACGCAAGAGAGGAGTAAGCAGACACTTCCGCTTACACAAACAGAAAGTGCAGCTGAAACTTTCGTTACTATGGCCGCTGGTCATTCCTGAAGCGGTGTCTTTCTTCTCATGCATTTTGGGAAGCATGTTTTGATGTGGCATGAGCAGGATTTTTGTGTGAGCCTCCCAGCCCTCTGGCTGACTGCGGATCAGAGCTTTCAACTGCTGCCACCAGCATGGGACACGATCTACTGGCTTATCAGATCCGCTGCAGGGCACTATATGGCCAGAGTAAAAGAGTGCGAGAGAGAGATCCCGACGTCTCTAGACCACAAGAACATTGAAAGAGCCACAGGCCATTTCTGATGCCTGTTAGAACAGACTCGGACTGACAGGTAAAACCAACTCAACTGGAGTGGTCAATGATGGGAAAAGTGCTTGATAAACACAATAATTACAATTTAATGCAAACATTTCATTATATTTGAGCTTTGTCTTGCAACACAGTGTATTGTGAGCATCATATATATGCATTTTAATTTCCAATTCAAAGGAAAGAACAGATCTACTGCTGTCCGGTATTTCTAGTATTATTAATGAAGCAACAAACATATACATTTACATTTAAAGAAACTCATTGACAGTAAGAGTACCGACTAAATATAATAAATAACAGTCACATATTTAATATTTAATTTTTTCACTTCTAGCTATTAAGGATATCCCTATTTATTGGCTAACAATCTTTATCAGCCAATATCTTCACACTATGATTAAAGATTGTCCAACCTGCCTACATTCAGGGTTGATATAAATATATACACGTATACAAATATACAGATACGGAACTGAATCAAATTATACTTGATTTAATGTCATTAGCATCTGTGAACCTGCACATTTTTGTACAAGTAAACAAGCCAAACCTATAAAGGGCCAACATTTTTACAATATTTTATTTCCCAATGCCTTGCAGAGCTTTTTGTCAAGCATATCTAAAATCTGATGAACACACACTATTGGCAGATACTCAATTTGGGCACAAAAACTTGATCTGGACATCTTTAGCAGCTATTAAATACGTAAGTAAATATAGCTTGATGGGAAAACATCTTATTTTGAAATGGTAAAGTACCAAGTGAGCACACATCTGTCTTAAAACATTTTTTTTTTAAATGCTTTTTGGCATCAAACTGTATTCGTCAGTAGGCTGACGTAAAACGTAACAGATTGTAATCCATGATAAATAAATTTAAAGAAACTCATTGACAGCCCGATTTTTGAATGCATCTAAATTACCCAGACTGTATTGCTGCTTTACTGTAGTGGGGTTGAATCCAGAGACAATGGTTTTACATAATGTAGCTGGATAAAATATTAATCGAATTGTGAAACTATTTATACCTTATCACCCAGCCCTAGTATATATCTCAGTGTCATTTCATATTCAAATCCAATCCATGAAAACATCTCATGTGTTCTACATAAACAATGTATTTATTTACATATCAAATACATCAACTCCAGGGAGAGACCGAAATCATTGTTTTCTTTGACTTCTGAGATTCTCAAAAGCTACTAGTGTGTAATACACAGCACATCAGCAGCTGTGAGCATTTACATGAGCATATATATATATACTGTAGCACCACATTTGATCAAATTGTGATAATAAATCTTCACAAACGGCTATGGCCAGTTTCCCTTTAGTAGCAACTTCAAGCTCTTCCAAATGCCAGCTTTACCTGGTTCTCCAGCGGATCACTTAAAAACAACTTTGGGCTTATTCTTACACTGTTTTCAGTGTATTAGATAAATGTAAATGCATAGTATCTTACTGGTCAAATGCAGATATAAATGCTTAATATAATATAATATATATAAAAAATATCTAATCAAATACATAATGTGGTGATTCATTTAATTAATCAGAATATAAATATTAAAAATAATTAAAAATTAAACTTTAAAAATATCCACATAATATAATTTTAAGCTATTATTGTGTTAATTGTGAAAAATATGCATTTGAAGAGTCGAAATGACCAAATACTATAGAATACCCACTAATATAGTTTTGTATGCAATGCTTAGCATGGCTGATCAATTGCAAGAAGTCCTGCCTTCTGAATAAAATAGCAAATCTCGCATCTGACGTTAAAAGATGATGTTGCTATAGAAACAGTCAGCATTCATCAAGGCCTATCTCGCCTGAGAAATAAGCTTTTTATAATACTTTTTAAGCAAAAGAAATAACAACTATTACACAATTGTCAGATTTCATTGGTTATTTCAAATATGAAACTAAATCGTAAGCTTAGTGAACAGTCTGGAAGAATTTGATGATAGGAGCTGCATTTGGATGCCCAAAAGGCATTTCAAAGATGGCCACAGAGTGACATGGCCTTAAAGGGTCTTAAAGAGACTTTGATATTACATAGTAGCTTTAAAAATGAATATTTTATTTTATTCAACATAACATATATTAGACAAAAATATTTAGGCTACAACAGCCTAACATAAGCTATAAAACACAGAATATGATTTAAGAAAAAATCTTATTTTTTTTTTCCATTTCAAATATTTTTTTATATTCAAATCATTTTTTTTTTGTAACCAACAATCGTTAAAATAGCTTCTATGTTCCACAAAAGAAAGTAAGTCACAGGTTTGAAACTATTTGAGGGTGAGTAAATGATAATTAATTTTGAGGTGAACGACCCCCCCTAAATGGTAACACTTTATAATAACTGCACACTATGAATTATTACACTCAAAAAAAATAGCTTGTTGATCTAACTTAATAAAATTATTAATCTATCTATCTCCATTCATTTGAGCTGATTTAAACTTAAAGTTAAATGTACTGATGAGTAAAATTCATGCTAATTTAATTAAATCAAAACAATTTTATTTGACCTGTTCTGTGAATGTTCCCTAACCACAATTCACTCTTGTTGATTCATCCATTGCTGTTGCTGTTGTGTTGTTCGTTTTTTCGGGTTACCATTTTTTTTTATCTTATAGGAACGTAACAGACATCATTACACATCACATGTTAAACATATTCTGTACATATGCAGCACATGTATAGTTATCAAGTAAAAATGGCCTCATCATTGGTAGCACAATAGCACACAGCTCATGTAGCCATAGCTTAACAACACGGTTTACACTTCACCATGATGGGAACCTCAAAAATCAACATAAACTCTTTTAAATGTCAAATATAATTGAGCAACAAACTTTACTAAAAACACAAGAAACAGCATTTAATTTCAAAGTAAATGATTTGTGGTTTAAGTTAACTTAATATTTTATAAATGTGATTTCATTTAGCATAATAAAATTGAGTGCAAATGACAACGTAGTAAAAAACTACAGATTTGTGTTGTTTTAGCTTTTTTTATTTAAGTAAACTGTCCAAACAACTAAAATAATTTGTGTTAGTGTAGTTATGCGTTACTAAATAGCCAATTCATCCTTTTTTAAACATTGTTTTGCCAACATAGGCCTTAGCAAGCTGTTTTGAAATACAGCTATACATGTTTTGCTCTTATTACATTATTTACAAACTAGTTATTTAGTAGTTGTCAGTGTTTAAAAAGAACATTTATGAAGTCTAAGTAAATTATTTATCAATTATTTAAATATATATTAAGAAATCTTATTATTTAGATGATAACAGTTCAGCTCAGTGTGTTAATATATGCTTTATTAACACATATTCCTGCTGTAATTCATGATTAAGTCAGGTAGTTTTGAAACATTTAGTAGTTGCCAATCTACTTTTGTAAGCTCATCTAAAGTGAGGACTATGTATACCTTGTAAAGTATTTACAAAGGAGATTTATCTCATTTATCTTCCAATCAAAAAAGTTAAACAAGCAAAATATATAGGGATACAGAACACAGAAAGATTTTATCAAGATGAAAAACAAATGAACTGTACAGCTGTGCACTTGATACCATTTTTTAAAAAACTCTGCAAATTCATAGAAAAAAAGTTATGTCATCTATTATGGGTCCTGTAATGCAAGACTGCTTAAAATTATTGACACATTAGAGTGAGATGGAAACAGCACAATGTAATTGAAAAGCTATAAAAAGTGCAATAAACTGAGCAAGAGAACTGAATTATCTATTTTTGACAACTTTATTCAAGTCCTAACAGAATACTACGCTAGACCTAACCAAAGAAGGAAACAAAAGAAAACATTTTATTTCTGAATGTCTGCTTTATAACACATTTCTGAACCCAAGAACGTATGAAATGCATTGCCAGAATTGTTTGCATTCACATTTTCTTGTTTTGAGATGTACACCCCTTTGAAGCTCCATAGGAGTGCATATCTATTTAGTTTGAAAAAAAAAGTCTTAACGAATAAACACAAAAATCAACGTCCAGACACATTTTACAGAAACCAAACATAGAAAGTTGTCTCATGACAGCAGTGTCTGGAGGCTGGAACGATCTCATAAGAGCTATACACACAGTTTGCTACCGTCACCTGCCCTACTTCCACTCAACCCTGAGAAACAAACCCCCGCCTCTCGCTTTGCGTACGATTCTTCTTGTGCAATCTCAGAGACCACAGGAGACCTGTCAGAGGAGAAGATTGCACTGATTGAAGCCACGCAGTCAAACAGATCCCGGCAGCACAGATGCAAACGTGGGCGGCACTTTTTTTTCTTTTCTTGTCTTTTTTTTTTGAAGCTTCAATTGGTGCTTTTAGAAAAGTTTGTCAAACTACATCAGTGGCGTTCTGAAACTCTTGTCTGAAAAGGTGCGGCGGGCGAGCGCACACCTCCGGGTTTTCAGATTCCCTGGAATCAGTGAAGCGAATGACATTGGTGCTTTTACTCACGTTAAACTCACAGAGACGCGGCGCTTTTTGAAGAGCAGAAGGAGAGATGGAAGGGTGGGAGGAAGAGAGATGAAGACAGTGCGAAGGAGACGAGAGCAGCTGTTCTGTCTTTTCTTTGCCCAGCGTTGGTTTCACACATTTCCTCAGGGAATATTTTCACAAAACGTCTGCTACGTTTTAGCGCCACACTGCGGGTTGAATCTGTGATTCCAACTATTTTGAGAGTCAAAATCTGGGTGACTGTTCAGTGTTTGGATAAACACCAGAAAGCTTCCCCAGTCACATGGATGACGTCTCAATCAAATCACTGCCTTTGCTCTATGAAGGAAAAATAACAACTAAAATGTGTCGAAATAAACAAACTGGGACAGTCAAATAAATAAAACAGACCGCATTACCTCATAAGGAAATATATTATCACCACCCTAAAGCTGCGGTCTTCTTTTTTAAATTTTAAAACCTAAAAGTAAAGCACTCAAATGTTGATTTATTGGGAAAAATACTGTGTGTTAGGCTATTAAATCATGGCTCAGGTTAGTGATATATTCATAATGCATTGATCTGCATTACGGGAAGTAATTTGTGCAGTAGACTTCAATACCAGTACACTAGTAAGTATATTCAGTCTGAATCTTGCAAATGTTTGTAGGTGTCGCACAATGACTAAGGGCTTGTAATAAAAAAATGGAAGCCTGACAGAACCTACCACATTCAATACGAATTTTTAAATATATATGAAAGCAATGCCACAAATTAAGGTCTGTAAGGTTATAGGAAAGGTTTTAGCTGCAGATCAATCAGAATGTCTATGATGATGACCCCTGTCCACCATCAAAGTCGTCTACAAAGGACACGCGAGAGTCAGAACTGCATCTTAGACCAGTGGAAGAAGGTTGGTTGGTCAGATGAGTCATGTTTTCTTTTACATCACATGGATGGCCATTTACCTGGGGAAGTGATGGCTCCAGCATGCAGTGTTGGATGACAAAAAGCTGGCCGATAAAGTGGGATGCTCTGGCAAATGTTCTGCTGGGAAAGTCTTGGCCAGCTATTCTTGTAGACTTTGACACTTGCTACCAACATGAACACTATTGCAGACAAGGTACGCCTCTTGTGTGTACCTGTTGGAACACCCTGAGAAACTACACATGTTGTTCAGGAATGGTTTGAGGAACATGAGTTCCAGGTGATGCCCTGGCCTCACCAAATACCAATCCATTTGAGGATTTGTGAGATGTGCTGGACCAACACATTCAATCCACAGCAGCTTTACCCCACAAGGATGAGAAGGATCTGCTTTTGAAGGACGCTTTCAGTGGTCCTGCAGAGTCCATATCTTTTTTGACAGAATGTTGTTTAGCTTATAAAGGATGATTTTATGTAGATAACAGTAAATGACAAAACAATGACTTTAGTAGGGTTTTCACAGACAGGGTCACATATACCATTACATTGCAATAAACCGTAATATGCATGTAGATACAGTGTATTTCTATAAAAAGTCGATAGAAACGTGCATGCGTGATGCTGCAAAAGAATCACTGAATCATAGTATGAATCAACTACCTGAACAGAGCTATTCACAAAATGATCATTTACAGCTCTAAAATCTAACTTAAATACCATTTAGATGCTTTGTGTCCCAACAAAACACGAATAAGTAGTAAAACTAGCCTACTGACGACATTTTCAAGATAAATATACGTGAAATAAAGACAGAACCCATGATTTCAGGTTACAAAGAAAGAGTAAACAATGAAACGCCAAGAACACGCAGTAAGAAAAAGTGCCTAGAACTCACATGAGCTTTGTTTTTCTCTGCCCCCAGCTCCACAGTCATTTCAATCAGAGGCAACGAAGGGCAACGCATGCACCATTTCCCTTCATCAAAGCCTAGCAGCTCCTGAGGAACGTTTGACTCACCCTTCACCCCATTACCTGGGAACGTTTCTTCAGCCTTGATGTTAACTCAAGCGGACCTCTTGGCCTGCCATTGCTGCCACCTGTTATTAATTACCGTGCTTCACAGCCCAACGCAGATGCTATTTACTCTGCTTACAGTAAAACAATGTTTCATCTCTTTGCTTAAAAGTATGTAGAGTTAATGTGGCGGCTTCATCTTGCAAACGGCAGCCCTTGAGACTTAAGGACTGTTTTAAAAGACTATTCAGCTGTTTGCGAAATGGCTGTGTTTTAGTGAAGACGAGGGCTGATGATGCTGTGTGACTGAAGTTGACCTAATTGAGCACTGCTCTTCCCAGAGGAAGTGTGATTACAGCAGGTCACGCTCAGTATATTCAACAATACCAGTGAAATGACATCAAAGAGAAGCTTGTTCTATGGGATTTTCAGCTTAAACCCACATACAGGGGGAAACTGTCATCACAAACAGGGTTTGTAAGCTCTTAGGAGAAGTCGGCGTCCCTAAACAAGCGAAACTCAGAGAGCCTTGCTTTGGTTAGGTGTGTGAAGCTGTCATCAAGCATTGCTTTCTTGAGTTTATTAAAAGCAACCAGCCTTCACATAGCATTTACTTAAGAAGTGGAAAAGCATGCTGGATGACAAATCTCAACAAGACAGCAGCACTGAAGAAAACCATCACTGGTTAAATGGTTAGTTCAACCAAAAGTGAAACTCATGTCATCATTTAATCGCATCGTTTCAAACCCATAGGGGACGTCTTTCTTTTGTGAAGAAATGGAGATGTTTAGAAGAATCTTTGTTCTGTTCTTTTGCATTGCAAAGTGTCCAAGTCATTATGCACTGCAAATTTCAATTGTCATTTTGGAGTCAGCTATTCCTTTAAAGGGACTGGGCAATTTTGAAAGCAATTACAGCACATTTCAAGCACTTTGGGAGAACAAAACGTTCCTACCTTATCAGCTTTTACTGGGGTGGCCTCATCATGAAGGGTGCTGTTTTTTCCAATACTTGATCTGTTGTAAATCTATTTATACAAAAAAGAAAGATAAAATGTGCAGTCTGCTGATCCTACATTAACAAAAGCATATTACAATAACAGTTCTACAGTATTGGTGGCACTAAATATTTGAATGCAGAACTCAAGAAATAATACTAATGATTACTATTAATGTTTGAACAACATGCAGTCAAAGACAAATGAAAGTGTATTGATGTATGGTTTAAGTTGACATTGTACTTGCAGTTTTGTTTTTTCTTCTTCTGTGTCTCTACTATGTGTTCTTTATTTTCATGTTCATGTTTTATTGGTGACACTTTATTTGATTACTTGATGGCGCTTGATGACCAAATTTGGACCAAGTTGATTCTGTGCTTACTTGATCTACCATTTTTTGTAATTATTATTATTAAGTTGTAAATTTAAGTAGCAAATGAGATTTGCTAAAATGAATGCATATATTCGGAGACAAAGGTCTTTATGATCTTCATATGTTTTGTTTAATAAAATTAAAGCCTCAGATTTAAACTCTTTCCCTGCCATTGACCAGATATTGCGTCAACTAGGTTACAACGCTACCTCGCCAAAGACGAGTTTTTACGCCAATCCCTGTTCTAGGTGTATTATGGTAAGGAAAGCCCTAGTGCATGTCCTGAATGAGTTACAGGACCTCCTGGGTCAACCAGGTTTCGAAAAAAAAAAAACGACGATCGTCACAAACGATATGTTTATAGACTAAAATTTCTTTTATTCATTTAGTTATTTATTTATTTCAGTATTTTACCTCAATGTTTTTTTAAAGGTTTGCTGCATTGTTCAAATACGCCACTCATAGCCTATATAAATAAATAAATAAATAAATAAAAAGGTTCACATAGCAGCAGAATACAGTTGTCAGTCCTGTAGACAGGCTGCTTGAGTCCTAATACAGGGAGCGACAGCCGCATTCTGTAATGGAACTAGGGATGTTCTTTCGGTTACTTTTCGTAACTGACAAACACTCGTTCACCGATTATTAACCAACAACATTATTTTAAATTCGAATTTTATTCAATTAGAAAGGATAAGTGCCTGTGACCCGTTAAAAACAGTAATATTTGTTTTCTGCGGATTATTTGGACATGCGCAAAAACTAGCAAACAACAGAAGACGAAGATTCTCATGATCATATCTATTCATATCATGCCTGCAGCACTTTTGCGACCAGAAAAAACATTATAAAGGATAAATAGGCCTATACGATAATTTAGATCATGAGTGGCGTATTTTAACAATGCAGCAAACCTTTAAAATTAATAGGTAAAATACTGAAATAAGTAAATAAATAAAATTATGTTTAACTGATTGTATTAATCGGTCAAAATTCATATCGGTCGGTTAACGGTTAAAATTAACATCCCTAAATGGAACTCGCCTGTAAATTTTGAGGACTTGCAACCGCATTCTTGGAACACAAGTGCTTCTGAATGGAATAGGCCTGGGACAATTGTCACGTCATACACTTCGTCTTCTGTTGTTTGCTAGTTTTTGCGCATGTACAATAAATCCGCAGAAAACAAATATTACTATTTTTAAAGGGTCACAGGCGCTTATCCTTTTAAATTGAATTTAAATCTAGTTTAAAATAATGTTGACGTTAACGGTTAATAATCTGTGAACAAGCGCCAGTTGTTGGTTACGAGAAATAACCGAAATAGACATTCCTACAGGGTATATAATTTTTTTCTGCACTTATACATTTTAGGTACTAATAATAAAGAGCCAACATTCAAAAAATATGCATGTTAATAAGCAAATAATATATAGTGAGAACTGGTCCCTAAAATAATACCTGGAATTTGTATTTGGTAACACTTTATTTTGATAGTCCACTTTAGATATTCTACTAACAGTTAGTAACTTTGCAACTACATGTCAACTAGCAGTCAAAGAGTATTAGTAGACTGTCTGTTTAATATCTCCTAACTGTTTAATTTGACTACATTCTGACTATCAGAAACAGTGCGAGTTAGTAGACATGTAGTAGTGAAATTAATAAGAATTACTTGACTTGTAGTTATAAAAGTTACTTATAGATAGTAGAATGTCTAAATGGACTACCGAAATAAAGTGTAACCTTTTAGTTAGCTCTATATGCAGTTGTGGAGATCAATCGTTTTTCTGCCACTAGGAGCCATCATCACTTACCGGAGACAGTGGGATAGGGTTCTCACGCAGATATCTGGGGTTTTCTATCTGCAAATATCAGACAATACAATACAACTTTACTCTCCTCCTCTTCTGGTAAGTCCCAAACACCTCTTGCACACCTCTGACCTCCTTTTATTTGTCATAAACAATGTGGAATGACTTCAAAGAGTGCCACTTAAATACAGTCTCTGTATACACTGGTTGTGTTTACAGAGATCAGACCTCAGCCCATTGAGGCATTGTATAAAGCAAGGCCATTTCCGTTTCTTAAAATAAGTGAGTTTGTCCTCCAGTGAATTTGTCTTTCATCAACATTACCCACAATCTGAAAGCAATGGGAATTTTTTCAGGACACACTATCTGTTCCCTCTGATCAGACTGTGAGGGACACATCTTAAAACATAATTAGATGGACCATAACTAAATATATCATCATAATTAAGCTAATATTTTCATTTTTGCTGCATAGAAAATAATAAATAAATAAATGATGGCTCAAAATCAAAAAGATGTTTTTTTTTTGTAATCATTTCTATATATTGGTACAGCAAAACCACCATTTGTGCATTTATTTATTTGTTTTTATGTTACTTGGTGGCCAGCCACCATTTTTCTTTCTTTCTTTTTAAGTAATAATGTGCATACAAGATATTTTCAGATAGCAATTCCATTTTAGTGACATTAGCAGCACAGAACCGACAAATTCCCCAGTCACAAAGACCCAGTCAAAATTGTTCAATGCAAATTTGTAAGTGCACACTTCTCAAACCCAGCGTGTGAGTAATGTGACTCTAAATGAATCATCAGGCCACAGAACCGGACGGCAGGAGTGTGTTATCGCAGCAGTTTCCAGGCAGAACGAAGCAGTGCTGCGCTTCACGTCCACACATGATGCAGCTGTTGATTAGTCCAGCATCAGTGCCCACAGAACAGGGGCCCGGAGCCACTCAAAAAAAAAAAAACCTGCCCGCAAGTGCACATACTTATCTCAACACTCCACTCTTTGATAAGAGCAAAGTTCAGACTCTTGTTTTTCTGCATAAACTTTGCGATGAAACAAGCAGCCGGACGGTTTCGCAATCTGTGGGGAAGTCAGAAGTGGCTACTGAGAAAATCTGGAGGCCAACACAGTCCTATAAAGCTTCAAACGCTTTGATCCTAAGAACTCTGCATGCCAGCGTGTTGAGCAATCATTGCAGCACATTTTTTCCTCCCACATGGTGTAGTCATCCACTGCAAACAATGCTTTTTTTTTTACATTTATTTTAAGGATTAACCAAGAACCAAACCCAAGACACCAGGAGGGCGATTGCTGAGAATGAACTATTGTTTTTCTCTGTCACACTTTATCTTAACTTCAACTTTTTCCTGAAACTCCTAATTTGTTGCTTATTAACAGTTAACAATGTATGTGCTTTATAAGTGCTAATAAACATCCAATAAAAAAAAAAAGTTCTTTATTTGAAGCACAATTCTACAAGAAAGGTAAAAGTGTTGGTGCTTAACTAATTCTCAGATGAAGAACTTCTTAACGAATAAGTTGTCAATCGTTATTTTCATCTTCTCTCATCATCCGTGGTAACATCAACTCTGTTTATATGACGAACCTAGCCTCGCTTTCGTTGTGTCTACACCGGGCGTGAGCGGGGCAGTGCGAAGCGACAAAATACAATAGAACCTATTCTGCTTTCTATACTGGATGTAAAGCCTTGCGGCAAATTCTGTCAGCTTGTGTGGCCCGGCATTAATGTGTGTCTGTTGTGGAACCACAAAAACAACGTTTCAGAGCTGCGGATAATTTTCTCCCCCCTCGAATAGCTGGTCGCACTGATTTTGTTTATTCGCACTATTGAGAAATTTGGTCGCACATTTTGGTCGCAATAGCCCTAAGTGATATTGTCGGATCTAAATAGTGAAGAAACAACTATTCACTGTTTCATTATTGTTTCATAAACAGGATCAACATTCATCATACTGTGTTTTCACTGTTAAATGAATCATTCAAGATCTCCATGACAGTCCAGATAAACTCCTTCTTGGCTCAGTTTTTATGAAATATGAACAGTCTTACCAAAAAACAGCCAGATATGAAAATGCAAGTTGAAGTGAAAATACATAAAAACAAAAACATCCAACTTTACCCCCAGGTTCCAGCTGTTGAAGCGAGCCTCAAAGTCACTATCATCAGAGGAGATGGGCGGCCTCCTGCGTGCCTCCGCCTGGAGGAGAAACAGACAGTGAGGAACAAAGAAACGACAAACCATGTCCAGGGATGGAGAGCGCTCTGGGTATTCTGTGTTATCCACCAATGTGTTAAACTACAGAGACTGTGAAATCTGCTAAGCATGGGCAGATATTAAGAAACCTAAATGTACAAATGCTTAACTTATGATAATTACATAATAATAACATTATAACAATCTAAATATTTGACACACCTTTTTATCATTTGGCTGCAGAGCAAAGAAAAGATTTTTATCATAAACATTGAATCATATTGAAGATATCGAACATTTGTCATAAGCAATGAATGATAATGTATAAACCACCATAGAGACTTTTGAAATTGCTCCAAAAATTTAAGATTTCTTTATTTTTAGACACACAGACAAGGCTTAATCCTAGTCATAGACAAAATGTAAATCTGAACTGTTTCAACATGTAAGTGCCTTTGTTTTGTCCTAAGATGCACGACAGTAATGCTGTATTAAGCCATGTTTATAAAAAATACTTAAATATCCTAATTAAACTTTGGCTTAAACCTGGTTTAGGCTACGCCCTGTCTTTGAAACCAGGCCTATGTATATTATTTATAATAAAATTTTTAGTCAAGTCATCAATATTTATATAGCGCTTTTTACAATGCAAATTGTGTCAAAGCAGCTTTAAACTAAAATATTGTTCATATTTTTAGAAATGCAATTCCATTTTTATATATAAATTCTTTTTATATAGGAGAGACAGAGAGATCAAGTAATATAGAGGGTTGGAGATACTGACATACTCCTCTCATGGCACACCAGATGTTTGACTTTTCCACATTATTTCTGCTAACTCCTTCGCATGCAGTGCATTCCTGCAGAGCGTCACATGACACACCGCCCCTCTTTGTTTTCAGGAGCTTTTCTTTTGTCAGGAGAATCCAGCTCTTTAAGACCTCTATATAATTTGAATGTATCCAGGGAACTGTTTTTTTAAGTTCACTTTTGCCTCATAAGGAAAGAGAAGAAAGGAAATATCTAATAAAGCTCAATTCTAATGAAGTACGTGGGTACTGTTGATACTTAATAGGACTGTGGAAAATAGATAATTCACACAGAGCAAATATCTCACATTAAGGAAAGTGTCTGAACCCATATCAGAAAAAAAAAAATGATACACATGGGAACATTCCTGGTTATAACCTAAAGCTATACAAACTAGTGCAGACATTGTATTAAGGTTTCAATGTGTTATTAAAGAAACTGGGTAAGTTGATTTTTGTGCCTGTTTTAAATTCTTACCATTTTGACATCATCCTTGATACCGCGTTTGATGGGACTTGAGGACAGGGGTCTGGTTGGTGACTTCTCAAACAAATTCCTCTTCCTGTAGAAGGTAAACAACTTCAGATTATGAAAGTTAACTTATCAATGTTAACTCCCTTACGCTAGATCATACGAGTACCTGCACAACTGTTTCAAAATCCACATGCTTGTTGCCTTGGTTCTACAATAGCATATTCACAGGCATGCAGGAAAGCATAAAAAAGCCTATTTTTTCACACATGATGGAAATAGTTGCATCATATTTAACACATCTAAAACACACATGGTCCATGGTTTTTACCACATGTAACTCCCAACACACTCACCCCAGTTGGGGGCATATATTATACAGTATATCATTTCCAGTTCACTGATATTTATGATCTCTTTCTTTGCCCAGCTAATTCCAGTTTGATCAGCTACGCTGAGGCCACCAACGACAACTTCAAAGGCTGAATCTCGTCTGACTAGATGTCGCTGATTTCGACAGCCATGACACATTTGTTTCATGGGCAAATTAAGAACGTGTTCTCGAGCTAATTATGAATGCTTAACGCAAATCTCAACTAATTAAACTAATCCGCCGTTAGTCAAATGGTGAAGAGAGGGAGGATGTGATGACTATATGAAAGTCTTGACAAGTATTTGGAGACACATACACGCTCTTTTTTTCTAGTTTCTTTTTTCTGTGATTTCGTTTGGATTTACGATTAAGCCCTAGCCTAAAATACACTTCAGAAAGCAATTTTAAAATCACTTCAGTGTTTTTATTTTGCTTTCAGTCACACAGCTAAATGCACGCCCTACAATAATCTATATGCATATACTAAGTATGCTCGCTTTTAAATATTTACAAGAGTATAGGTGGACGAGAAAGTGCATACTTTTAAGTGTTCAATAAAACAACACACTAATGCAACAAAAACTGTGCAAATGGATATAAAACAACTTAAATTTCAAACTTTTAACCTTTTTTAAGCAGCACATTAGTAGTTTTAGGCAAAAGTTGAACTTAATAGTTAATAGCAAGCAATAGTGAAAATTAGACCTAAAAATAAAAAAACAAAATTTGATGACAATGATTAAATATATACTGTAATAACCAAACCTAAATTAGATGTCTGGAAAGCCTGTGTGCTGCAGGCTGTTGTGACTATGACCAATAGCTTCAGCACCAAGCTCAACTTCAACACCTCTATGTGAATGTACCGTAAAAAAAAGCTGGCAGCTGGAAATCAGCTAAAAAATGAGCTAGTGGAAGGCTGCCTTACATCCAGTCATCTTCAACATACTGTAATTCAACAAGTAGGCCACCTAGTCTTACATATTGCACAGTGCAAATGTAAACTGTGACGCAACCTTTGGCATGAGCTGCAATGCAGCATGCCAACCAGATGGGGGCTAAAAAGAAACAATATATATTACATATATAGCTCTATGTCTGCACACCACATCAAAGAACAGATCTAAAAGGGCACAGCAGCTAAATCTGCTGGACTGCTTGCATACTACACACACACACACACGGTTTACCTTCCCTTTGAGCTGTCAGATGAGGGCCAGCCATTGTGATTGGCGCCTGGCCGTTAACAGGTGGATGGGGATAATTGAATCAGATGAGAGTGTGGGATCAAAGAGCTGTGGGGGCAGATCGTAGAGGTGCTGCTGCCCTGCGGCCTGATTAAAGCCCCGTGTCCTGACCTGCAGCTGCTCAGAACAGCCTCGGCCTCAGGGACACGTCCTCATCCACACCACTTAAAAACACAAGGCCAAAGCATTCATGCGTACTTGACTCAAACCTTGGACTCAGGAACACATCTGATGTCTCTTAGGGTCGTCACTGCTGCTGCTGCTGTCACATTTGGCAACGGTTGGAGACTCTGGCTAATGTTTCCGGTGAACACATAAAACCCAGACAGACGGATGGAAAGGTTCACATGAGGGAACTACGGCAAATAGGTCTTTAAATGATCTGAATAACATCTCGGTGGCCACAAAGGTCTTGCTATGCACTGTCAGGGCATTCTGATTGCTGCTATGCTAAGCATTACCAGGCTAGCAAGTTCTGGATGGTCAGTAAAAGGTGTGGTCACATTAGAAAAATCTGTTTTTTAAAAAGGTTAAAAATGTTACTAGTGCAGTGATAAACACAGCTCACACAGAAGTCACATTCAAACCAAGTAGCTGTTTTGTTGGTCAACGTGGAACATGTCCCAGAAATTTCGGTGCAAAATCTGTGTGGGAAAATCTTTGGCAAATGCAAAATTCTATATTGCTCCACTTTCTATTGAAATGACTATGGATATCTGAGAAACAGTGGTAAATGTGACTACATATTAATGCACTTATACGATAAGTTGTTATAAGTGTAATCAGTAATTATTTGTGTGCTGCTAGTGTGTTTTATACAATGGGGAAAAATTAGTTTACACATTTTTGCAGATGCATTCACATTTTTAGATTCTCAAGTGCCTTTCAAGTATGTTTTGTTTTGTCAATGCATCTCACTGAGCCAATAAATTCAATGAATTTGGCAATTAACTCACAAGCTTTAAGACAACAAACCCATATACTTATATTTTAGCAATATTGCTCTGGTAACACTTTAATATAGGGACCAAGCATTATTAGCATTAATAACATATTGGCTATTTATTGGTAATAATAAACTACAACTACCTTACTAACTACTAATAAGCAGCAAATTAGCAGTTTATTAAGGGAAAAAAAAGGGTCAAAAAGTGTGGCCAGATGTTTTTTTTTTTTTTTACATTGTTAGAAGAATGGCATCTACTCTGATATTAGTCTGTTTATTTCTTATACTTAGATGAGCTACTCTGATATTAGTCTGTTTATTTCTTATACTTAGATGAGCCCCAGAGACGGATCACCCGTGAAGACCTCATCACGGCTGGGACAGACGGCCACTGGGACAAAACCAAAGGAACCAGATGAGTCCTTTACACAATCTGACTTTGCTGTGATTGGAATTGAACTGCTGGATTCATCTGGTCAGAGAGGATCTGGTCCTTGACTGAGCCTGGTTTCTCCCAAAGATTTTTTTCTCCATTCTGCCACTAGTGGAGGTTTGGTTCCTTGCCATTGTCGCCTGTGGCTTGCTTAGTTGCGGACACTTAATTTCCAGCAATTATTGTCAACTTGATTGTGCAGATACTATTTAAACTAGAGCTGGACAATGACATCACTTTATTCAATAGTTAAATGCCTTTATCTGAATATTTAGAGTTTAATCTTGTCATTTTACATTATTGACACACTATTCCCCTATGTGATACTGGTGTTGCATTTTACTATAAATAAATATAAATTATATATGATTAACAATGAACTGAAAACTGGACTCTTTAGTATTGTCCTTTTCAATTATAATTTTGATTGCATAATATAAGCACTATTTTCCAGTGTATCACTGTAAACCTGTATCTGTTCTGCATGAAGCACTATATAAATATGCAATAAATAAAACTGCTGTGGCACTAAACACTGATCAGCATTTCTCACGTCTGAACATTCAACCTGCTTAAGTCTCTATAAACTCACATATGTGAGCCAAAGTTAAGTGAAGATCGCCATCAGGTGGACAAACATGGAATGGTCTAAAACAACTAGTGACGTTAACTTCAAGGCCTTTAAAAAAGATATTTCACAAACTAATTTAAACAATATGAGGGGAAAAAGAAATCTTTGTACTTACTGTCTCCTCGTTACAATTTATATTCAAAAGAACAATTATTAACCTTGATGCACTTAATTGTACTTTAAGTACAGTTTTTTTATTCTGTTTACAACAGACTTCTGAGAATGTGGGGATAAAAAGCTTATTGTCAAAAATAGTAAATTGGGCTTTTTTTTTTTTTTAAAGAAAATACCTGTTTTGTTAGCATTTTGATTTTACATGTCTTCTGAAATGTTCATATACAAGCACAAATAAAGTGTCTAAAAAGCATAAAACCCCAAAATCCATGGCTTAAAGAAGCACACCCAATTTCTTAAAACTACAACAAAACCACAACCCTGTGTTTCAAACATATTATATAGACATAATGGTTGTACACAAAAGCAGTAAAACTTCAAACAATGTTCAATAGCAAAGGATTAAAGACAAAAGAGAAAAAGCAAAGGGTAAAAAGACTCCCATGGCAATTGTTTTCACCCATGAAAACCACAAAAGCAGAAGAACTGTTATATCATCACCTGACTTGACTGACTGACTGAAAGCAAACACAGCCACATCAGAGAAGAGCCGCAAGCTCAAAGCTTTAATCTGATCTAAATGAGTGCGACACATAAAAGACACGGCTGCAATTTCCTCCAGCAGGACTTGAGTCTGTGATCTAAATGCCTTTAATGGCCTCCTCCAAATTTAAGCACTGAAGCACAAGTCCAGGCTTTCAAGCAGATGGACTTGCTCTATCTGCTGACTGCTTCAATTGAAAGATCTCTAATTTCAGAAGAAGCAGTTTAATCTTCAGCTGTGAGGGTCAATGGACTCTTTGAGTCATGGCCTGGTATTGCCAAACATTCATTTGTGAGGCTAAACACAAGCATGTGTCTTTCTCAATGATTTTGCCTTGCATAGTTGAGGCCTATTCACACCCAGAACAACATGACAAAACAACAGAGAGAAACTTCTTTTATATGCTCCTTGTATTTAGAGATCAGAATCTGTATATGAAATGCTTGTTTTAGACTAACTATAGTATGAAACACAAACAAAGTAGGATTGCTTTATTTTAATTTAAAGATTAATCTAAAAAAACAAAAAAACAACAACAAGACATCCAGAAAAACGTTGCTCTGTTCCTATGCAGCATAATAACTATTTCATTATTTATTTATTATTTTCTATTGATAAAGAGAAGGCATATACTGACAAACATACACAGTTAAAAAAGAAAAAAATATTATATTATTAAAATTTTATTACAATAATAATTTAATACTGGTCACAGCTTATGCAGTAATTATATTATGCTTAATGTGCAATGGAGTGTACAAAAAAGTCAGAACTCAAAGGAGTACTTCATGATTCTTGGCTCAAGATTCCGAGATAAAGTGAGTTTCAGGGAATGCTTTTATCTTCTGCAAATGACATTACTGAAGACCAGCCGGATCATCACTAAACTGAACACTGCAGTGGAGGAGAATATACAGAACATCATGTTTTCATAATCTCACTGGCACTGAATCTATTCATCTAAGCACTTTTTATCTTCTGGGACAAGAAGAATCATTCACACCTACAGTATAGGTGCAACTTCTATATAACCTTTTTCGTTCCAGAAAGTATATTTTTAATAAAATAAAAAATGACTTTATGTCTGTATGAACCAGTGACAAACTGGTATAAATGGGGCTGGAGAGTTATTGGCTCAAAGGAAAAGGCATAGAAGGATGTGGACGGACTGGTTCTATACTTTAGAGACAACACTGATACTTGCTTTTAGTAGGGAAAACTTATAGCAAAAGCTCAGTAGGAATCATTTGTAACTGTTTAATGGGATTTTGTCGGAGAGGACAGGAGAGTTGTTGACAGTGGGGCTGGGGATTCGTGAATGACAGGTTTTCAAGGTCTGAGGGGATCTGCAGAACCTTCTGTGGAGTTTTGAGGGCACTGGTTCTGTATGAAGCTGCTTATCAGTGCCGTGAACGAACAGAGATAAACATGAAAGTGATTTAAGAGTGTTGACTAAGGCCTGACTATTTCATGTTCTACATGCCTCTTCTTTCTTTCCTTCTTTCTAGCCATGCAATGAAAGCCAGTGTTCTTCAAATTGTTGTGGATCACAATGTGGTGAAGTTTTTATTTTATTGATTTTGGCCATTTTATGCCCAGTAACTGCATACCGTTGCAGCAAGAAGCTTCTCAATGTATTTCTATCTTGTATTCTGCATTACTGTACACATTTGGGCAAATTGAATATTAGATCTTTTTCTAAAATGAGACTACATAATCCATAATCCATAAGAAACTTTACAGAGATCTCAATTAAATGCTGTTACCCTTTCAGTCGAATTACTAGGGAACTTGCCAGAGAGACCAATTGCCTTTGAGCTTTAAACAAAAGGCCAATGAATATTGGCGTGCACAGATTGCATTCAGGGGCACCTCATCACTACGTGAGTATAAGAGGGCACGCATGCAGTGTACCTGCAGACTTTCGCTTCAGAGACTTCACCGTTCCTGAGCTGGAGATCCCCTTGGCTTTCGTTTTGGAGAGTTCTTTTCTAAAAGAGTTCCTGTGGGCAAGCAGCCTCGGGTCCCTGGACAGATGTCCGACTGCTTTTTGCTTAGTTGTGTTTCTGGCCCTGCGACGCTTTAGAAAACCGATGCAGTGCCACAAGCACTTGCTGGTCCAAACGGACAGCACTGCAGCCGTAGCGTACATCAACCGACAAAGTGGTCTATGCTTTCACCGCATGTCACAACTCGCCGCCATCTGCTTCTGTGGAGTCAAACGTGGCTGAAATTGCTGCAAGCTGTTCACATTCCAGGGACACTCAACTGTGCAGCTGGCCAGCTCTCACAGCAATCCACCAACCCTGGAGAATGGCGGCTCCACCCCCAGGTAGTCCAGCTTTTGGAGCCGCTTTGACGAGGTCAAGTTAGACTTCCTTGCCGTCCCCGAGTCCGCCCACTGCCGGTTGTATTACTCCCTCGACGAGGCACCCCTTGCCAGGGATGCACTGGCACACAGCTGGCCTCTGGGGTCCAAGTACCACTTTTTCCCCAGTGAGCCTCCTTGCATAGACTCTGTGCAAGACCTGGTTTGCATGCTCCTCACGGCAGCCCCTCCCTGGAAAGCCCCTGTGAGAAAGGACCTCCTTTTTCAGCGGATGGGCACTATTTGGCACCGCATCCTAATCTTTGTAACCTACAGGTCTGGCTCCTAAACAGAACGTGTCAGATCTCTCCGGCCATGATAGACAATATCGTTCAAATAAAAAGTAAAGGGACAGGAGGAGTTGAAGCGCAGGCTGTCCCCTTTGACTCTCATGTTGTGTATGTTGTAAGTGTATGTTGTTGCTATCGCAACATATCATCTCGGTTACGTATTGTAACCCTGGTTCCCTGAAGAAGGGAACGGAGACAATTGGGCATGTTCGGGGGTCTTCTCTTCGAGAAGAGCACCAGTCGATGAACAGGTTCCATTTCAACGCGTAGGCCGCTCTTGTAGAAGGCGCTCTCGCAGAAGAAATAGTGTCCCTTTGAGGTAAGCCACTTAGAACCTCCTCGTCCCGTCCAGGGTCCAGACATGGAGTTTCCACAAATCTGGGCGCGGGTGCCATAGGGTGCCCCGTCTCTCAGTCAGTAGATCCTTCCTCAGAGGAATCGGCCAAGGAGGGGCTGTCACAAGGAGCATGAGTTCGGGGAACCAAGTCCTGGTGGGCCAACAGGGGGCTACCAGCAGGACCTGCTCCTCGTCTTCTCTGACCTTGCACAGGAACTGTGTTAAAAGGCTCATTGGGGGGAACGCATATTTGCGCAGCCCCTGAGGCCAGTTGTGAGCCAGGGCATCTCTGCCTAAGGTTCCCTTGATCAGAGCGTGAAACAACTGTCAATGAGAGGTTTCTGGAGAGGCAAACATGTCTACCTGTGCTGCACCGAACTTCTCCCAAATCAACTGCACCGTCAGGGGGTGGAGTCTCCATTCTCCAGGGAGCACTTGGATTTGAGACAGCTCGTCGACTGTCTGGTTGTAAATACCTGGAATATGAATGCCGCGAAGCGACCTTAGATGCTTCTGACTCCAAAGAAGGAGGTGGCGGGCGAGCTGCAACATCCAACGGGGGTGTAGACCACCTTGATGGTTGATGTATGCAACAGTAGAAGTGTTGTCCGTGCGGACCAGAACATGACAGCCCTGTAGGTGCTCTTTGAGGTGACCCAGAGTAAGACGAACTGCTAGCAACTTGAGGCAATTGATGTGCCAATGCAGATGAGGTTCCGTCCAAACCCCTGAAACTGCATGGCCGTTGTACGTGGCGCCCCATCCTGTGAGACAGCCTGTCGGTGTTGATGAGCCATCGAGACGGTCTGAGCCCTATCCAGGCATCTAAGAACCGAACAAGAGGCACCATCGCAACCACCGAGGTGCTGGAGGTGGGGCAGCGAGGGGGAACACAGGGGTCCAGTCTGGCCTGCATGGGTCTGGCAATGCACGGATGGTAGGAGATCCCGAAGGAAGCGTCTTTGAAAAGACGTACCACCCGTGAGTACTCGTAGACTGGGAGCACCGTCGCAGCAACGCCGTCACACTAGCCTTTCTCCATCGTTTCGCAGAGTAGAAATGGCTTCCAGAACGTTTGCATGGACTGCTAACCGAAAAGCTAATGAACGCTAGATCTGCTGACCTACTTATACTCGCGCCGCGATTGGTTTCAGTCGATCCTAATCAGCATATGCCAATGAAATTCTTTGCCGTGTTTGTACACGCAGAGTTGTTTTGACATCTCGAGATTCCTATTCGAAAGGGAACAGCATTGTCTCAGCTGGTGGTGTAAATCTGGGGCATGAATTTGCTCAACAATAGCAAACTGAGTACTGAACATTAACAGATATTGTTTTTTCAAAACTTTTGGTGGCACTAGTGGCAAAGATATTCAGCTTTTGTGTGTTGTGATGTTAGTAGCAGTCATGTTTGCCTCTCTTTTTTGAAGGTTTGCTGATTGCTTTTAAAAGATATACTTTTCTTAGCTATATGGGTCCCATGAGGTTTATTCTGCTTCATACCGTCAATGACCAATGATGTGCTTTTTTCTTTCAGAGATTCTAGTACAATTTTGCAATAAACTACTCTTTCTCACTCCATAGCCTCTTGCTCTTGGGAAGGCCGTCAGTACAGAGATGGGGTGGAATGGACAGCCAGCCCCTGTACAAAGTGTAGATGCAGAAATGGTCACACTGAATGCCTGGTTGCAGAGTGTCAGCCTGTTACATGCAAAGCGGTCAGTGTCAACCCAGAACTGTGCTTTGTTCTGTTTATAATAGTGAAGGCTAAACACAATTTAGCCTTGTCTTGAACCTAAGCTATTATTACAGCTTAAAGGGAGGTGTTCTAGCAATTAAAAACAGAATATTGGTGTACTCATTTAATATATAGAACGAGAACCTGGTGGTCCATCCTGGGGAGTGCTGTCCTCAATGTGAGCCGAATCCCTGCACGGAGGCTGGCAATGAGTACAAGGTAAGCCTGGAAAAGAGATTAGAGTAAGGTGCAATATATACAGAGATCCGAGGGCAGAGATAAATTGAGAGTGACAGATGGGATAATGCATGTCTGTATTACGGAAGACCTTTGGAGGGAGGGGATGGTAAGTGTGGGTTAAAGTGTGTTCATCATTCATACTGTGGCAGATGGGTTGAAGCCGTGTCTGAGTTTGGTGTGTGTGTGTGATATGCTTGTCACTCCTGCTTCTGTCATTCTTCCACACTTCTTTCTTTGCCTTATATCATCTCTTGTTCCTCCCTTCATTGTTCACACATGTATTACACATCATTGCCTCAACTGACTCTTCATCTGTTTGCTCACACTCTCTCTCTCTCTCTCTCTCTCTCAATTTACAGTTTTGCTTTTTTAAAACTGCAAATTGCTTCTTTAAAGGGTTAGTTTACCGAAAAATGGAAATTCTGTCATTAATTGCTCACCTTCATGTCGTTCCAAACCCATAAGACCTTCATTCATATTTGGAACACAAATTAAGATATTGAGGGGTGAGAACCAAAACTTTACAGGAGGGCCAAAACAGAAATTTGCTGTACTTTAATATGAGTTTATGTACTATGTTTATGTTTATGTGTCTTAATGCTTCTCACTTCTCAATATGTTATATGAATTCTGAGAGCTTTCTGCCCCTGCATAGACATTAGTGATGGGAAGATCATAAAAATGAAAAGATAATTTGTTCTATTGTTACGTGCCTGGCTCAGTATCTTACAAACAAGACAAACATCACATTATTAACTGCATGATGTTATTATATGTAGGTATCTTTGCTTCTTCAAAGGTCAACTAAGAGGTGAACTAATCATTTCTGTTTCCTGTAACAAAACTAATAGGATGTTGCGCATGCATGGCCAACACGAAATGAAAGAATCCCTCTTGAGAGGACTCATCGTTCCTGAGTCACATTAAATTATCAAATTGAACAAATCCTTCATGAACGACACATCAATAATAGACAGCAAGGGTACACCCATGGACATTGTTAAAATGATCCATGTGACATCAGTTGTCCAACCAGAGTTTTATTAAGCTATGAGAATATTTTTTATTTACAAAGAAAACAAAAGAACACATTTTACCAAACAATTTTTCTTCTTTGAATCTTCCTAGTGCCATTATGAAGAGTATCACTATGCTCACATGTGCAATATGTAGTCAGTATTACTATAGACACAGCATATTAAAATCATGGTTAAATCATGTGGTTGATTCTTGAATTATTCCATTTGATCACCGCTGTCTAGAGTATGTGGTTACATCTTTGCAGTACTGACACCTCTCTTTAGACACATAAACGTCACAAGCATCCCCAAAATCTCTAATCAGCATGTCATTTAGGGCTGTTTCTATGCTCAGCATGCTCTCCTTGAACACGTCCCACTCAGCGGAATTCAGCTCTTTTGATCACAGTGGATTGTGTGAAAGCAAAGCAGGGATTTAAAGAGGATAACATTCACCACTCTTTTCATCTCCTTCTAGTACTGGTCTTGTTCACTACAGCATTGGCTGAAATTGTCATTTATTTTAAATTCATTATGTGTTGTAATTTGCTCTGCTGCTAAAGCTTTGAACAGCATTGAGATGTCATCTGCATTTTGAAATTGGATTGAGACATTGGTGGTATAGCTCTATATTTTTTTTATTTTTACATACATTTAAAAATCAAATTGATGACTGATTGTTTCATTCTCTTATAACTCTTACTGTGTGTTGTGTGTGTTCTCAGCACGGCGAGCAGTGGCAAAGGGGCAGCTGTAACACCTGTGTGTGCGATCGCGGTCATTCTCGCTGTCAGACGGAGAAGTGCCCTCCTCTCCACTGTGATAAGGTCAGCAGAAATCCATTACACCCCAAAACTTTTGTCAAAACAGTTTCTTGACCAGCAGACTTGCTGAGAAGGTCACAAAAGAAGATATGCTGTTGGCTTTATTTACTGTAATACCATCCCACTTTGATTCTTGCAGGTTATGCTTCTTGGATCTAAAAGCGACAGTTAGGGTTTTTCGTCATCTAGGATTGTTTGCGCCATATATTTTGTCTGTTGCTCCGGGGTGTTTTTCATCTCAGTCTTTCGCTTTCATGCAAAATTCATGATCTTATGTAACAATGCTTTAGATACTCAGCAGGAACAGGCATTTCATTTTTATATCTTACCTTAATAAGCGTCACTCCTTAAAGAGCATGAAATTACCTCATTAAATGAAAATGAGAGTTTTATGGCTTATAGTATCCCTCTATATGCAAAAAGTTGGCAAAATTCACCTTTAGAATTCTTTAGTTTTTTCTAGGCTATTGTATATTTTCAAACAATTAACAGGGACAAGCCCTTCAATATGTCCCATTCAAACCTAATTCCTAAATTTTTAAATACATCAACACACAATTTTGTGAAATCTATAAGGAAGTATTTTGGGTTGCTCTGTTAAATAGAACTTGTTGTTTACAACAGGTGTTTTCTTTTATTTTTTGGCTTAAGTAAAAAATGAATTGGTTGCACTTTATTTTATTTTAAGCTGTCCCCATTACAGTGTAATTATAAACATAATTACTGAGTAATATTAACTTATTATATGGTTAGAGTTTGGTGTAGGGTTTACTTGCATGTAATAATGCATTATTTATTGTTATCATAATAGTAAATACATGTAATTTGTTATAAGGGCACGGTAAAATAAAGTTATTTGATGTGTGTTACAACAATTGTGACATTTTATAATGTCTGCTAATGCTTGTTCTCCTTAGGGTCAGACAAAGGTCAAGAGAGCCGGGCAGTGCTGTGAAGATTGTGTCTCGTCCAAAGGCAGCTGCCTCTATGAAGGCTTTGCCCGTTACCATGGTGATATGTGGAACGGCACAGATTGTGAGTTCTGCATGTGTGAACGGGGTCAGGTGCTGTGCCAACGGGTCGAGTGCGCCAGGTCGGAGTGCCCACGGGTATGTGTCCAAGTTTTAAAGGAAACACATTTCAATGCAGAGCCATCAGCAGGGACACATACTGTACTTACTCCACTCATTAAAATACACAATTGACAAGCTCAGCTGGAGGGAATGCCTTATATGTAAAATGTTGACTATTATTGGGGCAAAATATACCAGCCCTGGGGCACATTATCTCTTTGTGCTGGTTATGAATTTTAACTTTATTCAATCAATATATTCTCTGCTTCTCCATTAATCATACAGAGCTCTGAAAGGTTGAGCAATGTAGAGATTTATCACTTATTCATTTTACCTTTGGCCCAAATCCAGAATTGCCACTGTAAAGGTTATGTTTTTTAGAGAGGAAAAGTTTTTAAGTCCTGTGAATTTCACTACTGTCAAGGTAAAGTTTTTAATGGAAGTTTAAAAGAGTAGTATGTAAGTTTGAACAGAAACTGCATGCTGTAAAAAGGGGTAACGTGTAGAGCTGTTTGTACTAATTTTTCTACTAGTCCCATTTTTGGGATAGCTTTGTCAATCCCTGATGTCAGTCCAAAACCATAAAAACTTTGTTTACCTTTGAACTCAAATAAAGATATTTTTATTATGAATAATAAACCCCTAAATGTTCATCATATAACGTTATCCTGCCTCTTTCGAAGAACCGTTTGTGATGGTTTTTTTGAATTTTTTGATGTGTGAAAGATTTGGTTGAATAGACAACAAAAGAATGGTCAAAAAAGATAAGAGAATAATAAAAATATCTTCATTTGTGCTGTGAAGATGAGTGATATGAGTGTAGTTAAACTGTCACAGTCACACTGTGTAAACTATCCCGGTAATACTGATTTACTATTAACTATGACATCAGTAAATTCCTAATTTTCTGCTTATTAATAGTGAAATAGTTTTTAAATTTAGGTATTTGGTAGCATTAGAGATGTAGAATAAGGTCATGTAGAATAATGCATATAATGCATACTAATAAATGGCTAATATTGTAGTAATATGCATGCTAATTAACAACTAGTTTAGAGGCCCTAAAATAAAGTTATACCACTATACCTATATATTTAATTTTATTACATTTTTTTTTTAGAGCAGTGGTTTTAAAGTCCTGGATGATGTTCATTAAAGTCGTACTAATAGAGTGTCTGATTAAACTAAAAAAGAAATGCAAAAGATGCTTCTATATGATTTTAAAAACATTGATCAAACCCTCTTTCCCATCCATATTTGACTGATATCTTCTGATTTGCCTGTAAGACCGCCATTGCTTTGGTGATCTAATGGGGTTACACAGAAACAACTGAAGATTCTCTCATGAATGTAAATGACTATTGATAGCGGCCCCCTGTAAAGAGGTAGCATTGGAAATGGGATGTAATTAGAGATTTGTGACTCTGTGTCTGACAGCTAATCATTCCCTATGGGGTGTTTTCATGCTAAAATTAAAAGAACTAAAATTTCTCACCTTGTGCCAGGGAGAAAAACTGGTCCATTTGCCTGGAAAATGCTGCCCAGAGTGCAAGACAACAACCAGTTCCTGCACATATTCAAAGCCAGAGCAGAAGGTACAAACATTCTTTAAATATGGACTTTAGTAAAACATACAGTGGTTTTATGATGTTTTATATCTATGTGAAATATATATGCTGCCGTACAAATGACTTGGGTCAGTAAGATATTTTGACCAAAAGTGCATTTATTTCATAAAAAATTGTATTGTGAAATATGTTTACAATTTGACGTAACTGTTTTATATTTGAATATATTTTAAAATTTATTTTATTCATGTGATATCAAAGCTGAATTTTTTGCATTTTTTAATTTTTTTAATTAAAACACATGTGCTGCTTAATATTTTATGGTAACTATGATACATTTTGCAGGACTCTTTAATGAACACAAAGTTAAACAGAAACTTTTGTTTTTGTTATTAACATTAGAAATGCATTACTGCACATAGTATCAATTAAGTGTCATTGTTGAATAAAATGAATATTTTTTCTATTTAAATAAATAAATACTGACCCCAAAAACAACAAATCAGTACCACCAACAATCAGACTGCCTTTGTTCATTTAGGGGCAGAAAGCTAACATCAAGAGTTTTAGACGCCTCGCTGTAAGTAAATATGAGAATTTGGTTTATGTTTTTGTAAAATTAATAAATACAACCACAACAGATTTTTTTTGCCTAATCAAAAATGTATGTGTCTCAGAACCTAGAGAGTGTCAGAGAAGGACTGTGTCGTGAGTGCCAGTGTCAAGAAGGTCATGTGACCTGTTACCAGCATTCCTGTCCCACCTGTCCATTGGGCACCCTAACTATACCTCACCCTGAACAATGCTGTCCCGATTGCAATCCAGGTGAGACCTGCATCTGTGTTGGTGTTCATTTCCCAAACAGCATTGATGTATGAAGCAACAATAGTTAATTACCATGCTCTCTTGTGAATATGCTCCAATATAATGATTTATTTACTTCAAAAGAACATTATTCTATTCCCAGTTAGGCCAGAATTGAGGCAACTCAGTTTAAAAGCATTTCTGAGTCTTTATTTATCAGCCCTCCAAGGAACAATTTCTCAACCATAAAGACAAAACATAGTTGATCTGGGTGGCAGAGAGATGAAAGCTAAAGTATTAGATTGTATTCTGGTTAGATAACATGGTTATTTAGCTTTGCGGCACCCTTGAGACTGGGATCTGATCTATGTACTAAATTTCCCTGGTGACTTCAAAAGATGCTACAGGAAGAAACATACATCTTCCTCTATCTCCTTCTCTTAGGGATAACCATAGAGAGAAACAGAATGTTTTTGTGTTTAATTTTTTCTTATATATATGTTTATCTGAAGAGACAGGGCAAATTGTTTGGACGTTTATATGTGTGTGGGCTGACCGTTTGGCATTTCTGTGTTTATGCTTATAAGATTATGCTAATGTATCCTCTAAACACAGCAGTCAAATAGTATTTATTCCTCTTTGGACAGGAAACTGGCTACCCTGTTTTCAAAACAACAACAACATGCTTTTCCCTTCTATATTTATCAGAAGCACTATTAAGCACAAATGGAAAGTGGAAGCTTGCGCGGTGATGGTGTTAGCTGGTTAATGTCCGGATTTTATCGAAACAGCAAAGGCAGTGTATATGTGTTCACAGCCACATACCCATTTGTTAAATTGACTGCCTGTTGTGAGGAACAGAAGGAGCCCAGCATCAGTGTTTTATCAAATAGATTGTCTGAGACATAATGACTTGCAGTGTTACTGTGAGAAACGCTGCGATTCGGAAGGATTTACTAGCTGGTGACCGAATTACAATACATTTGCACTCAAAACGAGTAGATTTTTCACATCGATGGAAAGTCTCAAAGGTCATCCTGGTAAAAAGTGCTTACTTCAACTGGAAAATGGAGAGTAGGATAGTTTTTCACCAAGACCTATTGATCCACACACTGAGGTATTTAATTAAAAGTGATTTATGAGGGAATGTCAGAAAATAATAAAGACTTAGAGCTTTCATTTTCTTCCTCTGGATGTGGGACTGGCGCTCGCAGTCCGGTCCAAAAATTGAGAATGACCAAAGCACCTTTAATGTTTTACATTGCCCTACTACTTTGTCTCTTGCTCTGGCCTCATGGACGGAGCCAAAAACCTGCAACCCAAAGTCCTTAGCAAGGGATTTAGAAGCTCATTAGAGACTGTGTAATTAATGATAGTGCCAAGTAATGGTGCCAAAAAAAATATAGTTAGAGGCTCAGGGTTTCTTTTGGACCATGTGGAGAAGTTGAATGGGTTATTAGTACACTGAAGACTGGGTGGTTTATTTACATCACTACAATACAGAACCATGACGTCATGCAACTGCACCTAGCATTATATGATGTAATAATACTTCTTAATATTAAAAAAATATATATGGTATAAAGTAAATGAAAGCAGGTACACTACTTTCTAAATAATTTGAAAGAGTCATTGTTAATGTTATAAAACATTTCAATTTGAATACATGGTTTTTGTACAGCAAGTGATCTATATTATAATTTCTGAAGGATCCTGTGTCACTGAACCCTGCATTAATGGCTGCTGAGAATTCAGCTTTGAAATTTTTAATTATAGACCTCTTTCAAAACTTTTATAAATCTTACCGACTCTGTTTGAACCTTTTTATGGTTTCAAGAAAAAAACTATATGTATAATAATTTTCCACACTATCCACAGCTTCGTTTTAAATGCAATTAATTGGAGTACTCATAATTGTTTAAATAACCCTTTGACCATGGAATTATAAATAAAATTATATTGGCTATGATTATTAGGCTTTTCTTAATAATAAAAAAATGCATTCACAATAAATGGTACTTTACTGGTTGTTTAGCCACTTGTGAAGTGTAACTTTCTAATTAGAGCAAAGGTTATAATGATAATCGCAATTTGTAAATTATAATAATTTCAGTGGGTGTTTGTAAAGGAGTAGGTGTTCTCTGAGAGGTTTGACTGTGTTTTTGTGTGCATCTGCAGCAGTGCAGTGTCACAGGGACTGTTTGACATGCTCTGGCACACCAGATCACTGTGACAGCTGTCAGGACCCTTCTGCCCTGTTGATGAATGGACGTTGTCTAGAGTCATGTCCTGAAGGATTTTTCGCTCGGGGCAAAGTCTGTGCAGGTATAAACCCCCTTTTTTTAAATGATCATTATTATTATTATTATTATTATTATTGTGATTTACTTTTACAGCCCACACTGGTTTTGTTGCATGGATTGCTGTTTGCATTATCTTCCTCCTCCTTCTATTTTCCCACCAAAATTCACTCACGTCTGGCCTAAACATATCTGTGGTATTTTAAATCCTCAAAACGCCCTCTGCTTTGGTTGACTTCCATAAATAGTTAATCCTATAGCTTTGTTGGTTTGTGTGTGTGTGTGTGTGTGTATACTGTATGCGGATGTGCATGTACATGTACATGAGTCATGTTTGTCATTTTAACAAGTCAAAACACAGACCGGCTCCTACGCTGGAATTCCCCCCAGTTTGGAAGAATAGCATCATTTGATAAAATTCTAACAGTCACTTTTTAAAAGCTGCTCTACTAACTCTCTCACACAAAATCTCTATTAATGTATCAGTGCTCTGTGGCCAGATTTTGCATATTGTTTTTTGCTGTTGCAGCCATAGTGTATCAACCGACCCTCATCACCCTTCTCTTTCTCTTTCTGCCAGCCTGCCAGCCGTCATGTGGCACCTGTGAGAATGACTTTGAATGCACAGCATGTGGTGGGTCCTTTCTCCTCAGCGGCAGGCAATGTGTGACCACCTGTGAGAGAGGGCTGTTCCAGGACCACACACGCTGCCTCAGTAAGTCACCTGCAGTTTACATCTCGTTCACTTTTATTGTCTTTCTGTGATAGTGTTTACTTCTTTGTTTTATAATGCTTTCTTACCAGCTTTAAAAGAGAGTGTGTACATTACATCTCAGCAGGTAGCTCATGAAGGAAAGTTTGGCAGTAATACTGTAACAACATGGTATTGATGTGTTTGTGGAGCTATCATAGAAATGTTGCCCAAAATCATGTATTAAATTAAATATGTATATATATATTTAATATAAACAGATATTAAATATAATGATGTGGTGATAATATTAATATTAAATATAATAATGTTTATCTATTTTTTATTTATATAATTTATGTATATATTCACTACCTTTTAGACATTTGGGTTTACTGTTATTTGATGCATTTTTTATACAGCAAGAATGCATTCAGTTGATCAAAATCAAAGTAAAGACATTAGAATGTTATTTAATTGTAAATAGGTTCCTGTTGAACAATGATTCAGGTTCACTTTATTCAACATTTTTCAACTTTAATCATCTAGGACTTCTAAAAATGCTGAAGTTTTCCATGAAGTTTCAGATTTAAACACTAAAGAAGAAAACAAAATCATATGTAATAATAAAACTTTTCACTGTTATTAAATGATAGTCTTTAATTGATCTAAGTTTATTTAACTAATTTATTTTTAAAATGTCTATTTATTTTTTATTATAGACAAGCTGCAATTTATTTAGAGATTAAAGATAATTTCATTGTTATATGTAACACTGGACCACAAAACCAGCCATAAATCTTCTGAAAGTTGAATAAATGAGCTTTCCATTGATGTATGGTTTGTAAGGATAAAACAATATTTGACTATATAACTATAGTGAATATTTGAACTATTTGAATATCTGGAATCTGAATGTGCAAAAAAAAAAAAAATAAATTTGAGAAAATTGTCTTAATGTTGTCCAAATGGAGTCCCTACCAATGCATATTACTAATTCTAATCAATTTACAACACATCTTTTTGGAACATGATCATTACCTCAATGATTTTTGGCATAAAGGAAAAATCGATAACTTTAACCCATACAATGTATTGTTGGCTATTGCTACAAATATAACTGTGGGACTTACAACTGGTTTTGTATTATATACTGTATATGAATTTATTGCTCATTGCTGAATAATAAAGCTGTATTCATTACCTCAATAAGCAAAAGGGCCCATTTTATATATTTAGTTGTGGAATTCCTATTGTACGTTTTTCATCATGTTAGCTCTAAAAGGTCAATTTCTCCTTTGTTATTAAAGCCAGATGGAGCATTACAGCACCTGCAGTGCATTCACTCCTTGCATAAGAATCAACCTCAATATGTAGGTACCTGGTCTTGACAGGCTACCTGCCTATAGCAATCCAATCTGGAGGGAATCATGCATTAGTGACCTGCTAACTGGTCTGTGACTGGGACCACTAGACTGTACAGCAATTACCCCAGTCCCCACTCTCATGCAATTTCACACTTTAATAAGCCTCTCCCACAGATTGGACCACATTGTTCCACAAGTGACAAGATGGAGAAGAAATATCCAGCTTAGGCTGAGCCCATTATAGAAGATTTAGTGAGAATAAGTCTTACTAAGCAATTGAATGTGGAAGATTTTTATTGTTGCCAAGCGATAACGATTCATCCTCTTGTTCCACTCTTTGAGTGCACATGCAAATGTTCAAGAAGTTAATTAGCTAAGCTAAAAAATGAGGGAGTCTTAGAGGAAGCATCTTCATCTTCTGTTCTCTTCTCTGCCTCTCTTTGTCTGTGCCTTTCTCTTCTACTTTTTAAATGATGTTTTAAGACAGCTTATTTTAGCTTGCGTAACATGCAAGGTTTTCTATTGTGAAACGAAATGCTAACAGACTTTACCAAACACTTCTTACATGCCACAACTATATCTTAAAATACTGTATATCCTTTCACATCTGCAGCATATCAAAAAGTTGTGTAAAACCTTAAAGAGTTGTGCTGACAGACATGGCCAAGTGTTCTGTCATTAATTTTTCTTGCATGCCAAGCTTTTCCAAATCTACTAAACATAGTTACCTACTTCTCTTGTTCACACTTTGTTGTTGGCTGTCAAAATATTTGGTCCCGTTCCAGCTTCTCAGGGTTCCGGGCCAGTTTGGTGCCAGTGTGTGTGAGTTTGTGGAGAGGTGCCATGTAGAACCGTGAATGTTTCACACTGGGCGCTGAGCCCAGATTTGTAGTTTAATCCTGAGCACTAGACTCTACAAAGAATAAGAGAAGGTGTCTTGTGACCTTATTGCTGCACAACATAATTAGAGACTGTTTGCACAGATTCTGTGGCGTTTGTAACTTAATTTATAATCATTGTGTATTCATAAGTAGAAAAAAAACGTATTTGTACATAAATCTAAGAAACGTTATGTATTATGTTTTGTTGAGAAATGTTAAAATCGTTAATGACAGACTAGAATAGAACAGCAGACTATCTTCTAGTGTTTGTTATATTCAGCCTCATAAACAGAAAGTAACAGAAGGAGTGCTCTGCTGGTCACTTGTTCCACATCTTTCTCTTTCTCTTTCTCTTTCTCTTTCTCTCTGATGAGATTTTAAAGCTTAAATGGAGCAGTTTAGTAAATTGAGTTAGTGCCCTGACTATGCAAATTTAGGTCACTTTTTTCTTAAACAAATATCTTGAACTTGCACCTTATGAAAAACCTTCCTTCCATATTTACCCAAAGGCCAATCAAGCTTTTCCAAATATTGGACATCCATGACCAGCTGGTGAAAAAGATTTGGTCTAAATATAAATTGTATTTGGTGTTTTTGCTTTAGAAATCATTCGGTATTGGAGTAGACTCTTACCATCTTATGATTATAAAATACAATTATTTTAGGAGAGATGCATTTCTGTTATGTGTGTTATGTCCTTCAAATCTTGAGACTTTCTTTATATGTGCAAGTGTGTTGTTCTGGCTTTTTTGTACATGTACCTTCTACAAACTCCCTAAGAAAGGTCATCTTTTGTTTTTCAATTCAATCAATGTAAAATCACAACATCACTAGAGCATAAGCTAACCTTGTAATTCTAACATGTTTGTCTTGTTTAGTTGGATTTTGAACGTTTTGTTGACTTCTTCCTCTTTAGGTTGCCATGACTCCTGTTTATCTTGTCGGGGGGCGGGGCCTCATGACTGTTTGACATGCTCAGACCCCTCCCACTTACTGAAGGATGGATTCTGTGTTTGGGATTGTGGTCCAGGCTTTTACGCTAATCAAGGCAGCTGTTATGGTATGATGGGCAGCATTCACACTCTGTGTGATTTGTTTTAATTAAAACATCTTCGTTAAACATTAAAGGTTTGTTTAAAACAATGTTTAAATCAAATGTTTGTTTGAAATGAGATATTTTACATTTTTGTTTTAAAAGCATCTGGTACAGTATGCACAATATTTTGCCTGGTTTTGTCCATTTTTGCAGTCTGAAGGAGTCGTCACTAGTTGCCAAACATCAGAGCCAGGCCACAGATTTTTAGCAGCTGGAGTTGATAGATTTTTTCAGAAATTGCCCAGTGTATGATGGGCACAGATTTTATCTTCAGACTATGACTTCATCCAGTCAGAGGATATCAAGCATAAAACACATATTGTTTTTATTTGTTGTGCATCTTCTATAAACGACACATATATTTCTGCATGTGTTCACAACATTGTGAATGTCCCATAGTGAATGATGTACAGTCAAGTTTTATTGATTTATTTTTTAATCTGTTCAAATCTTTAAGTTGTGTAATGTATTCCAGCCTTATAGTGTACTCATTATTACTTTATTATTATTATTATTATTATTATTTGAGTATAAATAGGAATTATTTAGATTGTGCATTAGATAGAGGTCACATTTACTAGTCAGATTGTCATGGCACCTTAATGGCCTTATTACTTGTCTTATCACTGCTGGTGATAATATCTTGCCAAGTAGAGGCAAAAACCTGCTTCAGAAATGTCACCTCGAATACATTTAAGCTTCACCTTGACAACCTTACAGCAAATGCAGATTGACACTCTAAATGTGTATTTTTTTACAGTGAAAAAACTTACACATCCATGGGAGTTTTTTTGGGTTTCTGTATGGGTAAAAATAGCCTGTGGTTTGAGCATTTTAAATCTTGCATTGGCATGCTAACTTTGAGAGTACTGAGGCTTTTTTGCATGAATTTGTTCATTATTAATGCGATTATCTCTCATTGTGATATTTTAGTCATTAGGCTGTACTGTTTTTTTTTATCCAAATGTTAGTTGTCTTCTTTATACTATACCTATTCATGCAATACTTTATATCCTGTTGTAGCTTGTGACCCTTCCTGTTCAACCTGTCATCCCGACAACCCCAGCTGCATGAGCTGCCCCCCTGAGCATGCACTGCATCAGGGGAAATGTGTACCGCAATGTCCACCACAATATTACCACAGTGACCATGGCCATTGCCAAGGTAAAAAGTTTTATTTTACTCTTTTAAGATTTTTTTTACACCTTAAACAAACTCATAAATCTCTTTTCTAGCAAATTGAAAAAAAAATGAAAAAAAAAATCTGAAACCTATTTTCTTTGTCAGAGATGATTCTTTGGAAAGTTTCCCTGTCATTTGGAGTCAGTCCCTTGAAATGTCTACCTTTTCTCAGCAAAACCATATGGGTTAGAAAATTGGCATGTCTCTGTGTTAGTTTGATTTATGATTTTGAGTTTAAAATGATATATTAATACAGTCAAGTCTGATCCTGTGGTGTGCAGTTCATTTGCATTTATTTTTTTGGCAAGCACTTTTCTACCTAACCAGCTCATATAAAGTTCAGAGGACATTTGAAGGTAGCAAAACAACCACAGTACCAAAACTTGTGATGTGTTAAAGTACTCGCTTTTTGATTAAATTGGCCCTGAAAGGTTATAGGTTACAAGAGGTCTGGGTTTTTTATTTTTGCTCTCATCTCATGGGATTTCTACTGAATCCACTTAATCTATGCTTCTGTTGTTCATCCAGCCTGCCACAGTTCATGTGCGTCCTGCTCAGGGCCAGCTGTGTCTCAATGCACCTCCTGCTCAAAGTCTCTCATCCTGAACCAGGGCCAGTGTGTGGAGTCCTGCGGAGAGGGACTGTTCTCCAGAGGGGGACACTGTCACAGTACGACTGCATTTCAAAAAATCTTCCTCCCACTGTTACGCAATTATGTGGTGAAAACTGGGTCATGATAAAAGAGGATAGATCAAAGATGAGCTGTCCTGACGAGTTCTTGGGTAATACTTAGCAAAGATTTGATGCGACCACTAACTAAATGATGCAATGCATCATTAAAAATGTATTCAAATTTGGTCCAAATTTTAAAGAGACCCAAAACTAAATAGAGGAACAAGTTGCTTGTAGTTAGATCTATAGATCAATAGACCGAAATACAGTATGTTGGGGTAGTGTGGAAAGTGAGGATTTTTGTTACTTGTAGTCATTTAAGTGTAGTTGTCCCTTGCCCTGGCATGTCAGTCAGTACTGCATTGCAGGTGGGTGAGTGAGTGTGTGTCCTGAATACAGATAACCTACTCTGACTCTGTGTAGAGATTCAGACTATTTGTTCACAGAAGTTTGTGTGTTATAGACTGGATGTGTGGTGAAATAAAATATGGCTCTAGAGAGAAAAATGCATTACCCTTCAAAGGTTTAACGAAATAATACTTTTGTTCATAAAGAATGCATTACATTGAGGGAAAATATGCAGTCATATATAATGTTACAAACGGTTTCTATTTCAAACAAAAAAAACAGTGTATTCCACAATACATTGCTATGTTCAACTGTGATAAAAAAAGAAATAAGCATATTAATAAATTATATATAAATGATTTTTGAAGGAACATGCGACACTGAAGACTAAAGCAACGTCTACTGTAAATGCAGCTTTACCATCACAAGACATCAATATTTAAATTATATTTTTGTAGAACCGTCAAACGATTAATCGCCATTAATTGCAAAAAATGGTTCACATAATATATGTGTGTACTGTATATATTTATTATGCATATATAAATATCGTTTATATATTTAATATATGTATTGAATGTGTTTTATAAATATGAATATTTCAAAATACATGCTTGTATGTGTGTGTGTCTTTATATAAATAAGTAATTAGTACACACACATATGTTATAATAATTATATGTTTAATTTATGTAGCGCCTTTCCCAAGCTTAAGGACACCAAAACACAAATACTCATTTCAAGAAACCATTCCAGTCACTCCATGGCGCAAATTATTTAGACATAAAGACATAGAAACATAAAACAAATGAGACTATTACATATTGTAAGTTTGGGATAGTGTTGAATAAACAAATTTGATTTGAATTTGCTGAAAGAAATGACTGTTCTGAGTCATGTGTGTATTTTACTTTAAAACATGTAATGTTCTCTTTTCAGAGTGTCATTCATCATGTAGGGTCTGTGTGGGTCCGGACTCCTCAGACTGCATGAAGTGTGTCAAACAGGAAGAAGTTCTTCAGCCTCAGGATGGACTTGTCTCTCACGGGTCCTGTATGTCTGCCTGCAGACCACAGCATTACCTTGACACAGATCGGACCTGCAGAGGTAAGCAAACAAAACACAATTTTTATACTGTTCTCTGAAGACGAGGACACTTATGCTACCATTTTATTTCTCAGTAGCTCCCTGATTGTGAAGTGATGGCAAGATAAATGCTAGATAAATAAATGCACATGCCGTCTTGTTGAGTGACGCACTGCAGGTTGTTTGCACTAGTTATTCTCAATGTCTTAATCCTTGATGACTGAAGATCTGCACTTCACTCCAGATACACCAGGGCTGTTTTAAAATTTAACTCCTGGCTAAATTCTGCCACAAAGTATTTGGAATTACATTTCATGAAAGTTAAAAGATTAAGCTGATCTGTGAGCCTTCATACACAAACACAGTATATGTTTTGCAAAAAACATGGTTTCGAGAGGATCGTGAACGCAGTAATCACCTGCGGCTGGCAGCCGATTTCCTAATCAAGCACGTCCAATCATATCACCTCCCTTTACTATAAAATACCCCAGCTTGTATGTTCCCACATCTCGCCTTGATCGCATCCCTCCTCCTCCCCTTCTCCACCTTCTTCCTTATACCTCATGCCCGGGGGGCAGACGGCGAACAAGCCAAGCACCGAACCCTCACCCTTGCTAGGGTTATATTCCCTAGGGTTCGGAGTCCACCATTCTCCCACCTCGCTCGCCAAATTTTGCGCTATGTTTTGTTCTATTTGATTACCAGGAAACGTGAACTCTTGAAAGAGATTAATGACATTAAAACAGCATGCCAACATCTGCTTGTAGTTTATTCCTTGAGGACTGCAGGCTTTCTGTAGTACCACCAACACCTCACCCCCACAGCACTGAATAAAATTTACAGTTGCTTTAACAGTCACGTTGAATAGTGTCTGAATTTTACACAGTGAATCAGTTCTGTATTTATGATGCTCCCACATGCTGAGAGCTTCACAGGGATAGAATTCTGACTCCAATAAGAGTCAAATGTGGTGTATTAAACTTTTATTTTTCAGAACACAATCAATTCGTTTTGCATTTTTTTCTGTTATTTTAAATGAATTAAAACCAATTGGTAACAAGGTTCTGTTGGATCGATGTTGTCCTGATGCATATCATTTCAGAGTCTAGGTTGATTTTACAATAATTGGTTTATGAAAGGTTCATATTTTTGTTTTGGGACTCCTAAACAACATACATTTTCTTATAAAATGCACTTATTTTTACCCTATTTGTTCAATGAATTCTCAAATAATTTGTTAAACAGTTGATTTTTACATAACCCTCCAGTGATTGGTCGATTTTATTTAAAGTAGTAAAAAAAGTTTTATTTAAAGAGCTTATAACACTCCAAAAATGGCACCTAGTGGCAAATAATGAATTTGCATTTTCTAGAAATTTCCCACGGTTTGGGATTTGTTTTTTAAAACAACTTGTTTAAAAAGATTCAATCTCAACCTTACTACTTAATTTTGCAGGATGTTTTCATTCACTTGGAGCTGTGTTACACACTGCATAAAAGCTTATTGTCAAAAATCCATAGTAGGTCCACTTTAATATATGTAATTAATTAAGAATAACTTGCTTTACGATATTTTTTTTATTGATAGTGCCTCATACAGAATGCATTAACAAATTAAAGCTAATTGTAAAGCGTTACCAAATCAATAAAAAATGCCATATTTTTTTAGTTGACTAAGAGCAACAATATTTTTCTATCATTGGTGAGAAAATGGCCAGTGAGCTGTTCGTTCAATGGGTCCACTGTCATGAAGCTCACTGCTATAATAATGACAAGTGCCTCTTTCTTCAATGAAGACCTTTGTGTTGAGCCAGCATGCTCAGACAAAATGTAGAGCTTCCTCCGGGCTACTTGTCTGGAGTGTGTGTTTGAATGAGTGTGTGTGTGGATGTGCTGATGGATCAGATATCATGCAGAGGAAATTCCAGTCTCTAAATCCCTCTAAAGGCAGTCTCTCTACAGACCTCTATATGTTTGTCTGTTATTCTCACTCAACGGGGTGACGAGAACCATAAATGATTAGATTAGAATGTGACTGTGTGATTTGACAGCAAGAGTCTGTTTAAATCATTTAAAATTATTATTATTATTATTATCAACCATTAAAACCTTTACCAATAAACCATTATTCTTGCATAAAAAATGATTTACAGATCAGTTATGAAATATCATGGAATGTTTGTTCATACATGTTAAAGGTTATTGGTTAGTTAAAGGTTAGACTTAAATGAAAGTAACTGTAATGATATAATATACAAGTGTGATTAACTAGTGCCATTTCAGTGTGGTTTTGAGTGCCCCAAAGAATCCAAATACCTTTTAGGTCTATTTGAACCAATTCTGTAGTATCCTATGTGGTGTGAGTTTAAAATCAATTAAAAGTTAATCAAAGAATTCATCACATCACTGTGAACCTTTAAAATCATGTAACGTATCCAATATCCTGGCTTCATTTCAGAACACACCCAATGGGCTTAAAATGTCATTTTAAAGAAAAATGATCAATATGTGAGGCCTTTAGGCATATTTATTGTGTGTCTCTGAATTGCATTAAAAGAAAGCTTAGCCCTGTCTCCTATTCACTCAATAGAATACAGATTGTCTGGGTTAGTATTTAGCACACCTACTATTCTTCTTTAGGGAATGCTCTGACTTACTGGGGTAGATAAGCCCTTTTGTTCTGATTGACAATGAAACTTGGCTTAACAGACAAATAATTTAAAGACAAGCGAATGATTTGGGTCGCAGTGGAGGATAGCTGTTGACACCTGTGTCCTAAGGGCTTTGCTCCAAATCAAGAAGACTGTCAAGAGCCTCTGTGTGTTTGTATTTTCCAGTGATTATGTATGTTTGTGTGTGTGTGTGTGTGTTGTCTGCATGTGTCTGCCAAATGTCTCTCACATTTAATCTAGAGTTGTGGAGACGAGTCCAGACTTCACGCCTGTGACAGGCTTTCTTATTGGAACCCACTGTTTTCATTCAGCTGTGTGCACATGGATCAGATCTCTGACTGACAGGCTTTTTAGAGCAAGTGCACTTTGTCTACATATACAGCTTAAAGGCAGATAGAGCATCATTTCTACAAAATGGTTGCCCTAAGCCCTCTGATGCATTCAGCTTTCTGATTTGTCTAGTGCGTGTGGAGTTTAATATATCAGTATTTGAAACTTGTATAAAAACTTGTTAAAAGTCCATGCTATGCTGTGCTATGTTGAAACACATTTATTGTGTGTGTGTGTGTGTGTGTGCACCTGGTATTTATCACCTTATGGGGACCAATTGTCCCCACAAAGATAGGAATAC
>JAUCMT010000039.1:15649643-15665641 GCA_032357475.1 Enteromius thamalakanensis | reverse complement strand
AATAGACAATTGCTATGGATTTAGCATGTAATTACTCTGATGTTACACAGCAGCGGGCAGTAAATTAGGCTTTACATGTAAATTATGGTATTACAGAGGTGCAGCAACTCCACCCACTTTACATATCCCTAAACCTACCCAACTACACACCCTGTTCCAGTTACATACTGCTGTTATAAAATTCCTGACTACTGTCATGGGCAGCTGGATGTGCCAGTCTGCTGATGGCACTTTAGCCCACGGCAAACTGTGTGTATGTTTTGCGTCTGTTTTCATTCATGCACTATTATCAAACAGTACTGTTTTATGGTCTACTATACAGTATGTAGCTTAGAAACAGCATCGCGTCCAAAGAAATTTAGATGTCACATTCAAAACGTTTCACTTGATTTCTAACATTTCAGTCAGGTATTATAGTTCGGGAAAAACAAGCCAATAAATTTGTTCAAGTTTATGCCACAATAACAAGCAAATGAATTAAAAAATACACATTACTTAATTATTGATAAGTGTATATACAGTGCCCTCCACTAATATTAACACCCATGGTAAATTTTAGCTGAGGTGGTTTTGGGAATAAATCTGCACTGTTTATTCTTTGGATCCATCATTAAGAAAAAGCACAAAATTCGAACCTATCATTGAAGAAAAACAATCAAAAGTGTGGAGAAAGTTTTATTATAAATGTTTTTCTCTAGTTCATGTTGGCCACAATATTTGGCACCGAGTTATTGAAGCAGCCAATCTCCTGTGACCCCCTGATGAATTTGGAAAACACCTAACAAGAGATAAATGTTTATTTCATAAAGTAAATTCCACCCACTTTCAACTGTTGTAGTTTAATGAAATAATAAGCACCAATAAGTACATACAGTAACACTAGAGGCAGTAAAACTCTCACAACTTTTATTACTTTTCACACAAAGTTTTGATTACTAAAGCATAATTTTTGCACAATGACTTGAAGAATATCATGTTATGACTTCAAAACAATAATAATATGCTATAGCAGATTTAAAAACTAATTCTTTTGAATGTTAGCATCACACATATTCAGCCTCATATCAATAGGCTTTCATAGACGGTTTGTTTGGTTTGTAGAGGGTAGGTTTAAATGTTAGTTTTGCATTTGTAAACACTATCAGATAGGTTTAGGGTAGGAAATAATTCCAATCATTAACTTTTAGCGACAGTCCCTGAATATTTGAAATTTGAACGGTTGCAATTCGTACTTAAACAACGTAACACAGCAATACGTACCTATATCAATGAAAGCAATATGTACCTATATCAAAAAAAAAAAAATAGGTTCACGTATAAAAACTGTGTTTCTTTCAGTGTTGAATTAAGAAAGCCTCACCTGTGAATCTACGCCTGTGTGTGTAAGCACACATGACAAGTGTTTCTAAGCACAGGAAGCGAGGGGCTTTTCTACCCTGCTTATGCCTGCAGTATCATGTCAGTCAAACTTAGACTTTAGCTCCCAGTGAATGTGTCTCAGATCTGCTGATGCAAATGAAGCCGCTAGTGCTCTCGCTCTTATTCCCCCTTTTGTCTCAAGGTGGATGTGCGTATCAGAAATAACAATCTTCCAATTCATTAATAAAGTGCCTCGGAGAGAGTGGAAATGACAGAGGAAGCTGAAAGGAGAATGGAGAGCATTTGAAAACAATGAGTGAGACAGGACCGTGAGTGGTGAGGGCCGTGATCCCCCTGATGGGAGACGAGGAGAAGAAAATAAATTCCCTCTAATTTCCTAATGGAGAACAAGCTTGTTAACTAGTGTTCTGCTGATTTTCTTTCGCTCTTTTTCTCCTCACTCGGTGTGTGCTCTTTGTATTCTCTGAGGCTGCGTGGTTTTACCCAGAAATCTTAAAGTCACTCAACATGGGATCAACGCTGCAAAGAAGCAACACACAAAGAGGTCTTGTGGCATTAGAGGCAAATTAGAGAGTCTGGTATGCTAGCGCTACAGAAAGAAGAACAGAGTACACTGAGTTTCAGGCCACCTGTGAGCTTAAGTTTAATAGGCACTTTGTAAAAGTTTTTTCACTAATTATTCAGTTTTCTTGCAGCTTCTTTTGCTTACTGAATATTATTTTGTATGCAGATGGACACCATGTTTGTTTTAGTTTTCTTTTGAGAAATTAACTCTTAAGCATTAGTTGTTGTTGTTTTTGTTTTAATCAATAAATTCTTTCAGTTAATCATTATTTATTTGTTGTTTGTTGGCAATTAAAAATTGCTGTTGTATTTTAAAATCTGTGGCTTTTTTAACACACTGAATTGAGTAATTAAGGTAAGTAATTAATAAGGTAAGTATTCATTTTGTCTAAAATGTGTGTCTTTAAAAACAAGAACAGCAAAGCTGCACTGAAATTTTTAATTTTTTTATTTAATTTAATGAAGTAAGTGGTTGCAAACCATTAATTTGAGCTAGATTTAAATAAGTAACAGTCAACTTTGTTATTTAAATGTTTTTTTTCCAAGCAGGTTTGCTGTGCTTGTTTTATAGAGACATGTTGGACAAAATTAATATAACAACAACAATAAAAATAATATATTATAAAGCTGTGGATCCAAGTGCAAAATCAGAGTCAACGGGCAGCGTCAAGACACGCGCAAACAGAGAAATAAAGGCAATGTAGATTCACAGCCTGGGTACACAGGCAAATACTGTGGCAACCAAACAATCACAATCCAAGACACAGTCCAATAATCAGAAACCAGGAGATCAAGGCAGGGAAAGAAACGCTCAGTAATGACAGTGGAAAACAGATCAAGACTTCAAGAACCGGACAATGGCTCTCCTGGTCGCGTTTTAAAACATGAATAGTTGGGCCTGGAGGTCATGCAGACACCAGTGGAACTTCTGCAGAGTCTACAGCCACAGCTGAGGTCTCTGGAGTGACAGTACCAGCAGGTGCGGTTTAATCAGAGTCAACGGGCAGGGTCAAGACATGGGCAAAAAGAGCAATGAAGGCAATGCAGAATCGAGGTCGGGGTACACAGGCAAATATTGTGGCAACCAGCAAATAATCACAATCCAAGACACAGTCCAAAAATCAGAAACCAGGAGATCAGGGCAAGGAAAGAAACGCTCAGTAATAAAACAGATCAAGATTTTTAATGAAATGAGTCTGGCTTAAATGCAGTGAGAAATAAGGGTGTAGGTGCAGAAGATTACGAGCAGGTGTGTGTGCAAATCTGAAACAGGTGTGGGTGTGTGGTGCATGATGGGGACTGAAGTATGTGTGAAAGTGAGGTGAGGTGATGTGAGTGCCCTCTAACGGAGCTTGAGGGCACTCATGACAATACGTTTGTGTGGATTTCCTGTGAACAGAGTTCTTCTTTGATGATGAAAAGAACAGTGGAAAAAGAAAGGTGCAGTGCAATTTGCTTTTTGTATCAATATTATTGTGCAGCCCCATTTATAGGGTCATTATGTAATCATTGCAAATTTAATCATCCAGTTTTGGGATATTTGTAGCTCAAAAGTTTCCGGGACATTTCTTCCAATATTTTCCGTACACAGTCACAAATGAGAAAAGGGAAGTTTGAGTTCATGCTGAGATGTCTCAGTTTTGATCACAGACATTGGTATAGTGCACACTTTGAGACACGGCTGATATATTTTCAGAAGGAGACATGGAAAAACGCTTTAATTTGCTTTTTTGTTGAATCCCGTTGCTGTCTCAGAAAAGTGATTGAGGTCTTCTTTGTGATTTTTCTTTCCTCCAGAAATCCATGTCTTTATTGTCATGTGTAATAAATGAAGCCAAAGGAGCAGACATGAAGGGAACACAGAACATGGTGCTAAGACACGGCGGGATGTCATGCTTCCAGCTCTTCTGACTGCGGGTCAGTGCTCAGCAGGCCAGTATCACTGCAAATAGAGCCGCTTTTGTCACATATATAAATCCATGTTTGAGATTCAGAAGATTAAAGTGTGACAACACTTCCACTCTTCCCCTCTCACCAGAACCGGCTCTCTTTTGAGGAATACCATCTGTGATTTATCGTATCGAAGCACCTTAACAAGATGTACATGAGACAAATCAAATGGGTACAAGATGTACATGATGCCATCACTTTACTGTTAAATTACTGTTTTTACTGTACTTTTGATCACATATAGTCGTGGTAGCATATAACATGATTTTTGTTGTTGTTTTTTGTAGCAAGCATTAATTTAAATCAAATGAAAGGTAAATTAACTTGCAACAAAAAACAACAACATGGGAAAGTATGGGAAACCACACCTGGCCACTAGTCACATCCTAATTAAAAAACATCATCCATACCTTTTTAATGCACATTCAGGCTTGAAGTAAAGCATGACAGAAAAGGAATCATCAGTAATCATCTCTTTGAGGGAAGAACAGTTTTGGACAGTCAGTATTAGAGCTGAAACAAGTTTATTATCGCATGTCTTTTTGAAGTAGTTTTTAGCATCTGGAGAGGTGAGTGTCAGGCTGATAATGGCAGCTGTCTCTCCCCGAGGGGTAGGATGCAGATTAGGGTGGATTAGTTGCTCTGGGCCGTGTTGCATGTGTTGTAATCGCAGGGATGATAGTGGCCAGGCACCAGACGCGCCGCCCTGCCTGTTCAAAAGGGCCCTTGTGTCTCCAGAGTTCGGCCCTCTTAAGCACCTCGCAAATTAAATCGGCCTTTCTCGGATACATGCAGCTTAGTTTGCCACTGATTGCTTGAGGCTTCTTTTAAAGATTAAAAAAGTGAAACGAACAGTTCAGACTCTAAATTTTGATTGAGTAAGACGCTTTCAAAATGCTAAATAGTTTATATTTAATGTTCAAGTTTGGGGTTGGTACAACTTTTTGTTTCTTAATAAAAACCTTTTTTTTTTAAATTAATATAAAAAAAATTACATATCATAAAATAAACTAGAAGATTAATAATAATAATAATAATAATAATAATAATAATAAACAGTTTCATATATATTAAGAGAAAGGATTAAATAAAAATATAAACATAACTCAATTTAAGGTAACTGTACACTGAATTTCATTATTTTACCAGCTGGATTGTACTGTACCTGAGCATTATTTATTTATTTTTTTGTTTTAAGATGTTTAAGTTGCCCATTTCTATTGGTCTTAATGTTTCCTAATGTATTATTTCATTATTTGAAACCACCAACACTGTAAATAAATAAATAAATTTGGAGATACAACTATAAACTAAAACTATAACTATAAATATAATTCGATTATGTTTTACAAGAAAATACAATTTCACAAAATGTCATGTTTAATTCAGTGCTACTACTAATATTCTAGAAAGTAATATTAATTTATGTTTCTATGAAGGCTACTGTCATGTTTAGCTGGATGTGCCAGTCGGCTGATGGCACTCCAGGGGCCTGTTTCAGAAAGCAGGTTAAGTAAAAACTCTAAGTTTGTTAACCCTGAAATATGAGAAACTCTGGGTTTTCGTTTCAAAAAGGCAGGTTTGTCAAACTCTGGAAGTATAGGGTAACTCAAGCCTGTTTCTAAAAGAGAGGTAACTATAACTCTGAGTCAGTTACCGAATCTCCTTCCTAGTTTGGGATCCTCAATATGTGTTCTTTTGTGCATGTTCAAGCTGTTCTGTGACAATGTCTGTTATATCTGCTTACGATCTGTGCGAAAAGGTATTTATGACATCCTGTGCTGTTGAGGGCTCTTTGTGGAAACGTTTTCTATTTAAATATATTTAAAAACATATATTACTGAATTTCAGCATTATTTCTCCAGTCTTCAGTGTCACATGATTTTTCAGAAATCACTCTAATTTGCCACTCAAAAAAATCTGTTTTTATTATAGGTGTTGAAAATGTTGTGTTCCTTAACCATATATATTTTTTTTTTACCATACCATTTGCTCAAAACCATAACCCCAAATATGAACATTAATAGCAGCAATGCTTGACTTACAATTACACCTTTAAAGGCTATTAAAGGGCCGCAGTGTGTTTTTACGGTGCCGTGAACACATCCTCCCACACACAAGCTCATTCTGAAGAGTAGTAAAGCCTTCTTGCTTGTGTAATAGCTCTCAGTGATCAGACATGCTGCTGTGTTCTCATCTGGAGACGGAAGACTGCTTATGAAACCTCAGCAGGCATATCTGGGCTGTTTCTCCGAAGAAAAGCTTCTCCCTGAGCCATTGTGTGGCTCATTATTTAAAATAACGTGAAGAGAAGTCCCTTTCAGCGTGGTAATTATCCTGCGTGGATGAGAGAGAGCGGATTAGAGAATACTGTGATCCGGGCGAAGCTGCTGTTTCCTCTCTGTTTACGCAAAAGCACTGCCACACCGGCTTACCGTAGCAATTGGACAATGTTTTCCCCCTAAATGAATTACATGCTCTATTTGAGGAGTTGAATCGAATTACAGAATGCTTGGGAAACAAACACTTCTGCGTTCGGAAAAGTCTTCTAATGATTCCTTTGTTTTCCGGCGAGCGGCAAAACAGATTAGATCCTAAACAAATGGGTTTTTGCCACCTCCAAAGGCCACTCTGTAAAAAGAGACTTTAAAAAGACAGAATGAGAGAACGAGTGAGTCTCGCCTTTGCTGCGAGGGAATGATGCAGATGGAGCATCGATGGCATGTACTTCTCTGTGTGTGTCAGAAAGAGATGAACAGTTACTTTCAACTGAGACTACAAACTGAGTTAAACACATTGAAACGGGTTGAAAGGAAAATATCTTTGAATTACATATGGCTGTATTAATGACTTCAGAGCAGTGTGTATGTTCGGGTGAAAGCATCAAAACTTCAGCTCATGTGTCTTCATTGATAAACACAGGCATAAATATAAAATACGCTAGTATATGTACTGTAACACATAGATAGATAGATAGATAGATAGATAGATAGATAGATAGATAGATAGATGTACTTTATCAATTATCAATTATCAACTATCAATTAACTAAATTATGGAATGGTTTATAATTACAGTTCGTAATTATGTAAATGTAACAAGCAGCTACTGTTACATGTTACGGACCGATTCTGTTACACAGCTACAGTACTTACATATAAGTACAATCTTGGCACCCTTTATTTTAAATAGCTTATGCCTGTGTAATATTCTGTAATTGTGATGCGATTAGAAAGGTATTACATGTATTTAAGCTGTGTACTAATGGGTTAAATCAAACAAAGTTGCAGCTAGATAAGGTCTACAGTATAGATTCACATGAAGTACACTTTAGTTCAGTCTTGATACACTTTATTTTAAGTAGCTTATGTTTGTGTACTTGAATTTATAATTATGTTGTATAAAGTCTGCAACACTTATGTGACAATCTTTTGGTTACATAAGCAGCTGTGTAAACAGACTTGATCTATAACACATGTGTAACAGAAGCAGTCTATTACATCTGCATAATTACAAACTATAAGTACAAACGGTTCCATAACTTAGTTGCATGATAAGTACATTTAATTTTCTGTAAGTACAAAGGCAGTAAGTAATTACTCTGTATTATGGACAATTTAAAATAAAGTGTTACAATTAATTAAAGCTAGTTAAGTCAGGTGAAATAATTAAACCAACTTAATCTCACTGTATTATTACAGTTAATGCCAAAATTAATGTTTATAATTGTGCACTAATATTTCCTACTGACACTCAAGAGCAAAAGAGAGAAATAACTGACTTAAAACCATTTTTAACTGATGAAATAGTGTTCTAATAAATTTGGCGACCACTGTATCAGTAAATAGGGATGGTTTTGATTGCATGTTGACTTCAAATGTTGCTATTTAGTAAATCTACAGTATATTATATTGCATGACTTCTTCTAGGTACGGTTCACTCTGAAAGTCACACACAGTCTCACTATCTGTGTCTCTCTTTCTTTGTCCATCACATGGTCTTTTGACCTTTAATGTCATTGTGTCTTCTCATGATCCCTGTGTTCTTGTTCTCTGTACACTGCCTGTCTGGTTTGAAGTACTTTCTGTAATTGAACATGCCCTTCTGGACCTGAAGGGTAAATGTTGTCTCCATGCCTGGATGTAGCTTTCTCTCTTATGGAGCTCAACATCTGCAGTCAGTGTTTTAATAACAGAAGATCTGACAAAGATTAGATTTAAAGGCAACACATATACTGCATTAGAACCTAATGGTTTACTTTGTACAGTTAGTTTTCCCCTTAATTTATTGTTTTTAAATAAATAGATATGTTTCGATTTTTATTTTATATTATTTGGGCTTCACTATTTTATAGATCAATCGATTGATTGATGTTGCTTTCTCTCCTAATGGTATTGTCGCTCAATACTGCTGTTTAAATAGCAGAAGATCGATCTGACCAAAGATTAAACCTAAATACAACAAATATATTTAGTTACATATGCTTTCTTTCTTTCTTATTTTCGTTACTCCAGCAAAATGTTCACACACATATATATACTCATGAATAAATAGATTTATAGATTTATTTTAGATTAAATGAATTTAAATGAAATTATTATTATTATTATTATTTATTTTTTTGGTGACATATACAGACAAGTCAACATGAAATTCAAATTGACCAAATTTACATCATATTTTAACTAATCAACAGCACATTATTCTTAAGAAAAATGTTGGTATGCTTTCTTTAAAATACAATTTGATGCCTATACAACTATACTTTTTCTGTGGCCGACATCACCAGCCTATCTTTTTTCCAGCCTTTCCCATTCAAACATCTCCCTCACATTGGGACATTTACTTTTCAAGATCCAATTGATTTTTCAGTGGATACAATCATGTAGATGTTTCACTCTGAAGTACATCACATCAATAATGGGTTGCGAGTGCAGCTTCATGTTAACCGTTCTATTTAAAAGACCAGAGAAGTGATACATCATGCATTGTGTTCTGTTCTTTCTTATTTTTTAAAGCTGTGAGAGTAATAAATGTGTACAGTAGCACCAGGAAGCCCCTCTGTGGTGGTGTGACTAAGCTGCCATCAGCCGTACCACCATAAACTGGGTCGTAACAGACCAACCTCACAGGCACAAGCTGCTGCACTCCATCTTTCTGGTGAACGCTGGCATTTCTCATTACATTCCCTAACAACCAGTCAGGTGCTGTGGTAGACTTTCGCTCAAGCTGGCTAAATGTGCCTCCCGTGTGCGACACAACAGCAAGAGCTTACGGGGAACTCCAGACAGAAGGAAAGAGGGGCAAAACTCATATGAACATATCTGCTCGTGGTCAGGGGTGAAATGAACTCCAATGGTGTCAGAGGAAAGACGTTTATGTGACACAAGGGGACCACAGCTAAGGAAGAAATGATGAAATAAGTAGCAGCAAGATTTCAGGAGAGAGAGGCAGAGAAAGAAACAGAGGAGTTATCTTGATGTGTAAAAGACAAGGCATTGATTGTTTAAAGTGGTAATAGATTATAGAAAGCGATAGAAATAGATGCACATTTCTATGGGTTCATTAAGAGCCAGAAAAAGCTAACTAAGATCTATTTATTATCTCAAGTAAATATTTTATCTGGTAGTGAAATTAAGTCGAGATAACAGTACATTTAGACTGTTTTCCTCAGAATAAGAAGCTGATAATTTCAGTGTTATTTCGAAAACTAAATTTTAAAAGAAAATAAACACCATAATATAATTGTCACAATTCAGCGGGTGAGACCTTCGGGTTCAAAAGCAAGCTGTTTATTAAAACTCAGAGTCAAAGCAAGCAAAGGTGGAGCACCGGCAAACAGAATCAGAAAAGGCAAAGACAGTAGCATAAACATAAACCAGGCGAGGGTCAAATACCGGCAAACAGAGTTTATAGGGTGAGATGAAGCAAACTAAATACAGGAACACAAAAAAAAAAACAGAAACCGGGTGATGATGTAATGAACTATAACACACAATGAACCAAGACACACAAACACATCTGGGGATTTATACACATGAAACTAGGTCAATGGGTGGAGCCAACAATGAAACACCATGACAACTGACGAGATGGGCGGAGACATGAATCAAACACCGAGGCAACATACAAGGTAGGCGGAGAAATAAGTACTAAATGAGAGTCCATGAATGAAATGAGGCTGTTTATACTGGGGCTGGGAGAATTATGGGGAGCAGAAAGATCAATGATTAACCGCTTCTTTCCGGGTAGCAATCCTGATTGGGCTGACCCGATAGGTGCTGAAAGGAGGGCAGGGGAAGGGGCCCATCATGAAATTAGCTTCTAATTTTTTTTTTATTAGGAGCTCGACTGCGTCAGGCTCTGAAGTGGCTGACTGCAGATTACGGCAAGTTAGGAACTGAGAGGGGAGGCTGCACACTCCTGGATGAAAACTGTTCATCAGACCTGAAAGCAGATAGTGTGAGAAATTAGGGTCAGGGAAAAGAGACAGTTCGGCTGATAACTGAGTAATGTTGACAGGAGTCGATAAATACTTTTTTGCTTGTTTATTGAACACAGTACATATCAACTTTGAGTCCTGCCTACTATGGGGAAAAACTGAACAAATCGTATTAGTGAAGTGGACGAAAGCAATAGAAAATTCGAGGAAGGTGAGTGCTCGGGAAGGATCTGAGTGGGACTGTTTTAACGTGAGGGTGAATTCACCGCAATCCACCCACTGGTCTGCAGGACTGGGGGAAAAAAGGAGAAAGGAGGGAAAACAGATTAATGTCCGAACCCGCAAAAATTTGAGCACTGATGGCTGGAGGAACAGGAGCGGGTTCCGACACCGGGGCATTGGCTGGAATTGGTAGAAGGGGGGGCGGTAGAGAGAGTGAAGGGGGAACGGGAAGGGAACGAAGAAGAAGGAAAGAAGGTAGGGGCGGAGTTAACGGAGGCTGTAGCGGGAGGATTAGCAGAGGTTGTAGCGCAGGAAGAAAAAGCCAAGGAAGACTGAGGAGGGAGAAAAACAGAGGGGGCCGAAAGAGGAATAATGCAGTCCAATTGTCCAGGGTTAACAGCTTGGCAGACGGGCGCTGCAGCTTTGCTGAGACTGGGCTGGCCGGAGGGAGCTGGCGTGAGGTGAGTAGAATGGTTACTCTTCCTGGAGGCTTTTTGCTTGGCTGGTGGGGAGCTTGGAGGGGAGGCGTTAGACTGCCATGCGTAGAGCAGTTTTCACAGCTCTGCTTTACTGGCCTTTCGGGAGTAGCCGACTCCGGGCAGCTGTTAGGGCATGGCGGAGCGAGCCGATTGTTTGCCTTCCGACATAGGAGTGGCCGGACGCGTAGGAGGAGGCCGGAGAGACTTGAAGCGATCTGGTCGGTGGTGGGGACCTAGATCGCTGGCGTTGGGGAGTAGCAGGCCTACAAAAGCAATTATATGTTGGTCAATATTATGTTATAAGTAGCTGAAATAACATCTAGGTTACGAAGGTAACCCACGTTCCCTGAAGGAGGGAACGGAGACGTTACATATCCATAAGATTATGGATATAATTGAAGGGAAACACAGTCTTCTGGCTGAATGTGGAATATTGAGATTTGTAGTCACAACCTACTGGGCGAAGGAGACCCAGTAGGAGCACAGTCAGAGCTACTCAAGCCTTTCCAGGGAAACCCTGAGAAAAGAGCACGGATCCCGAGCACGGATTACCAGGAATGTGTCTGAGGATAATAGTAGGAAGATATTTAAATTATTTATTGTTATTCCGGAGAACACCTTTCCAAACCGTGGGAAAATTGCTCTTTTTCTTCCAGATTGCCCAGAGAAGACCTTTTCCGGCAACTCTGTGCACTCAGTAGGTCTTTGCTCGCTGGAAAAAGGTGGTACAGCCAGCCTTGAAAGAGGCCACCAGGGAATGCTGTCAGACGAGACAGCATGAACTTGCAGGAACTCTTTTTCAATCTCCTCCCCAACTTCTTCGAAAGACGAGGTGGTCTCCAGCTCAGGAAGCGCTAAGGGCTCAGAAGCAAAAGCCTGCAGGGGCACTGCAGCCTGAATGCAATCTGTGCACGACAATGTTCATTGGCCTTTTCTTTGAAGCTCAATTGGGGGTAAATATATATATATATATTGGGGGTATATATATATATAGCCTATATACACACATCCAGAATTCTGTAGCTTGTACACAGCAGTGCTTAAAATATTTCAGAATATATTATCTACCAACTTGCAGTGTCCTGGCAACCAATCCCACCATTTTAATGCCATCAAGGTGACTTTTGCTTGTACAATCTAATTTATAATCTTTTTTCTCCAGGTCTAATAAGTTCATCATAAGCTAGAACTCCATTACATGTCCTGAGCTATGAACATGTGACCTCTGAGCAATGGGTCGACGCACCAGAAGTGCTCCACCCCCCACAGCGGAGGTAATTCTCTTCCAGAGAGGGTGAGCTGTATTCACCTTCCAGACACATTGAGCCTCTTCACACACACTGGGTTTGATACGCTGCCCGCTGTCTTATCTGCATCCACAACCACATAAACATGCACGCCGGCGTCCTCCCCTTCACTCGGCTGCTGTTCTCTCCCCGGATTCACACTCAAATTGATTTACTGCTGGAGCTAATAGGATCCGCACAAGCGTGCCATCACCAATGAGGAGAGAGACTAGCATGTTGTGGCCACATCACAGGAAGGTCACATGTCACAGTTGGGATTCAAGACAGTGATTCTGTCCAAAATAGAGATTCAGGAGATTCAACACTGAGATTCAGCTGTGTTTTTGAGTGGTTTTGGAATTCATAAAGTGTTTTTTGTAAAGTATAAACTCTTAATATCAAGAAGCATAACTGATAATAATGTTAATGCTTATTAAAATAAAACTTTTCATGACCACAAAATCAAAACATGAAAAATATTTTTAAAGGACTTATGAAGTGTCTGTGAAGACTTAGTAAGGATTATAAAAATTCAGATTTGCAATTACAGGCATAAATTAAAATTATATATAAATAGAAAACTATATTTTAATACTTGGTTTTAAATTGCAGATTGTAAATTGTAGATGTACAGTTTTTATAGTGTTTTTGATCAAATGCAAGCATATGAGATTTTCACAAACATTTTTCATCATTATAATTTTTACAATCATTAATAAGATCTAAAATATCATAATAAAAAAAATCTTATTTGAAAATGTTCACTTTTTTGTTATGCAAATATTTATTTTAACCCTCTATTTGAGTAATATTACACATACAAACCTTAATTCAGATATATTTGTGATGTGCCTTTTACAATAATAATAAAAAAACATTCTTATGTCAATTTTAGTATGCATATATGCATCTTTTTTAACATTTCTCTGAATTCTTTAGCGGACCATCCAACATCGCCTGGTCTAATATCATAAAAGCTCATGCAAGCTACAAATGCTATTATTTATGCAAATGTGGATCTGTAAAGTGTAGCTAGAGCTGTTTTTGTTACTACATTGTGGACTGTTAAGGTTCGTGTTTTCTTTTTGGGTTCACATTCAAGCCCAAATTCTAGCCATCTGTTCCCATCAAAACATTGTCCACAGGCAGACAACTCTACAGACCACCGAAGCAGAAGTACAAAAAAAAACAAACAACAAAAAACAAAAAAACAGTAAAAACAAATAGTCAAGTAATTGCTTTCATGTTATTGTAATGTTTTCTCAGCTTTAGGTGGCTGGGACTTGAAAGGAGGTTTCTGTTCCATCGAACACATGTCCTCCAAGCCTCAGAGAGAAGCAGAAGAGTCAAGTAATGACAGTAAAAAATAGAGCAATGGAAACAACTCTCCCATGGTAAGCTCCACAAGTAAACTGAACAGATAAAAGCATGGGTATTTGGGAAGCGTGTGAGCTGAGGGTCCTGCTGGGCTTTTGTGGCTTTATTCTAGTCTCTTCTTCTTCCCTCTCTCTCCATCTCACTAGCTGCTCACCTGAGTATGATGGATGTTGCACTCTCTTTGTATTACCTTCTTACCCAAAGTCTCTCTTTTTCCATGAGCTCCTACACTTTTCTCTGACCGTACAGCTCTGAAAAAGGACAATGTGTGTGTGTGTGTGGGTGTGTGTGTGCGCGTGCTTTTTTTTTCTCCTCTAAAAACCTGTCAAAAACATGACCTGGTCTTACTCCTAAGAAAGAGATTTTTATGGAACTTATTTGTCCTTTTCAGAGCTTGACAGCTTTGGATATTATTCTAATCATATCCGCTGAATCACAAAGTAAGTGGTTTTCATTTATGGGCATGTCTGCATAGTCAAGTGTTTTATCATTTAAAGTGTCCCTTTTATAGGTTCTAAAAAGGTTTATTTTTGGTTTTGGGAGTCCCAAACAACCGGTTGACATGCATACAAGGTCAAAAAACACATGAAATGGCTTGGGGCTTGTTTTAAAAACGACTAATTTCAATGATTTAGAATAGACTTTCTTTTGAAAGACAACTTTATACGGTGCACTTTTAGATTTAAAACTTTAAAGGATGTTTTCATTTATTTAGAGCTGTGTTACACAATGCATGAAAAATCATTTTCAGAAATCCATAATAGGGGCACTTTAAATTGCTAACAAAACAATTGCACATAAAATGCACGAAGGCATATGTTTAATATAATACCCTCATGTTGTGTTTTTTTATTTTTTCCATTGTGTCTTTATGCATGACTGTCAAAGTTAGTAGTGCTGTCTAGCATATTTAACTGTGGACATAGAAAAAAACAAAATGGCGCATTAATACATATATTAATCATTTGATAAAGTTTGGACCGAACTTCTTGCCGTCATCACAGCATGGAAGGTTACTTTTATGATGTACCATGGCCACACAGAATGTATAAAGACAAATATTTTTTTTTTTACATTATAGCCACAGATTTTAATGTGGGATTTAAGAAAATGCTAAATGTTATTGAGCACTCCTAGCAAAGAACAGAAAGATTGTGACCTTCTTTAGCTGAAGCACAACAGTGGCCCATGTGTTGAAGACACAATCTGTGCTGTCTGAAGAAAATGAGGACACTCTCATCTTTCTGAACTTAAAAAAATAACAAAATAAGCAACCTTAAAAAATTATTGAATCGGATTTGCACTTCGTGCGGATTTGAAAACAAAATTGTTCTTTCTCTTCTATTAGTTTATATCTACTACAATATTACATTTCATCTTTTTATAAGGAGCATTTGGTTTTGGTTGTAAAAGAGGTTTTGTTTTATTTGCTGCTAAGAACCCCAGAATATATGTGAAGCATAGCTCCATTGTTGTTCAAAGTAAAAGAAAAGGGGAAAAAAATAAGATCATACTTTTATGTTAGTTTTAATAAATAAAAAAGTGAAAAAAAAAATCTAAGAAATTATCTTTTTATTTTATTTTTGCTGTATCAAAAACATGAACCGAACCATGATTTTTGTAAACCGTTACACCCCTAGTTTGTATGTGATTTTCTTAAGATTTGGATATTTTCACAATAATGAATGTTACATCTGAAATGAATTTGTACAGTGATACAAAAAGGCTATAAATGAATTATTTATATAGTGCTTTTTTATGTATTGCCATATACCCAAAGCACTTTACAATCATGAGGGGGAGGGGGGTCTCTCCTCAACCACCAGCAGTGTGCAGTATTCACAGGACAACGGCGCCAGTGAGCTCACCACACACCAGCTACAGGTAGAGAGGAGAGAGAGATACAGCCAATCAATGGATGGGAATTATTGGGAGGTCATGACAGACAACTTGACAACGGGGGTCAGGGGCGGACTGGGGCAAAAAAGTGGCCCGGGAATTTAGTACCTGACTGGCCCACTCAAGAGCCGAGGAGGCAGATGATGGTGGCGAATTCTTGTGGATGATGATGGGGATTCTGGTGGTGGAACAAATCTGTTCACATATATGTGGAAGCCAAAAAAAAGTTTTTTTTTATAGAATTATTTTTATTATAGAAATAGTCTACAACAGTTAGTAAATAGTGTGAAGACTGATGAACATGTAATTCACATTAGTAATGATGTTAGTAAGGCACTATCAAGGACAGATTAAAATAGTAAAATTCAACAGCTGACACAGTTATGGTGTTAAAAACCA
>JAUCMT010000039.1:15607952-15622262 GCA_032357475.1 Enteromius thamalakanensis | reverse complement strand
GACTTGTCTCGGACTCGACTGGTCAAAGACTCGAACTCGACTCGGACTCGAATTAGGTGTACTCGAACCCAACACTAGGCTTCAGTCAACTGGCAGGTCCTCTCACTACTATGACCCGTAAAGGCCCCAACGTCCTCCGTTGGACCCCAAATGGTGAAAAGGCTTTTCCAGGCACTCAAAGAAAGATTTACCACGGCCCCAATTTTACACCATCCCAACCCCGAGCAGGAATTCATTGTGAAAGTGGATGCTTCCAACTCAGGGATAGGAGCTGTACTCTCCCAACGTCACAGCAGTCCTCCTAAGATGTCCCCCTGTGCCTATTATTCCCTAAAGCACACCTCGGCAGAATTGAACTACAACGTGGGGGATAAGGAACTACTGGCCATGAAGTGTGCACTCGAAGAGTGGAGGCCTTGGCTAGAGGGTTCTAAACTCCCCTTCCTGGTATTAACCGACCACCAAAACCTAGAGTACCTCCAATCTGCCAAATGATTTAACTCCAGGCAAGCCAGATGGGCCCTGTTCTTCACACGATTCATATTTAGGTGACTTACCGTCCAGTAAAAATTGTAAAGCAGACGCCTTGTCACAACAATTTGAAGTCCCCCTACCCAATGCTGAGCCTGAGAACATCATACCTTCCTCACTTATCGTCGCTATTGTCCATTGGGACATCATGGCGGAAATCACAGAGGCTCAGACCCAAGAACCCGCACCACCTGACTGCCCACCTGGTAAAGAATATGTGCCCAAGGTCTTACATGAACGTGTCATGCAACTGATTCATGCCATTCCCAGTTCAGGCTATCCTGGAATCCAGACAACGCAAGAACTCGTAAGCAATCGTTTCTGGTGGAACTCCAGATGTTCCTGATGTTACCAGATTCGTCCAAAGATGTGAGACCTGCAACCTTACCAAAACCTCACATCAAAAGCCGGCCGGCCTGCTTCATCCACTGGAAATCCCCCAGAGACCATGGTCGCACATTGCCATGGACTTTGTGACAGATCTTCCACCCTCCAATAATTATACCACCATACTTAGCGTTGTTGATCGATTCTCTAAAGCATGCCGTCTCATACCACCTGTCAAACTGCCTTCTGCCTGGGAAACAGCTGAAATAATATTGGATCAAGTCTTTAGATTCTATGGACTTCCAGAGGACATTGTAACAGACCGGGCTCCGCAGTTCACCTCCCGCCTTTGGGCCGCCTTCTGCAAACAACTCAACATCAATGTCAGTCTTACCTTAGGCTATCATCCGGAATCCAATGGTCAGGCCGAGCGCTTAAATCAAGAACTTACCCGATTCCTTCAATCTACTGCTACCAGGACCAAAGAGAGTGGAATCGCTACCTTCTGTGGGCAGAGTATGCAAAAAACTCACTCCGAAAACCCTCCACCAGGATGACAGTGAATCTGCAGTGAATCTGCAGTGAATCCAACCTCTGTGGCTCTCTCTGACCCTCATCAGCGGGAACCATCGCCGGAATATTAGTTACCACCCGGACCCACTTTTCTGAAACACTGCTTCACTTCCGCTACAGGTGTTTGCAGTTTTGTGGACTATTTAGGTGGCTGCTTCAGAAGCTAGTCGCGAAGTTTTGCTCTGCCTTGGCACCAATCCTAATCGTTTATTGGACTGCTTGTTATTGATCTTGGCCTGCCTTGTTGTTTAAACCTCTGCCTAATACCCCGACTCTGAATCTTGCCTGTGACCCTGATCTTCTACCTGGACTTTGACTCTGCCTCTGCCTCTCTCTTATACTCCCATTTGCTGGTAATTTGAACTCTGCCTGTTTGACCTGTCTTTGTTAATACATCTGCTTATGGTTATGTCTAACTCTGAGTCATCACAGATTTGGTGCTCAGTTATTATACATTCTTACTGATAAAAATGTCTAGGTTAAATCATAACCCACATTCCCTGAAGGAGGGAACGGAGACGTTACATATGGGAACTCACCAGAGAGATCAAATGCCTTTGAGCTTTATACAAAAGGCCAATGAATATTGGCGTGCATTTGATTGCACTCAGGTGCACCTCTTCACTGTGTGAGTATAAGAGGGCACGAGCAGAGTGCACATGCAGGTTTTCGCTGAAGAGCAGTAGCCGGCGTCAGCGCGACCTCAGAGTCATGGCAGGAGAAAGTGTAACGTTCGTAACCTAGACGTTTCCCTTTCAGTTGAATCACTTCGACGTTACATATGGGAACACCCATGGAACAGGCCATGACTCTGAGACCGCATTACGTGGAGACCCCCATGCCGACAGGCGAGACACTTTTCAATTTTGCCAGCAGAGGGATCTGCACGTAACCTTCCCAACCCTCTGTGGTCCGCTTTATGTAAGGGGAGCCTACAGAGTTGCTGTCAGTGGTGCTGAAGCATAAGTTGGGGCCGGAGCACATGACTAACACACAGTTCTCGCATGTGGAATAAAGGAATGCAATATATTTATAAGATTACGGATATAATTGAAGGAAAACACTGTGGAGAATTTTGCCACACCTCTGGGCGAAGGAGACCCAGAGGAAGCACAGCTGGAGCTACTCCACTTTAGTCCGACTGCAGGGCAGGGAGGACTCAGGTTACACACATTTAAGGGAACACTGAGGAATTTTTAGGCGCACGGATCCTGTAGGAGTGGCGCCACAAACCGGCACCAGCCGGTCCTCTCGCTCACCTGCTGTCCTGATTAAGGACACGAGAAGACACGGCCTCTCCGCAGACGTCGTTTCTCTTTCTTTTCTAACCTGGCGAAGGGATGGGTGTCGCCCAGCCCGCAGCTCCAATATATCTGCTAGAGAGGCGCTCTGAGCCCACGCAAAGGATGTTCTTTAATCCTAAGGGGCAAAGCTCTCCCTGGTCTAAATAAGCCAGGGAGATAGCATCCACCACCCACTGTTTAGCCAACCTCAGATTGGGAATAGCATTCCCTTTTCTGCTGTCCGCCTAGCAGTAAGAGCTGCTGGGAGCGTATGATGCTCCGAACGCGGCCAGTGTAGAGGCGCAGCGTGCGTACAAGATGCAGCAACTCTAAGGCTGGGTCTGCCTCCTCCCGGGGCAGAGCTTGCAGGTTCACCACCTGCTTTAGAGGGAACCTTGGGCACATAGCAGGCCCAGGCTCGCTGGGGAAAAAGGCGTACTTGAGCCCCGGAGGCCAGCTGCATGCCGGTGCATCCCTGCTGAGCGCGCTGCGGGACTCGTGGAGGGAATAAAACAGCCGGCAATGGGTCGACTTGGGGGAGGAAAAGGGATGTATCCTGGCCTCACCGAAGTGACTCCATATCAGCTGGGCTACCTGGGGGTTGAGTCGCCATTCTCCAGGGTGGGTTGCTGCACATTTAAGAACCCTGGAACATGAATAGCGTTCAGCGATTTCAGCCGGTTGTGACTCCACGGAGCAGATGGCGGGCGAGTTGAGAAACACTGCCATCAACTCGAGGCAACTGATATGCCAAAGCAGTCGGACGCCTGTCCAGGGACAGGCTGCTTGCCCGTTTCATACAGCACCCCAGCCCGTGGTAGAGGCATTCATGATGACCACGGCATGCCTGGGAGCCTGTCCTAAGGGCACTAGGACCTGTAGGAGAGCAGGGTTGGACCACAGGATGAATAGGCGGCGACACTCCAGGAAAACGGCAGTCCGAAGTGTGCCATGCCCATCTCGGGACCCGATCGTGTAACTGAAGCGGTCTCATATGAGCAAGCCCAGCGGCGAGACCGCGGCTGCACCTGCCATATGCCCTAGGAGCCTCTGAGTTTTGAGAGGAACCGCTGTTTTGTGCCTGGACGTATCCAAGCATTTCAGCATGGCCTGCGTGCGCTCGCTGGAGAGCCGGGCAGTCATTTTGATCGAGTCCAGCTCCAAGCCGAAAAAAGAGATCCTCTCCGTCTTTTTTTTACTCTTTTCTCAGCTGACCTGAAGACCCAGCTGTCTTAACACGATGTCCCTGGGCATGTGAAAAGATATTTGAGGATGCGGAGAAAGAGGGACAGGCCAGAGGGTAAGACTCGGTACTGATATGCTCGACCCTCAAACACAACCCGCCGAAGGGGTCTGTGGCGAGGCGAATCGAGACATGAAAGTACGCGTCCTTCAGGTCGATGGCTGCGAGCCCATCCCAGCTCAAAATATTTTAGTATGCGCTTCGGAGTGAGCATATTGAACGGCGTCTTTTTTTTTTTAAAAAGAGACCGGTTCAAAGCTTCCAGATCCAGGATGGGTCATTACCCACCACTCTTTCTGGGCACGATGAAGAATGGGCTCTAACATCCTGACCTCATCTCGGCTGGAGGGACAGGCTAGATCGCTTCCTTCGCCAGCAGGATAGCAACCTCTGCAGGCAGTACGGCAGCATCGGCAGCATCGGCTTTTGAAAAGCGGGGCAGGCGCCTAGCAAACTGGATCGCATAGCCGAGGCGTACCGTCCGAATCAACCACTGCGAGGGGGCCGGGAGCGCTATTCAGGCTCTGAGCCGCGTCGACAGGGGTATCAAGGGAACGTTGTTTTGGCTGGGTTGGTTTCGGCACCGGGGTCTACCCATGGATGGGATCTGGGCCTTTCAGTATGAGCACGGTGGAATCCGTCGATAAGTGCATGGTCCAGGATGTCCTGGATGTTATTCCTGGTTGGCGATGGCGGTCTTGCCAGACCCGTGAGGTGAATTGGGGGCCCTGGTCAGTAAAGATGTCATCTGGAATGCCAAAGAAACTAAACACCTGATCCAACTCTCTGGACAGTCTGTGGGTGGTGGATGGGTGGCGCGAGCGTTTAGTCTCTTGGCCGTTCTGAGGTATTCTAGATTTCTTTGGTCTGTTAGCACCAGAAATGGCTCTGTTGCCCCCTCTAGCCAGTGCCTCCACTCTTCAAGAGCCGATTTAAAAGCTTGCAACTCCCGGTCACCCACATCATAATTTCTTACCGCAGAGTTTAGCTTGCGAGAATAAAATGCACATGGATATAATTTATGGTTGTTACCGTGGCGTTGGGAGAGTATGGCACCAAGTCCACTGCTGGAAGTGTCGACCTCAACTACAAATTCCTTACTGGGGACAGGGTGTTTGAGTATTGGGGCTGCGTTAAATCGTTCCTTAAGTTCTTGGAAGGCATTCTTGGCTTCTGGTGTCCAATGGAGAGTGAGAGGCCCCTTGCGTGTCATGGCTGTGAGAGGCGCTGCCACCTGGCTAGACCCCGTATAAAAAGGTGGCAAAAGTTTGTGAAGCCCAAGAATATCTGTAATTCCTTTATTGTCTTAGGTTGCGGCCAATTTACAACTGCCTTCCAATCATCCATGGTTAACCCCCTCCTGGTTAATTACGTACCCCAAAAAGGCCACCTTGTTTTGGTGAAACTCACATTTCTGGAGCTTGGCATGCAGTTGTTGATGGATCAGTCATTTGAGGACAGTACAGGTGTGCTGGATATGTGAATGGTAGTCATTTGAGTAGATTAAAATCAATGTAGACAATGAGGTATCGATTGAGCAGATCCCTGAAAATATTCTATTTCGAAGGCCTGGAACACAGAGGGGCTGTTCGAAAGTCCAAAGGGCATCACCCTGTACTCATAGTGGCCGGTAGTCATGGAGAAAGTTGTCTTCCACTCATCTCCTTTTCTAATTCGAATGAGATTGTAGGCGCTGGGCAAGTCTAGTTTAGTGAAAACGTTGGCCTGCCGAAAGAATCCCTCTTTCCTGAAAATCTTGGAAAGAGGGATACGTCATCTGACGACCATCCCATGTCGCTGTGGCCCAATCCAGTGCTTTGCCAGTAAGCAATGAGCAAATAAATGCCACTTTACCGTCGTCGGTGGAAAAACAATAAGACAGCTGACTAATATAGTTGGAGCATTGCATTAAGAAGCCTTTACAACGACCTTGTCTGGTAGTGATAGATGAGTCAAAATGGTGGCCACTGGTGAGATGGCAGGTGGTGGTGCTCGTAGCCCCAGCGGAAGTGCTTGTGGTGACGGGTGTGTTGGTTCTGAGTGCCCGCATAGAACTAACCAGCTTTGGTCAAAGTGGTTATCTTCTCTAGCTGCTGTTGTTACAAAAGAAGTACATTGGCTTGATGGGTCACTTCCTGAGCGATCTGAAGTACAGCCGCTGGATCCTGTTCCGGCAAAGTCTTCTGTAACGACTGGTAAGAGACATTCGGATCCATTTGCAAGGCTTTATTCTTTAAACAGTTCAGCGTGGTCAAGAAACAACAAACAGGGTTTACGTAGAGAATCCAATTCACAGTAACAATCCAGGCAGATTTCAGTACACAACAGACAGGTCTTACAGAGGCAATCCGATTCAGAGTAACAGTCCAGGCAGATTTTGGGGCATGCAGCAGAGATCGTGGTCGGTGAAACAAGGCAAGGGTTGAGCCGGGTTGAGGTGCGGCTCGTAACACTAACAACCACAAAAAATGTTATTATGTTGTATATAGTTAAAAACATCTACTGTATAAACCAGATTTTGGACTATACAATCAATATTAGTGGACATGACGACTTGTTCTGTGCTTTCATTTGATGGATTTAGGGACGGAAAACTCCTTTATGATGACTTTCAAACATTAATCTCCCAAAATCCTTTTGCAATAGCTTTAAATTAAGTTTTAACCCCACAGGCGTACCCCATATGACGGCTGAGCTTTTAGAAAGTTTGACTTTCAGCATGAAGAGAGGTCGCGGCAGAGGTCAGAACTTCAGAGGAATGCCTGTATATTTTGAAAATGTTCCATTTGGAGTCATTGCTTTTAAAAGACGCCCTGTTTAAAGCCACTGCCTTTCAAACACAGTTCAAGCTATTGTTCTTGGGATGGATTTATTCACTTTTAGAGATACCGTGGAACATTTATTCTCTGCGGGTTATCGAGCGGCCCATTTTGACAAACGCATTAAAATCAGTTCACGTCGCATTGGACCCAGTTAATCTTTTCATTACCTTCATTGCTGTTTAAATAACTCTATTTTCTCCCCACTAATGGTGTATTTTCATTTGCTAAGTGTCTCATTTGGTGAACTTTATTGAATTTAAGAGGAACAGCTTAATTTCCGGCTTTGTGAGTTGATATTTTAAAACGGCCTGTTGGGAAGCCTGCAGAATGAAGCTGTGGTCACCCTTTTTCTCTCATTCTCGCATTTGACCAGTAAGATTAATTTGTCTTTTTAATAAAAACGGGCATGTTTAATTACACTGGCTGATTAGAAAAGATTACTGTTTAAAACCTGTCGAGATCATACCCAGTCATATGTCTTCCTTAAAATAACACACAGAAATAGGAAAACATATTCTGCATTAAGAAAAATAAAGTTATTTGTAGGACCATTGATACTCATTTTTCTATAATTTTAATTACAATAAATAACAATTTTTATTATTAAAATGACAAAAAAAATAAAAAAATAGCTATGCATTATTTAAACTTAAAATATTTATGCATTGTGTCATTGTTTACTGCAAAGTATTTAATTAATTCTTTAAAACTGCTATGTAAGCCTATAGCTACTTTTAACACTCTTCATATACATATATATATATATATATGTGTGTATTATTAATTAATTAATTTTAATGACTGTTTAGCACAATTTTTATTACTATAATCCTTAAAACACATTAATGCATTATGGCATTATGTGATGCAATGCATTCAATTCATGCTTGGAATTTTTTTTTTTTTTTTAATATTTTATTTATTTAAAATATTTAGTATTTGTGACAATATGTTACAAATGACAATGATTTGTTACAATGCACACAATTCGTGCTTTGTTGCATTGCATTTAATTCATGCTTTAAAATTGCTCCTTTTGTTTGAGGGAAAACATGCTTAATTTTCATGATGCTATGTCACAATGCTTTGCTGTTGTTGTTCTTTGAGAGGAAGTGAAATGGAAGGATATTTATAAATGTATTTACTTTTCTGATGTTTATCATTCTCAAAAAAAAATCAAATACTATATATTGATTTCAGCACATAGATGACATGCCACCTATAGAGGTTGTTTGTTTTTCTCTTTTTTTTTATCTACGTGGTCTGTTTTGATGAGTTGCATGAAAGCTCCCTTGTCCTTGAGCATCTGTCCTTGAGAAAAAACTCAAACCCTTGAATTTCCTCATCTGTATGTGTAGCTACCTTCGACATGCATATGCTTTTGTCTTTAATTCATCCTCCAAAGTGACAGTAATTGCTTGACTCATGTTTGTCTGGCCAAGCACAAATTCCAGCAGTGACCAGGCATCTGTCACATCATATCTGTGAAAGGAAGAGTAAAAAATGAAAGCGGGACATTGGGTGCTCTGAGCTCACTAATTGGGATCGAGGAACATCTTGTTGAACCTCTAAGGAACAGGAACATGTGCTTTATTCCCTCACCTCATGCTCACGGAAGCAGCGAAGGATGCATTATAGTTTCATTGGTGGGCGATTTTCCAAATACTACACACAGCTGAAATAAAGAGAGAGAAAGTCAAGAGGTGACGACAAGCCATTTAAAAAAGCATTTGAGAGACAACATGAAAGAACATTTAATCTCATCTCCCCAGAGTTGATCAGAGTTTAAATGTCTCTCTGAATTACATCACTTCAAGGTTGATTTTGACTCACAAGGAACTAAAAAGCACAAATTCACATGAACTCACCCAATCAGTGACAGTCAAATGAAGCATTAATGTCATTTTTTGTACACTGCATTTGGTGCATCAGCAGAAAAACCTAAATACTTCTGTGCATTGTATATATTATATTTCCTTATGTGAAATTCGAATGATGTGACAGTGATTAGACATCGACAAAATCTCCATGCTAATATACTCATAGTCATGCAATGTTAATGTTGTTAACATTATAATTTGAAAAGAAAGTGAAAAAACAATAATTTGCAGGGTTTGATGTGAAATATTTTTTATTTTAACTTTAGAATTTGTCTTGTCTTCTTGCACCCTGTCCACTGAAAGCAATGAAAGCGAGACAGATTTCACGAACTTGCACTTCTTCATTAAAATTAAATAAGCAAACTTGGCGTGCTGTCCGGGGAGCGAGCCAGGAGTGCAGCGGACCCCGAGCCCTGCTGATAGTAACCCTAGCGAGGGCAGAGCTCGGAGCAAGGCTCGGTCCCGTTCGCCCCCCTTGAAGGTGCGAAGGAAAAGGCGGAGAAGGGGAGGAAGGCGGGATCATGCGTAACTAGATATCGAGAAGAGTGAGACAATGGTATTCATGCCGAGGCAGATGAATGAAATTAGGCATAATTAATAGGCTAGTGGCAGAATCAGTGTGATTTATGGAAGATGGTTCAAAAACTGACAGTTCAGCACAAGTCTGCCATATGCACTGTTAATATGCTGGACAAACTAGAACTCAGATAGAATGAAGAAAATACTTGTGAGAGCCCTGACATCAGCATTTCATTGACAAGTTCACAACTTTCTTTTATCCAGCTGCTCAATTCTTTACTGTGTAAATTACATATTATTTACCTCATTTATTGTCTTTTCCTAAATTTAGCAATTGTTGCTTTGTATTTTGTTGAAGAAACAAAGATTGACAGTTAAACACAACACATATTATTAATATGTTTTCACACCACTTTTTTCCACTGTTAAATACTGTTAAATATCTCCTACAAACTCCTCTCACACAGAAAACACACACACACACATAGTATTACATGTTATATGCATGTTTTAAATCAGCTTGAATGTCTGAATGTATGGAGGGGAAGTCTGAATATAAAATGAAATGTGAATATATAAAACGAAAGTCTGAATATACTGAATGAAAGTCTGAATATATTGAATGAAAGTCTGAATATATAAAACGAAAGTCTGAATACATAAAATCAAAGTCTGAATAAATAAAATAAAATGTCTGAAATCATGGAATGAAAATGTCATGTCATCATTGGTCCGTGTACGTTGCGTCCATTTGTTTTTTAATTTGAAATGAAATATGCAGAAACAAGAAAACGGTCGTTTTTCATTTGTTCAAAAAAGCGGAAAAAACAAAAAAACAAAAAAACAATGAGATTCAGGCTGGATTTCGTTTATCAGTTCACAGGTAGAAAATGGATAAACGACTGGAAATTTCGTTTTCCACTTGTGGGCGGTTATGACACGCCCCTTCCTGCCGATTGGTACCAAAACTGAATTTGTGAAGTCATCATCCGTTCGTTCAGCTAACGTTCAGCGTAACATGATAACGCTCAGCGTTCTTCTGGTGCTATATTAGCATCTATCAATATGTAGGTTTTCTGTGCAGCCTAAACGCATTTCACAGAAATATTTATTTCATAAATATTAATAAGCACCCAGGCTCGAAATCACTTCGCCAGAAATTGTGATTGTGTTCCGTGTCCATGCAAATGCATGTGAATAAATGGAAACATTCCCTAAAAACAGGCAGTAATGACAATGGACGCGCCGCTTTCATTTTATTTATTCAAGTTTCATTCTATATATTCACATTTAGTTTAATATATTCAGACTTTCATTCCATACATTCAGACTTTAATTTTATTTATTTGGACTTCCATTCCATACATTTAGACTTTCATTTTTTATATTAAAACCTTCATTTTATATATTCAAGTTTCATTCCATATATTCGGACTTCATTTTATATATTCAGACTTTCATTCCATTTATTCATGTTTCACCCAATTCCATATTCTCAAATTTTCCTAAACGGCATTCCATAGTAATGCTATTTTTATTATTAAAATTTTATGAACTATATAAGCGCTATATAAGTTTGTTATTTATCTAATATTTAGATCTAATTTTACTCAGGTTTTATTTTAATATTAACAACTATTTAAAATAGTTTTAGTAACACAAATGATGATTCCATATCAAATGAGAAATTAATAGAGAGTCACACATTTTTAAGAGACAATTCATCAATATAGAATACCAACATTCTTCAAAATATCTTCCTTTGTGTTCAATAAAAGAAAGAACCTCATACACATTTGTTACAACTTAAGAGTTTCATTTTTGTGTGAACTGTCCCTTTAAGACAGATTGGAAGAGCCTAGAATCCAAATGATAGGCCTAGCGTTACTGTGAGTAGTAGTGTACACACGTGTTTTTTTGCTTCATAAACACCCCTTTACAAATACACAGATTCACATGTACATACATTACTTTGCCCTCTCTTGCTCCCATAATGCTAGTTCGGGAGCACTGGGAATGTCTTACATTCTCCCTCCTCGCCATGGCTTATTCTAAGGGCTGAACTAATCTAATGATCGCTCCCAGGGCAATAATATTAGACCTGCCTGTGAGAGCAGGGATTCGTTTCGGAAAGGTCAAGTTTTGCATTTCCCGCCCCTTCACCGTCGCCGGGGCATGCAAGTCTTGCGTCGTGGATGGACTGCATAATTATATGGCGGTACTGGTGTCACCGGAGAAGACACCTCTCTCAGATACGTCCTATCTGCCGCACACAGGAAGTGGCCGGGGTTAAGCGTCTAAAGACTGCTTGTCCCAAACTCCAAGATTAATTGACTGTGGAAGGGGTGAGATAAAGAAGCACATTAAGACTAAAGAAATCTTCCCGCATCCAGATCCGCTCCAGGTTTTAAGAGCTATTTTAAAGTCTTAAATGTTCTCCGAACTGTCAAACTTGGAGGCATAAATGAATTCGAAATTCTCAGTTTCAAAACAGCAAACGCTCCTCATGCAATGAAAATTTCAGTGTCTTTTATTTAATAGAATCACATTAAAGAGTAATCATTCTTTGCGCTGTTTCTCTTCAGATTCATGGCATATATAAAGAGAATACCCACGGTCAAGGGCAGTTTTTCCTCTTTGGAGTTGTTGATGACGGGCAGAGCATGAACGATCATGACACGATGAGGCTGGAGAATGGTGTAGTTCAGCTTTGATCAGCGTTCCAGTTCTTCTTTTCTTGTATCACCCTGGAATGAATGAGCTTAATAATGCAGAACTTCAAGAAAGCAATGTGCACATGATGATGAAAGATTCTCAATACAAACGTACATCATGAACTTTGCTTTGCTTTGCCTATTTAATCATTCAGCTTGAAGGAAGACTGTATTTGCATCAATAATTAATACAATTTGGAACAATAAAGACAAGTCTTTCACTTTTTTTCTTACAGGAATTTATACTTTTTAAAAATTAATTGAAACGAACAAATCTGAAAGTATGGAATTTTAGAATCCATTTAAAATAGGCCAAAATGCTGTTTTGAGGCTCTTTCTATTAATAAAAATATATATATATATATTATATATATATATACTGTATATTAAAAAATTTAAAATAAAATAAAAACAAAAACTGCATCACAATTACCACAAATATGTATATGTTATTTTAAATTTAAATAATTGTACACAATATCACAATTAGTTGCCAAGGCAAACACTGTAAAAACAGTAAAACTACAGTAAAAAAAATGCTACAGTAAATACCTGTTTGGTGATGGTAAATTCCTGTAAAATTTACAAGGAAAGACCATAGACTGACATTCCCAGAATTCCATATCATATTTTGTTTGAATTTGACTTTTTTCTTATCAGTTTGTTTATTATGTTTATTATGTTAATGTTTATTATTGTTGTATGTTACATGTAATGTTGCTAAATTAATGTATATTTCATATTTCAGTTTAATTAGTCTCACCGTGATGATGTTTAGTGTTCATATAATTGACACTGAGCACCTTCTATATATGTTCATATTTAAAAGCTGGAGTTGTACTGTATATCATGTGACTTTCTCTTCATGGCCTGGTTATCAGATGTTTCATCATTTATTTTCAATAGCTTTAAGAATCAATAACAACACTGATCTTCTTAATGTTTAATCAGTACACTGCAAGGAAGACTCATTTTGACTTTTTTTGTATCAAAATCTTAATTTCATATTTGCTTACATCTGATCCTAAAAATGATTAGATAAATATGTCAAATATATACAGTATATAAAAAAATAATCTATGCAATGATAATTATTAATATCAATAATGAATATCCATCACTCCCTGTCATGTTTTTTTGCAGCAAATATTTGCAGTTTGTACTAGAGCACATCTGCAATATGTATACGGATTACAACCGTGTGAAAATGTAAACATACAGCACGTAGCCTTTTTTTATTTTGTGTATGATTGTTTAGATACAATTGTTTGCTCTTAAAGCTATTAAAAGAGCCTTAAGGGATCTCAAAGCACACAAGGGTTCAGCATTACACACAGCACCACTGCACAACAGACGTCTCTCTGCCTATTACAGACGAGATGCAAACACATGACTCCCAGGAGAGCGAAACAAAGATCTCAATTATCTGTCAAATGTCATCTGCGCCGCTGCACAGCAGTGTACTTCAGGGAATGGTGCTCTTTAAAAGACAGATTTAACACATGGATTTAAATGCAGAGGCAGGATCATTGTGAGCACTCCATGTATATTGGTTAATGCTTGACTTTATGAAGACGAATGTGGAAATGATATCCAGAGTTTGTTTAATGTGATGTCGATCCGTAAGTGTGTATCTCAGCTCATTAATAGAACGGGAGAGGCCAAATCCTCTTATTTCAACATGTGCAAAGATTTATTCAAATACTCGACGAGGAGAGAGAGAGAGAGAGCTCTTTAATATGACAGAGTAGAACTGACGAGAGCTCTTTTTTACCTTTCACTCCACTAAATTACATCTATGGTCACAACCTAGAGTTTATTTTCCTGTTTACAATGCAAGAAATAGACTTTGAAATGATTTACCTTGAGGGTGGGAATAATGTGTGGACATTCTTTTTGAATATTGTGAAACACTTGTCACAGTGAGGAAATAAAACATGGTTGTAAATCCTGTTTCATGTTGACTTCATATGGCCAGACAATTTGTAAAATATGTAAAACACATAATTACCAAACAAACATTTGAATATTCAGATTTATTCACTGCAGGATCCTGCTTACAGATGGGATATATCTAGACTCCAAGCAGTTGTCATTATACAGTAATGTACAACTCAACACAACAATATGTATATATATATCACATTATTATTATTAATGCTATATACATACATATATACATATATATATATAATATATATATATGTATCTAGAAAAAACTATATAATAATAATAATAATAATAATAATGTGACACCTGAACACAAAACAGTTATCCAAATTACATTATTAGAAATGCAAATTATATAAATAATTAATTTTAATTTAATTAAAATAATGATTACTAGATAGATAGATAGATAGATAGATAGATAGATAGATAGATAGATAGATAGATAGATAGATAGATAGATAGATA
>JAUCMT010000039.1:15535646-15555126 GCA_032357475.1 Enteromius thamalakanensis | reverse complement strand
AGCCTCTTCCATTTTCTGACAATTGCTCCAACAGTTGTTCTTTTTTTTCCAAGCTGCTTGGCAATTGCCCCATAGCCCTTTCCAGCTTTGTGAAGGTCTACAATTGTGGCTCTTGTGTCTTTTGACAGCTCTTTGGTTTTGCCTGTGATGCTACTTAGACTATGGCTGATTGTGGGGTGCACAGGTGTCTTTATGAGAGCTAACGACCTCAAAAAGTTTGCTACTAATTTAGAATCATGAGCAGAGTGTAGCTGGATTATTTAAAAGCAAAATAACAGGTCTTTGAGGGTCAGGCATCTGGCTGATAAGCAAGTGATCAAATACTTATTTGACACAGTAATTCCCAAACAAATTGATAAAAAATCATACGACGTGATTTCCGAAATTTTTCTTTTTAGATTCTGTCTCTCACAGTGGAAATGCACCATGTGACTTGATCTTGTAAACAAGGTGATGTTTCTATAGAGGTTCTTACCCTTGCAGTATGCTGCATCCTGGTTTGGATTAAAGAGTTCTGACCCATCCTGGATGGTGTAACCTGTCTGACAGGAACAGGTGAAATCTCCCTCTGTGTTATGACAGAGACCTCCTTCACCACAGACCCCCTGCACAGCACACTCGTCTATATCTACACGCAAAAACAACATCATGAAGTTAGAGGAGGAATGGGCTGCTTGTTCAGTATTATTAGTGGCCGAGCACAGGAGGGGAGCTCATGCAGAATCGAATTGCATAACGTTTATGACTTTCAGCAACAAAATGTGTTGTTTTGCTGCTTCTTATTAAAATTTTATACAATCTTTACCAAATGTTGCTCAGAAAGTTATCCTTTTTCTATATGCAATATTGTTCCTGAGAAATGATTTTACGAATTTTACAGTAAATTTGCAAAAGTGGACAATTTTGGCAAAGCACCAACTACCATTCATTTTTCGGTTTGATCAAAAATAATGAGACTAGTCTCTTTAGATTCATTATGCATGCCAAAAATTAATAAATCACTCAATAAATCTATCATTATAAGAATAAACTCCATGCAATACAGGATTAAAGTTCTAAAATTGTAAGAAAATGTGGCAGTAGTTAGTTTAAATGACTATTTTATTGTGTTAGTTGTTTGTGATGTTAATTTCTAAGTTTTTAGTGTGACACATTCCACTCAAAGCAACTCCACACTGTTTAGCCACAGTTGTGCAATAAGTTTTGCAGAACTTGTTAACAAATTAAGCCATTCAGGATATATCACTTGCAAAACCATGTTCACACCCTTCCTGCAACATCTCTGCACCTCCTGCGTTTCAGTCAGGAAACAACAAGATTATGGGGAAGACATGCTGGAGCCTAAGTGGCACGGCTCTACAGATGCTTTGATTTACTGAAATGAAAACTCACCATGGCAGTACGTCCCATCATTGGGTATGAATGTGCTCATGTCATTGGATGGGCTGTAGCCTCTGAGACAGGTGCAGTAATAGCTGCCATATGTGTTGTGACACTTGGTGTGATCACCACAGATTTTACCCAGCTGACACTCATCTTTATCTGTATTAAAACAAATATAAAATATTAGTTGATCAATCAAAAGGTATGCTCAGCTATTAAACAGTTCTTAGGATAATCAAACCTTGGCAGTAAGTCCTCCCGTTGCCGACAAATCCATACATGCAGTTGCACACTTTCCCCCCGGATCCGTCCGTTTTATCATCACAGGTGGCGTTTTGATGACAAGAGGCACAAACATCCCTTGTGTCTGTCTTCACTCTTATATCTGAGGAGAGGATTTACAATTTGAAATGACTACACATATTGACATGCATGCATCTAAAATGTATTTATTTATATGCGTATCACTTCATTAAATACAGTATAAAAGATCCATAATTTATGATATTTATTCATATGTGTGACTTAAGTCGCTAGGGTATATTTATAGCACTAGCCAAAAAAATTATTGTATGGGTAAAAAAAATATATTATTTTATCCAAAAAATCATTAGGATATGAAGTACAGATAGATTAAGATTAAGTAAAGATATTTTGTTAATTTCTGTAAAAATATCAAAATGTAATTTCTGATCTGACTGGACAACTTAAAAGGGGATTTAAAGGTGATTTTCTCAGCATTTAGTTTTTTCTGCACCCTCAAATTGCATATTTTAAAATATTTATTCCTCTGCCAAAAATTGCCCAATTGCGTAATCCTAACAAACCATGCAGTACGTATATGGAAAGTTTATTTATTGCATAAATCTCAATTTCGATTACCCTTATGACTGGTTTTGTGGTCCATATGTGTAATGTATTAAATTTATGTTGTATTACTGTATATATAATATAAAATACATTTTTAAACTGATTAAAACCTGAAATTTACTAATATATAAAGAGTGAAAAACCTGGATTTAATGTAATGTAATATTTTAGCTGACTTCTAAAATTTGAGATTTCGATCATTTTAGGTGTTTATTATTTTGAGATTATATAAGATTTTAGTATAATTTCTCATTTATAATATTTATGCATTCAAATTGCTGTGTGTATATATATATATATATATATATATATATACGCACTGTATATACAGTATGTCAAATTTACATATATATATATATATATATATATAATATATATATATATGTATAATATATATATATATATATATATATATAATAATTAAACACTTTTGAACATTTGGGCTTTATTGGAATGACTGTAAATTTACTGAATGTATAATATATAAATGTTAAAAAACTATTTTGTCTAACAATAAATGTATAATTTCTAGGATTAAATCATTTTATTCCAAAACTGTGTATTTATACAAATATATTTATAAACTGAGATTAATTGTTTGATACTGACCTTTAAAGATGCTTTGAATCATCAGAAAGCATAAGGCAGCTCGTACGACAGTCATCGCTGTTTTTCTCTCATCTGTTCTGGCCAACTTAAAATATCACTTTTCTGTTCCACATTTCTCCTAATTTCCCCTCAAAGACCCTCCTCCATTCTGAACTCTGTTGATAGTGGTGAATGAGTTAGTTGAGGTCAAGCACATCTCCTCTCAGCTTTCTGTGTGGTTTGTAGTGAACGTCTCTTATCATCAGCGCTGACACATTCAGTTAAATGTCGCTCTTTATGAGAGGGAACCTGCTCATTCTTATAGCCACAGAAATTGACGCATCACTGGCCACATGCTGATTATGGCTATTTTTGGTTTCTGTTTATGAAGGCTGCCAAACTGCTGTGAATACACCCATTAATAAGAAAAACTATATAGACGTATATATAAATATAAAAATAAATTAAAAACTATAAATTAAAAAAATAATAATAAATTATACAGACAAAGTTAGAATTGTCTTACCTTTTTGGGAGGTGCCAGTCCTGGTCTACATATTTATGAAGCACAAAAGAATAACCTACTTCAAATAAAACAAATAAAGTGTTTGTTTGTTTGTTTTTTTACAATTATTTTAAAGAACAACAATAACATTCATATGGTCATGACGAGTACAAATAACACTTCTCAGCACATAAGCCAACTCTGGAGGGTGGCGAGTAAAAGATAACTGTTTTCTGCCCTATCACTCTCCTTACACACCCTTCAAACACACACACACACACACACACACACACACAAGGCAGCCCCTCCCAACAAAACACACACCCTCTCTCAACTCATCCGGAAACCTCTAAAATGAGAAACCATTTGCTCCACCTGACTTTAATGCACATGACTATAAGACAGGAGAGAAAAAAAAGAGAAAGAGCTGTGAATATTAATAGTTTTTATTGAAACATACAAAACCATTGCAGCTATTAGAAGAGATGCAGCTCGTGAGCACCGTACAGAAAATGTGGCATTATAAAAAAGTTTATTTGTCTGAGATGCTAGTCTGTGTTCTAAATGCAATATTAGTGCATGAATACAGCACAGCATAGACTCAATTGTTGCTAAATGTAAAACAAAACCCTGTATGCTAGAGATTTCAAAAAGTAGTATGCAATATTACAATGTAATTACATGCAAGATAACTAAACGCAGTAGAAACGGTTGTGTTTAAAAAGACTGACTGATAAAAATTTGTCAAAAGTTTTGGCTCATTTGTCACACTGCCGAAGGGAGGTCAAATTGAGCGCACTGCACTGTGGGACACAATATTTCATATGCAGTACTATGCTTTGTTATATAGGCCTACTGGTAACAAAATACCTTCTAAATTCTGTGTCAGTAAGATTTTTTTCTTTTAAAGAAATTAAGTCTTTTATGCAGCAAGAGCACATTAAATTGATCAAAAGTGACAGTAAAGACATTTTTAATGTTTCTGAAAATTTATATTTCATACAAATCTAAAATGCAATATTGCAATTTTGACCTATTTATAAGAAATGTGATATTTTGTTTTTAACTAAATAATGTGTTTTATATCACTGAAATATTCTGATTAAAATAATTTTTTATTACCAAGTACAATATAACTAAATCACAGTTTAAAAAAAAAAAAAGGTTAAGCGTCAGAATATTTTCAACATTGATAATAATAAGAAATCAAAAAGAAATCATCATATTAGAATCATGTGACACTTCAGACTAATGATGCTAAAAATTCAGCTTTGCATCATTGGAATAAAGTAAATTTTAAAATATATTCAAATAGAAAACAGTTATTTTAAATTGTAATAATATTTCAGAACATTACAGGGTTTTTTTCTGTATTTTTCATGAAATACTGTAAATACAGCCTGGGTGAGCAGAAAAGTCTTGCAAACCCAAACTTTTGATACCATAATAGAACTGTAGCGATAAACATGTTTTCAACTTATGTTACTGGCAGCTAAAGGCAGAGTATGCTTATTAATGCAAATCTGACAGTGTCAACCACTGTCTGAAATGATGTTTGCATAGCTAGAAAAAAATCTGATCAAATATTTCTCTTGTTTTGTGCAGCTGATAGTACCTGCACATTTCCAGCGGTGCTCTCCGGCCTCTTAAAAGAACAGCTTGCACTGAATATTTCACAAGCCCACGGTTACAGCGTAACTGCGATAAAAGACAAGACACATAAAAACTGTATAATTCAAAAAAGCGTTATTGTGCCAGATGCATGGGAAAAACAGCAGTCTAACGATGAGAACATCAAATTAGCCTAAATGGCCTATACATTTGCTCAATTTGGCACCTTCAGCTTAAACCTTAAACCGGGACCCACAGTGATTGTGCTCAAACAGAAACAAATTTAAGACCAAGACAGATAGCTATAGAGACAACTGTAATGATTTCTCTATTATAACATTATGTTTATCTGCAATTTTGTCTGTGACTTTAAATGTGCAAGCTTTTTAAAGCAAGATGAACTCTGATAGGCTGCCAAGGTTTTTATGATTCATCAGCTGGGAAAATGCTCCTGTAAACGCATGCGATGATATTTTCATCTGAATTTTTTGCACATAAACAAATTAATATGAGCTCACGTTGTGTCAATCATGTTTACACACTGCCTCGAACCCTTGAAATGAAACCCATGAAAATTTTAGACTCAGTGTACATCGACCTTTAGTCTGACAGGAAGGAGAAGAACGGAAAAAGGTTTCTCTCTCTTTTTTTTTTTTTTGCTGTTGTTGCTCTTTTGAAATAAGAGCTGTCACAAATATTATATTATGGAAGTTGATTTTGTATTCTGTGATTTTTTAGCACAGAATAAAGCATTTTTTAAATGTAATTACAACTTTTTAATCTCACACCACTATGATATAAACTCCTGTGAGATACAAACGGCTTCCATAAAAAGGAGAGTAACAAAAACTTGTAAAACTTATGACTGGTTTTTATTTTTAAAGGGTTAGTTCACCCAAACATTAAAGTTCTGTCATTAATCACTCAAACTAAAATGTTCAGGAAAAACCTAAATGTAACAAATGTAAATGTATCAGTATGTGAATGTAAAAATGTACTTTTGATGCAACCTAACATTGTAAAATGACATTAAAGAAAAAATGATTAATAAGTGTATAATCTTGGCCCTTTTTCCGAGAAACATCAAATGATAACACAGAGGCAGCAATCGCGTTTGTGTTTTTGGGGCGGCTCCTGTTCCTCCTGAGGCGTCTCAACAGTCAAGCCTTGTTCTAGACTCTGTCGATCACATAAAGAGTGGGTGGAGTCAGAGGAGATTGACTGGAGCCGCCCGCACACAAGCTCAGCCGCGTTCCCGTCCGCAGTGGACACATCCGTCACTGTCCTCTCCCTTAGAGACATATCATCATCATCCTCATCAATCAGCACCACATCTGTTTTAACATCCACCTGGATGCACGGCACGGTCTGAACATCCTCAGAGCTCTCCAGGTTACTAGAGTCAATGAAACCCATGAGAGACGACCTGTCCATGTCCAGTGATGGGTCGATTAGACTGTCCTCAGCCTCGTGGTGCAGATACTGCATCTCTTTCAGATTCTGGAGATTGGAAACACTCCATACGTTACACGTCTCTTCATTCGCAGCCGTTTCTATAACACCGTTCACTGCGGCCGGATCCGTTTTCCTCCCAGCATCGTCGGCCATGACCTCAAGGGTCAGTTCGGGTTCAAATATAGTCTTCTGCGGGTCCCTGTAAAGCGCCCCAGCCTTTTGAGAGTTGTTCATCATACACTTTTGTTTCTTCACACAGGTTGTCTTTCCACCACAGCCTAGGACAATAAAAGAGGGCGTACACATTTTATAAAAACAACAAAAAAACAAACACTTGCACTTTACAGTATATTACAGTACATGCATTTAACATCTACTTACAGTGCAATTATATACTACCAATCTAAGAAAATACTTTTTATGTAGGTCTAGGGTAGGTTCAAGGTTAGTACCTAGTTATTGTAATTACAGTAATAATTACATAGTATGTACATGAGGAATAGGACAGTAAAATAAAGTGGGTAACCCTTTATTATAACACTTAATTTTGATAAGGAATAATTACTTATAATTAGGTACTGAGGAGTAGCCATTGTACCTACAGGAAATAAGACGCACTTATGTAACTGAGGTATGGAACAGCCTGTAATTACAGTTTTTAATTATGAAGAAGTAACAGGCAGCTACTGTTACACATTTGTTACAGACAGAGTCTGTTATACAGCTATGTACACTTAAGTACAGTCTTGATGCAATTTATTTGAAGTAGCTTATGTCTGCATCCTTTTCTGTAATTTGAACCTAACTAGAAAGGTATTTAAGCTGTGTACTAATGGGTTAAATCAAACTACTGTGTACGGTATAGACACAAATGAAGGACACTTAAGTACAAGCCTGATACACTAATTCTTATGTAAGAGTAGCATCCTGTTACATCTATTTAATTTCGAACTGTGAGTACAAACTGTTGCATAACTCTGGTACATGTTAAATAAATGTAGTTTTATGTATGTGTTACCCACTTTATTTTAAGGTCTTCGAAATACAGAGTAATTATCTAGTAAGTACTTAGTAGTAGGCATTGTCCTTGCATGAAAACATGTATGAAAAATGTACTTACAATGATATTAAGTTATGGACTTACAGCTTGTAATTTTGTTGATGTAGTAGACAGCTGCTGTTAAAGAGACCACAGCTACTTATGTAACCAAAATATTGTTACATATGTGTTGCAGACTTTATACAGAGTCATTTTAAACGTAAGCACAGTCATAAGCTACTTAAAATAAAGTGAATCAAGATTGTACTTAAGTGTATCTATACTGTACACCTTCTCTAGCTGCACCTTAGTTTGACATCACTCATCAGTACACAGCTTAAATACATGTAATATCTTTCTAACTACATTCAAATTACACCATATTACAGACATTAGCTACTTAAAATAAAGTGCATCAAGATTGTACTTAAGTGTCTGTAACATATGTGTAACAGTAGCTGCCGGTTACATCTACAGTACAGTACAGTACAGTACTGTAATTACAGGCTGTTCCATAACTTGTTCACATGGTACATTTTGTTTCATGCAAGTACAACAGCTGCTACTAAGTACTTAATTAAGTAATTACTCTGTATTTAGACACCTTAAAATAAAGTGTTACCATAAAGAGCTACCACATTTTTAATGCAAGATTAATTCCTGTAAAGCAAAGCTGAATTTTCAGCAGTTTTCATGATCCTTCAAATACATTCTACTATGCTCAAGAAACATTGTTCATTTACAGTGTGACTCACCAGAGTTAGCGTTGTCTTTGGTGACCATGGCAAGCCTTTTCTAACACACGTCTGAGAGCTTAGGTCCGAGAGACGACTCACATCTGCACCGCCAAGAAAACAAAAGAAATAAGATCTCCTCTAAATCCTCTATGGATTTAGGATTACCACAAAGGAATTAACCTTTTGCCCTCCATCTACAACACTAATACCTCAGCATCCTTTTACTTTAGTCTCCACAGATACAGCACCAGTAATGCTCCAGATGTTGCATACAAGAAAGCATAGCAAAACATTCAACCACAACTGCTTCACGAAAGCGAGAGAACAGAAAGACGAAGAAACAGGAGTGGATGAGGGAATGAAAATGGGAGGTGGGCAGTTTTTTGCCCAGCACTCTCCAGCAGGATGATAAAGACATGAAGCCTTTAAAAGCAGCAAAAATAACTCAAAGTTCCCAAGAGACTTCAAGGCGTTTTCAGAAGAAGAAAGACATGCTATCTGGAGCGGCTGTCACCCGTGAAGAACACTAAAACAGACACATCTGCATATCAAGCGTTTAGATGCAAACAATTCAGCACAAATTACAGAAAGTAGCCTAATTCTCTTTAAAAATAAAATAGTCAAGTTTTGCCAAAGCTTAATAGACAATCTTGAACTTACGCTTTCATTATCATCTTCTTTGATCGCAGCAGCTTTTGTACTCACCGCTCCAAAGACACTGATCACACATGACTGCACTTTACACACGACAGAATCAGGCCTTTATAAATTAATGATGTCTATTAGATTATGAGTACACTCACTACACATCAGTTTTAGACAAGAGATTTGTATAGATTTATTTACTGTATATACAGTCAAGAATTTACTTTATACATGTATGATGAATTCTTGACTGTATTCTTGAAATAGTTATATACACACACTACTGTTTTGGGGTCAGTAAGATATTGAATGGTTTTTAAAGATGCTTCTTCTTCTCATCAAGGCTGTATTTATTAGATTAAAAATAAAAATAAAAAACTGTAATATTGTGAAATATTATTTAAATTTAAAATAACTGTTTTCTGTGTGAATATATTTTAAAATGTAATTTATTCCGGTGATACAAAGCATCATTACTCCTGTCTTCCTCCTGTCTGTTACATTGTTGACAAACATTTTTTTTTCCTTTCAATATCAAAATGGAAATGTTTCAGCTTAACAACCGTTTAATATATCGAAAACATGTTGTAATTGCTAATATAAAATATACCAAAACTATACACTACAGTATATAGTTCTATATTATATCTAACCTGCCTTATTTACTACTGCATAATGACTTTTTAAGTTTAAAAATATATAAATATATCACACTGCCAAAGACTGTGGTTTCATCTAACAGACTAAGCACCTGAAGTAAACAATCACTTCTATTTTAGGCAATGATTCTTCTTAAGTCCTTTAAGATTAAGGTAGCCGTCTGCATGACAGAATAAGAACTTGTGTGAGTGTGCGATGGAGAAAAAATTGGACAATCTGTTGCCTTATCCAACGCGTGCACCAAACTGTCAATTAAAACATGATGCCCAGATGTTTGGTTCCCTTCGTTAAGTTTAATTGAGATTTCTCCATCAGTTACGAGCCAAGCTCTCATGGTCCGTATCAAGAGACGAGTGTACTGCACTTATCGCCAACACTTTACCAAGGTGGCAGTGTTCTAGAACGCTACTTTATAGGGACACACACAGTTGAGTGCCATCCTATGTTGTTTGATAACGACATTTCCTCAAACTACTCGCATGTAGCTGATGGTATTCCCATTACTGAGCGCGTTTTTTTCTTCTCACCCGAGGGAGGTTGTTTGATAGTTTTGGTTGGTCTACAATAAGAAACTCTCACCTTGAATCTTACATTGGAAAGCAAAACAAACAAAGTTCAGAATCAAGACTCTATAGGGCCGGGGCGTATATGATCACACACTGTGTAATGGTCTGCAGAATTCTTTGCTGTTTAATTCAAAACGAAAAAAAAAATAAATGAAATGCAGTAGCTTTTACGTATTTAATTTACTGTATTAGATATATAAAAAAAGATACATGAAAAAAAAGAATTACCTGATTATTTCATAAATAAGTAATTAATTCATTACTATTAATAATAATTAGATTGGAAATAATTAAGAATGTTACTTTTTTTGTTGAAAAAAGTAGATGTTTAGGTATACTAGAAAATAGACGTATACTTTTATTCAGCAAAGATGCATTAAATTGAGGTTAAGGTAAAAATTAAGGTAAAGACATTTATAAAGTTATAAAGTACAAATGTTGTTCACTGAATTTCAAAAATCCTAAAAAAAAGTTTATGGTTTCCACAAAATAGTAGCTAATATAAAATCTGTTCTCAACATTAAAAATAATTTGTAGAACCATTATCACTTACATAACATCAATAATTAGCACGTTAGAATGATTTCTAAAGGATCATGTGACATTGAAGACTGGAGAAATGATGCTGAAAACTCGGCTTTGAGTCACAGGAATAAATTACATTTTAAGTATTATCAAATAGAAAGCAGTTATTTTAAAATGTATTTATTATTTAAATTTCACAACAGTTTTTACACTATTTTTCTCCCCAAAAAAGCAGCAAATCTCAACTATTCTAAACTTTTGTCTGGTAGTTAGTATTCTTCTTCTTTATTATTATTATTATAATATCAATAAAAGATTTTGGTCATACCGCCTAAAGGCACCTTCCTGTACTTTTCTCAGGTAAATAATAGTTGTCGCTTGCCCTCTTTTACAAATAGCAGAAAGAAACCGAGTCTAAATCTCCTCTAAATCTCAAATCTATCTCGGCTGCGATGCTGGAAATTACAGAATGTAGTTCAAGACCTCTCGCTGAAAAACACAAACACATTTATAGCTCACACAGATTACATGACGGGACCCTGGGGAGATAACACTCATCTGTGAGTGAGACTGCGAACACTGACATTGGACAGGGGCTTTATCAAGCCCAGGGGCATTGTGGGATACCGAAGGACTGAGCAGATCATCGCTCAGGGGACCTGGGCTCCAGGTTTGTCTTTAATACCTGCATGCATTGAGCAAACCCAAGCGCCATTTCACATTTCCCTGCGGACGGATGAGTGATTGCTCTCTTCTCGTACCACACATTCTGGTTTATGCACAGAAAGAGACGCGCAAACCCTCGTGGGCTAGACAAAAGCGCAGTGCCGGGAGAACAGACTGGCGCCGGAGAACAGTCAGGCTCATGGGAGGCTGGCGTTCTTTCAAGATACGAACAAGGAGTTAGGAACCGGTGCCTAAAACTGTGCTCTGATTCACCATCTACCCCAAGGTGGTGCTGTGCTATTAGCAATCTTCTGGTTTGCTTTTGTCACTGCCGTTTGTATTTTTGTCTACGTCTGATAATGACACGCAGTGCGTGTGAGGCTGAATTTCGGAGAGGGAAAATGAGTCACATGCCAGTGAGATCGGTTTTCAATGTCACGCCTGCTGATGTCGCGTATGTAGGGAAGCACAGTAGTCACTTATCAGTGTGAACTCAGAGATCTATGTTTTTTTTCTTAACTTGCATTTTTTAAACAGCTGCTTCCAAAAAATGCAACTAAACGGAGCAACTTAGCAATGAGGATAATTGATTAGACTCGGAACAATCTTTACAGCAGATAAAAACAAGATTATGAATGCAAAAATTAATATTACAACTGCTAATTGCATCTCAGAGTGCTCTATGTGTGACTGAATAACAGCTGTGCTGTTAATTTCAAAACTGTCATGCGAATCACCATTTCAATTAGGGGTCATTTGTTGCAAAGTCCTGACCAATCATCACACAGAGATTCCAGATGGGTCTTAAACACAAAATGCAAGCCTTACTGTGCCTTAACAAAGCCACTTGTGTTTTCCACTATGCATATAGTGCACATGAACAGGTACCTGCCAGAGACCTCAGTGAAGCACGCTTTCTGACTTGGACATATTCCCTGTGGAGACAAATTGTTACTTGGCATAACTCACTTTGGAAAACAAATAAAACAGGTTTGGATCTTTAGAAGTTGCAGAACACAGCAGATTTTTGCTTAGCAGGATCGCTTATCTACAAAATGTAGGTAGAAGTCTAATTTACTATTTTATAACCACTTCACAAATGACTCAGCCAATCAGAAATCAGTGTTCACCACGGCAGATAAATCATTATCAACAAGTCAGTATCGAATCTGTCTTTGCAGGTTCATATCGTAACCAGTGTGATTCATAAACAAACACTTGTTGTTTTAGTGAATCAAAAACATATAGCGATACCCTGTGCCTTCCGGTGAGCGTGATTTCACCAAGTACAAGAAGCTCCAAGTACTACATTCCAATCAACCAATCAGAATTGAGGAATAATTTTTCTGGAAATATCTGTTTTAGGCTTATAATCATGGTTAGGTGCTTCCACACCCTTGTTAATCAGCTATCATTTCCCACTGATTCTAGGCATAATTTTTGGCTAGGGGTAGGTTTAAGGGTAAGGATTGAGATCCGTTTATATTTTTGGACAGTAATGTTGATCCAGGATCACATCCTACTTGTGACCCTGCCTTCCAGTCATGATAAATCCTTTGGCGTGAGAACATGGCAGCCATATTGAAGGTTTGTTCCAAATCTAAATGCATGAAACTGTGCATATCAAACTTGGGTCACTTTAAAACATACCACGAGACTACTGGGGGACTTAATCAATAAGTGAGGTAGGGGGCTGCTTAGAGCCCCGGGGAATCAGGGGACCCCATCTGATATTGACAAAACAATTTTGGCAAACCCTCCAATGTCTCTTTGTGTTGTGGAGAGCCTCAAATGTTTACTCACTGCTCAAAATGCTGAATTTGCTGAGTTTCTGAGAATTCTCTCAATACAATATAACAATGTAGAGATACAACGCAAATAAAGAAGTGATTGTGCAGTGCAGACAGCTTCACTGATTAACAGAATGTAATGAGATCATGATGAACTGAACCGAACAACCCTGAATAACAGCTTTTTGTGATTATAAAGGTATAACACACTCTTTGCATACTTTCCAGTCTGTCTCAGAATGGATATACTGACCTTAGAGAAGAAGGAATCATATTTTGTGTCATAATTTAGTTTGTCTTGATGTTTCAAAAGGACTCGCTCGTGTGCTTTCCTTAGACACACTGCTACAAACTCCTGCACACTCGAATGCAATGAATGCTTGATATGTCTCGCCTAGTCTAACTGTTTCAGTTGAAATTATGTCCCAACAGAACAATGCTGCATGTTTCAAAGCACTTTTGAAACATTAAGTTGTGAAATGGTAAATAAACTGATTATTTAGCTATAACCTATGAGAGACAGAGCAAGCTAAAAAAAATATGTGTAAAAGAGCATATAGTTATTGCGTTACTTATGACAACCTATATTTATTTATTTAGTTAAGCTGCCTTTAGCGGGTGTGAAAATAATGACAGTGTTGCATCTGTTATCATGAAATGACAGACTGTCATTGCCAATCAAAACGCCTGTTTTTTTAAATGCAATTTAATTTTTACACCGACCTCATGGTCATTTGTGCATGTTTAAGTGAAATTCATACTTCTAAACCTATACACCTTACAGAAATGTATGATATTATTATACAAAATCATGATATTATGAACATGTGTGTTCTCTGGGATCAAACTGATGATAACATGATTACATTTCATCATATAACACAATGCACTACTAACTACGCTACAAGAAACTCAAATTATTAATGGCACAATTGTAGTATACGCTCTGATAGGCGTATTGGCGTATTGCAGGGATTTGGACAAACGGGCGTATTGGTTACAGGACAGTTTAACTGAAACAAAGCGTAAACAATGATGTCTGTTTCGCAAATTATACTTAGTCAATTTTTTTAAAATTAATTGTTCGAACAATTTTCTGTTTTATTTAGTTTGCCATATGCAACACTGAATTCAATCACTTGAGGGGTTACTTTATCAATATTTGACTCACTTACTGAGTTGGTAACAAAGGAATCAATGAATGAATATTGTCATAAAGTGAAGGAAGCAATGAGAAACAAAATTTAGAAAGGACGCATATATGCTTCCACACATATGACATTACTTATAATTGACATACAGTAGATATGCCACTGATCCATAATCCACACATGCATAGACGAACAAGCACATGCTCAATGAATATGAATTTGTCAGATTAGGATTATGATAGATGGTCATGAGAGAGTAATGGGCTCCAAGAATGATGACTAGAGCGAAATTTACATATGAAAAAGAGTTCAGTCGGAGGTCTTCTCCGTGCATTACAGTAATTTTCATTTGACTGAGTGTATGATTCGATTTTTGGGTTATGAGAAATAGACAATTTGAGCCATTAGGTCGACAGGTACTCTAAAAAATAACTCTTGGTTAACCAGGGTTAAAAGAGTGTCTGTTTGAAGACTTGCATCGCGGGGATGGCACATCTATTTTTGTTACTGTAAAGATATCACCGTATGACATTTGCAAATGTCATCAGCACTTTTGCACTCTTCATCTAATACGAGCGATAATTTGGTACAGGCATGCGTGTTTGTGAGCGCAAGCTTGTGAGGAGCAGCAGGCAGTCGGTTAGAGACTCAGAAAATGTCATGAAGGGTTGATAGTGGCTGTGTTGAGTATAAAGGAGCTGTGAAGCGAAAAGACACATTACTGTGACATTAAAGAGGTCTGGGACGTGCTCATAAATCAACGCGAGACGTGCCGAGGCACCACAGATGATGTGCTTTGTGTGAGAGAGCTAAATGTGTCTTGCACAGTAAAGAAAAAACCCTGAAAGATTTCGCAATCACGGGAGTCAAGCTGACCTGAGATGACGTTGCACCTTGCGGCAGTCATATCAATCATGTAATCAAGAGACATGTTAAGTGATAATTGAAATTCACATGTGCGATGAGCCGGGCATGAGCGAAGAGGATCACTCATGAAATAGGTCAGTTGCTTCCAATGATTTGACCACTTTATATGCTCACTGACATTAAACGGACCCTCCCATTACACAGAATTAAATTTCAAAGGGTCTGTCATGTGGACTGAGAGGTTTTTTTTTAGACCCACAAGCTAAAGTTCAAGCGGTACACGTTATGCAGGCCAGTGTCCAGAAACAGCACTTTTAGAAAATTAATTTCCTGAATTTAATTTAGTGTGAAATAATTAAACCTGTCAGTTTATAAACTTGTTAAAAAAATGCAAGAAATTATAGCAATTAATTATGTTCTGTGTTATAATTAGCATATCATGTAATTAATCTTATTAATTGATAATTGACTGACAGCCATGAGTTAGTAGGACCTGATATGATAATTTTAACATTATTGATATTGATTGATATAGTATAATATACCATTTTTAGCTAATATTTAGAATTAGATAATTTTTTTCTGTTATTATTATTATTATTATTATTGTCATAAATAGGTTATATCATATAGTCTTTATTAATTTTCATGTATGCGTTTCAAGTTATTTTAGTTCAAGCTAAACTAGATAAAAATTCATTAATTTAACTGAATGTTAATTTGGCAACATTTATTTGTGGTAACTTACCTAAATATTTTATTAATAATAATAATAATAATAATAATAATAATAATAATAATAATAATAATAATAATGCCTTAGTACTTAAATTCAGGACCAAGTAAGCTTTCAGCAAAATTTCTCATTAAAAAATCTAATAAATTATTATTAATTAATTGATATTCATGAACTAAGCTGCTATGGTTGATTTATTAAGTCCAAAAAAATGACACATAAATGCTAACCATTGAAATTCTACGTATCTGTAGCTTATTTTATTGAATTGTTTGAAAAGTTCTGTTTGACTCAGTCATATTGAACTGAATCACTCAGAGAATACTCAGAGGTTAATTTATCAACATTACACTTACTCACTGAGCTGGAAGTTTTTATTAATAAATGAATGGATATTTCAATATAGTGAAGCAAACTCCAAACTAAATTCTACAGGCAACACAGACTCCGCTATTATGTCCTCCGGTTCATCATAAATGTCTTCCTGTATTATGAATTATTTCTTTTTTTTTTTTTTTTTTACTTTACGACTTTACGTGAACAAATGTTACGTGAAAATACCTTTTGTAACACATTTTACAACAATGACTCTTGAGAAGTTTATAAATATTCATGAAGTAAGCTGCTATGGTTGGTTCATCAAGTCCAAATGGTGTTCAGATCTGTAAAGGTTTGTGAAGGATATCTTGAGGACACAAGACAAACCATGGTGCAAAATACACATTATTAAACTTCAGACTGAGCTGAGCACTAGAAGTTTTTAGTAAACCCTGTTTTACAGAACAGCATTGTTTACAAGATGATTAGGGAAATCATTTGGTCTGCCGTACGGACTAATTGGCAAATTTGCAGTTTTTGTGCAAATTTTCAAGCTGATTAGAATAAACTAAGAGGTTTGTTTGTAATCCTTAGAGCTTATAAGTATTTCTGGAATTGCTGGTCTTACAGTATGAAAAAAATGGAATTCATAATAAAAGTAATTATTTACATAAAAAGTTGTAATGCATATAATATTGCCATGCTTTATATATATATATATATATATATATAAAACATTATTGCAGATGTCTGTCTTTGGAGCCCGAGAGTTTTAGCAGAGTTTGGAAGATCAAACTATTATTTCGATTGACAGACTGACTGAAAATGACTGAACGACTATCTATGCCAGCTCAATTTTACAGACAATTGTCCTCTGCTGCCAGAAATAAGATCAGAACCTTTCAAAAAGAAATCAGTTCTATTGTCAAGCTCTGTAAAACTGGAAGATATGGTAGCTATATAAGTGGGAGCTATTCGCATGGCAATAATGTAATTTAACACCAAGCAGTCTTGCAACAATCTCTGTTCAAACACACTCAAGTCATTAGCTGTTCTTTTCTTCTTTCATTTTTGTTCAAGCTGCTTTGTCTTGGATTTGTGTGATTGGGTTTAAGACTTCAGTTTAAAAAAGCTGTACACAGTTGTAAAACTTCACACCACTGCCTTATAACAACGTCAGTTTTTTTTTTTTTTTTTGTGAATAGGCCTACTGCAAGTGAAATTACTCTCTTTCAGTCTTCAGGTTTCCATGCACTAACATTTGAAAGAAAATGTTGCACTTTCTGTATGCTTGATATAATTTCCTTATCTGACAGAGCTAGAATAATAACGCAAGCTACAAATGCATTTCAAGCTGCATAAAGGCAGTGATCACAAACTTGACACAACATCATACATCAGGCTGACTGGTAGGTTTAGAGGAATAGTTCACCCAAAAGTGGACATTTGCTAAACTTGAACTCCTCCCCAAGATTTACTGTAGATAAGTTTGTTTCTTTATCAGAACAGATTTAGTAGTACACCACTTGCTCACCAAATGGTTCCTCTGCAGTGAATGGGTGCCATTAGAATGAGAGTCCATACAGCTGATCAAATCCAAAATAAAATCACCCACACCCATCCAGATCATCAGTTAACATGTGATGTGATACAGTGCCTTTTTGTAAGAAACAAATCCGAGACCTCAATGCATAATATTGCTTTCTCCGGTGAAAAAGACATCTTATCTGAATCAGGAGAGAGATATGCACAGAATAAGCTCTGTTTATAAGCAAAAACAATTCTAAACAAGTGAATTTTGATGTGGGAGGACAACAGAGGATGTACATTTGAACTGGACGAAGCCTGGTATTTTGTCTGGAAGAGACGTAAGATCGTGTTAATAATAGGTTTGTTCTTACAAACACAGGCTTCACAGGATGTTAACCGACAGACTGCTGTGGATTATTTGTGATTAATTTATCAGCTGTTTGGGCTCTCATTTTGACGGCACCCTTTCACTGCAAAGGATCTATCCGTGAGCAAGTGATGCAATGCTATATTTCTCCAAATCTTTTCTGATGAAGAAACTAACTCATCTACTGTACATCTTGGCCTGAGCGTGAGTAAATGTTTTGCACATTTTTGGGTGAACTATTCCTTTAAATGCCAAACAGTCCATGCTGTCATCCTTATTATTTCATAATATAAATGCTAGCTAGGAATTGCCGGACATTCCAGGAAACAAGGGCTGTATGGTGCAGTTGATCAGCCATTATTAAAGCCCTGCAGAAATCAATGAAGTCCTGTCACATTAAGTGCATCTGTATTCACGGCACAAACTCGCTTGAATTCAAACACTCACCTGGACGCAGACTGGAGGATCAGTAGCTAATTATTGCTTTTAAATAACCAGTGTGGAAAGGGATGGTAAACATTGTGAGCTTGAGTTATAATATGATTTTTTTTTTTTTGTGGCTGGAAGTGCCTGAAGCGAAATTCCAATCACGTTTGCTGAGGACACTGTGGCGCGTGAAGATTCATGCCATGGGGAACATATGTAATTACGCAGAACTCTCTCTGTCACACAGAAACACATATTCATATACCAAATGAGATTAGTATACCCGCAGCACATAACATAGATCATATACATCACGTTTCCCATAAAAGCTCCATTATCTCAGTCCAACATGGAACCCAGCAGCAGAGATGTTGGTGTGTGGTGGAGGTGAAGGCACTACAATTAACACTTGAATCAACCGCAGTACTCAGGAAAGACTCTAATTTACAGCAGAAAAATGTGGTTTGAAGTGACCGTGCTGAAATTACCATTATATGTGCAAGTACATACAAGCTATGAAAGTAAACACTGATAATGCCGCTCTAATAAAGATTAAAGCTGCTGTGGGTTTTAAAAAAAATGTTCAAAGGGAGAGAAATGGTGAGAAATAAGAAAATTGTTTGTGAAGTATTTCCCTCTATTTTCTCTCTTGTTTTACTCTTGCTTCTGATAAATAATAATTAACATTTCATCAGAATTCTGTAAATCATAGCAGATAACTTAATGCAAAGAAAAAAAAGGACATCCATTGCTAACCTGGTGAAACCGTTTATTTATTTAGATATTAGGGGTGGGCATAGATTATTATTATTTTTTTAAATCTGGATTAATCTAGATTAATTATGAAATTAGTCTAGATTAATCTAGATTAAAATGGCTCATTTGAATTCCGCCAAAAGCATTCAGAATATGCGTGCCACCTGAATAAAGGCTAAAATTTAAAGGAGAAGTTCACTTTCAAAAAAACGTTTGCTGATAATTTACTCACCACCATGTCATCCAAGATGTCCATGTCTTTCTTTCTTCAGTCGAAAAGAAATTAATG
>JAUCMT010000039.1:15505365-15522925 GCA_032357475.1 Enteromius thamalakanensis | reverse complement strand
ACCTCACAGGTGTGCCACATCAAGATGCTGATCTGACATCATGAGTAGTGCACAGGTGTACCTTATACTGCCCACAACAAAAGACCACCCTGGAATGTGCAGTTTTGTCACAAGCATTGAGGGAGCGTGCATCTGACCTGCTGACAGCAGGAATGTCAACCAGATCTGTTGCTCGTGCATTGAATGTTCATTCCTTAACCATAAGCCATCTCCAAAGGCGTTTCAGAGAATATGGCAGTAACATCCAACCGGCCTCACAACCGCAGATCACGTGTAACCACACCAGCCCTGGGGCCTCATGTAATAAACCTTGCGTACGCACAAAATTGGCATAGAAATATGTGTACACATTTTTCCATGCACATATCGGGATTTATAATAAATAAACTTGGCGTTAATAAGTGGGTACCGTAAGGATGCTCTTGATCGTGCGTACGCACTCTTTTAGAAGAGTATGTGTTTTGGCGACACCAACTGGCCCAAATAGCAATAACTATTTTAAATCAAAAACTATCTAAATGTAAATTATCCTAAACATCACACGGCAAATCAAATTGCATCAACCTGAATTAGCATTATCAGCATTCTTAAGCAGGTGCAAATACTTTACTTTACTTTACTTAAAATTTTTTTTTTAATTTCTTTTTTTATGAACGGGCTATAAAAGGTATGTGCATATGTAACTTATCATCATAATGGATGTAGGGCTGCAGCTATCAAATATTTGAGTATTCGAGTATTCTACTGAAAATTCCATCGATTAATCGAGTAATCGGATAAAACAAATTTTTGTTTAATTAAAGAGCAATACTAAATATGCGAGAGAAAATAAGACAGGTGTCTTAAAATTGACAATTGGTTTCTTTTTTGAAAGAATTTTTATTTTTTTTCCCAAACATAGTATGCAATGCATACAAACAATATTTGCTTTCAAAAATAAAGATTTGGGTACTACCCATTGTTTTGCTGTCTTTTCTTGAGCTGTAAACAATTACAATAATATTGACTGAGATTAATTACATTCTGGGTTTAAAATAAAGCATTTTCTAAATTGCAAAAAATAACTTAAAATTACTTTTTTTTTAAAGTATCAAAACTAAGGCATACATTTACAATACAAAAACACTGCCTTCAAGTTGTACAACTTAACCTTCACAACTAAAGGTTTCAAAATAGCTCAGACATAACTTTACTGAATGCTTTGTGGCATTTACAAGGTGAAAATGTGGACAGTAACTTGGAACAAGAGTCCATACAAGAGTCTTTAGAGAAGCTTGTGGTTGCAATGAAGAAAAGTAAGCATGTCAACATGCTCAGAATTGAGGCTTGCCCTGCGCTTTGATGTTTCCTGCTGCTGAAAACAGACGCTCTGATGGCGTGGATGTGGCAGGAATACACAGCAAGGACCTTGCCAGCTTTGCCAGTGTTGGATAGCGCGCTGCATTCATTTTCCACCATGACAGTGGATTCTGCTTTTTGGACAGGGGATGTTCACCAAAATACATCAAGATCTGTGAAATAGTAACAATGAAAGGATTAACAGGTTTCTGTATAAAAAAAAATCTATTCTATGTACTGCCTTATTGTGTGGAACAAATTGCCTACCTCCTTCTCCACATCATGGTTTAACTGCTGCTCCTCGTGTTCTTCATCACTACCACTGGAATCTGATCCCAGTATAACAAGAAATGATTTGACCTTCTTGCCACATGCTTCTGAGTCAAATGATATGCAGGATGCTCCATTATCACTTGCAGTGGACGGCCTCGCTTGTTTTTTGGCAACAACAGCAAGTGCCATGGTTTGTACTGCTCTTTGGACATTGACTACTTGGTCAGCAGGCAAGAACTTCAGTTTTCGAAACCTGGGATCCAGCGCAGCAGCAAGCAGGGTGATGTTAGGAGATTCAGGTGTAAACTCTGTCAGTCCTTGCCATCTTGTTGTGATCTGTTCTGTTGCATGAGCCTGGAATGACTTCACTGGTAAAGTCTCAAAATCTGGACTGTTCATGTTGTTCTTAAGTTTGAGCACTAGCTGTGAAAGTGCACAGAGTGTAACATATTGCTGTCCACTCAGAAACACTGTCGCTGCTTCAAAGGGTTCAAGGACCTGGCTCAACTCCTCAATTAGGTTCCACTGTTCAGGCTTGAGATCAAGGTAGTGTTTCCCTCTCTGAGTAACACCTGGGTCAGAGAGTGTAGCCGTCACTGGCCATCTTTGTTCTAGCAGCCTGGACAACATCTGATAGGTGCTGTTCCAGCGGGTACATACGTCTTGCACCAGCATGTTTGTCTCGGAGCCCATTTGTTTCTGCTTCTCCTTCAACTTGGTGCATGCCAGTTCACTCTTTTTAAAATGTTCAACAAGGCATCTCGCAGCAGCCACACACTTGAGAAGGGTCTGGCTGCAGACACAAAGTCAGTGGAATCTCGAATGTAGGATGGTAACGAATGAACAAAAGGTTTTATAAAAAAATCAACATACTGAGATAAAGGAGATAGGAGGGAATTAGTCTGTGCCACAATCGGACGACCTGGAGGGTCATTAAGACTCTTATGAATTTTAGGAAGAGTAAAAAAAAACAGATCTAATCGGATGTTGACAATATAAGAATTTAAATTCTGATTGAGATATCCAACCCTCAGTTTTAGCATTTGTTAAAAATGACAAAATCTCGGATTGATAAGTGTTGGTAGGATCGCCAGGAAGTTTTTTATAAAACCTGCTATTTTGTAACTGTGAAAAAATTTAATCTTGATATTTTTTCGTATCCTGCCCTACAATAGCCCCTCCTTTATCTGCAGGTTTTATAGTAATACTTGAATCACTTATAAATTCCGTCAATGCTTTTTGCTCATTCAATGAAAGATTATAAGAGATTTTTTTACTAGGAGAACAAGCTTCCATCACCTCTTTTTCAACCAAACGACAAAAAGTATGAATAGTGTGGTTGGATACATTAGGACAAAAATTACTTTTAGGCCTAAAAGGAGTCCTAGATGAATTCGACTCTGATTTGGAGAAAAAATATCGTAATTTCATCTGTCTAAAACATTTGAACAAATCTACTTTTAAACCAAAACAATTAACACCACTAGTTGGTACAAAAGATAGTCCTTTAGATAGAACCGCAGTTTGATCATTAGATAGTACCTTTCCAGAAATATTAATTACCGTCTCTTTGAGTAGCTGCGAGTCCACGGTCGTAAACCTCTTGGAGGCTCTAGAACCTCTTCGACATTTCTTCTTTGTAGTCTTCGTGGAGGGGCTCGTTCGTCCAAAAAAGAAGAAGTCGAAGCGCGTGCACTCGAATCACTGTCGATGATAAATTCACTCTCAGTGGAATCACTCTGTCGGTTAAAAAAGCTGGAGACATGTTTCCTACGATTGCGAAATCGGGCCGTTGTTCCAGATGATCCACGCGCAGGTGCACTGGCTTCTCGAGTACCTCCTTCTCTCACGTCAGATATAGTGACTGGTTTTCTGTCCCATGGGTAAACTTCATTACGAAGGTAATCTTCTGTATCTCGTTTATATTTCTTCAGCTTCATCTCTTTCAAATAATCTCGGTATTTCTCCGTAGAAGACTTGATCGAGGAAAGCAAGGAATCAAAATCAATTTGGGAAGTAGATTTGATCTTTTCCTCAAGTAGAACGATTTTTTCGTGAGTCTCTTGAACATCAGTAGATACTTGTTCCACAATCAGAAGCATCAAGTCCATAGAACACTTATTAAGAATCTCACTCCATCTCTTTAAAAACTGTTTGTTTTGTTTACACAAAGTTGGAGGTTTTGGAATTCTTAAACCGCGTGGGATTCTTTTATTCCTCCAATATTCGCTCAATGTAGAACCATGGATTTTCAAACGCGTTTCGTTATGGTACAATCTCTCAAGTTGCACCCGGTGTTCATCATGTGATAAATTAAAATCCATACTCTTCTCTGGAAAAAGAATCTTATCTGCATCTTCTTGCGTGAACGCCAATGTATTAGCGCAAATGTCTGTCAAACTATTAATCTCTTGAAGAGTGGTCATGTTTCTTTTGTAGCAAGCCTTCTTTTGTAAAAAGCCTTAAATCTATAAACCGCAGCTGTATTGAAGCGCTTCAATTAAACCTGCTAAGATTAAACTCCACACATCTATATGTATATATATATATAAAACTGTCTGAATCTAAAACAATGAGAACTATTAGGTGATATCATAAGAGATTTAACAGTTTTCCTCACAAACACATGCAAAAATTTTAATGCTCACAAAGCAAATACAAACAACCAGTTTTTTTTTTTTTTTTTTTTTTTACACACAAATTAACTGTTTGCTTGTGTACTTTGCTTTTAAATTTGTGTGTTCTCTCACAACTGCTTGTTGCAATTCACAATGCTTTTATATGCTTACAAAACAATTTCATACAGACAATTTTATTGGAAATCAATGGTGATTTTATCCTAGAAAAAGCTCTAAAATCTATTAAAAAGTCTAAATAAAATATATACAAACTAAAAGATCATCTCATATAAACAGATCGACTGTACAAGGAATTGTTCAAAAGCAGAGCTCTAGGTCTTTTGCAAAGTGTTTTTTCCCCCTTTCCTCCTCTATGTGTATATTTGTCTCACAGGGTTGCTGCTTTGCAGTGAGTGTTAAATAGCTTTTTGTGAGACCCCTAATTTGTAACATCAAAGCTATGGATGTGGTATTTTGCCAGCACTTTGAAAACTACACAGCCTTCATAGCATATTAGTTAAATGTACTTTACACCATCCGATTAAATCCTGATGGATAAAATTACGTTATAAAGAGACAAACTGCATTTATTCAAGCAAAACCTGATGTCAGCTCAGCGGCCCCTGCTCTAACTTCTTATGTCTCTTTTTGCACTTTCACATCTATTTTCCTGTTGTTGTAGTGCGAACCGAGAAAACACTGGTTGTGCTGACCTCTCTACCTTTGGCCAAGGAGCCGTGAGATTAAAACAGCTCTGTGCAGCAGCCCACGCTCCCTCTCTCTCTGTCATCAACAGTCTCACTCGCTCAACTTATTCGTCTCTGAGTCGAAAGAATTATAAATTCAGGTTATCCCTCAGAATTAAGTAGATAAGGGTCTGTGTCCAGAGCTTATCCTTAATTTATGCAGATACTCTCGGAATCCCACGTTAAGAGCTGGATTTGGCTCCAAAGTAGTCCAATTAGATGGTCTATTCGGCCTCATCATACTTATAATTCAAATTGTTTGGCTGAGTGAGGTTTATGCAATACAGGTAATGATGAGCGGGAGAATCTATCAGCATTCGCCAATTGAGAGTGTTTAATATTTATGACAAGTCAAGATGTCTTTTCCAGCTGAATACAAATGCATTTCTGAGAGTGCAAATCAGCTGAAAATTCTCAATTTCTGCCCCTAAAGTGTTTTTGTCATTCATGTCTACTGATTTTTTTCTCTCCTCCAAAGACCATTATGTAAACTAGATTGAAAAACAACATCACCACCACCAACACAAAAAAATAAGATACTTCACTTGGCCAAATCTTGTATATTTTGATAAATGTTGCACGAGCCGAGTACGAAATACCTGACATGCTTGGCCTTTGCTTTCAGAAACTCTTGACTGCTTTGCGGTTTGTTTTGCGTTTGCTCTTTTAGAAATGAACTTTCTCACCTTGTCTCGCTAAAATCAGATTATGTTTATGGTCTCGTCTATCCATCTGTCCTTCTGTTGGGCTCTGTTCAGGCTTGTAGAAGGAGGACGACCCAATGGCGAGAGCCATTTGATTGCCTGTCGGTTGGAAATAAAAATATATACATTGAGAAACACGGAAACGACATTCAATCAGGCTGCTGTAAATTGGCCCACAGATCAAAGCGAGAAAGGCACATGTGGTGCATCAACAATTCCTCCAGATTGCTATAACGTAACAAAGAGACAAAAGTGATAAATATAGCCACAAGCAACAAAACCCAAAGAGACAAAATGGCCAAGGCTTCCCAGTACAGGCGAATTTGAACTTCCTTAGTCAAATGGCTGAGGGTGGTTTAGTTATAGCGCCCCCTTTCGAGGGAATTCAATAACATTTGGTGCGTCTATTTGAAATACCTTTTTGTCAATGCATAGTCAGTTTCATGATGATTGGACATGGAGTTCAGAAGAAACAGGCCAATTACTCAAGACAGGACACAACTAAAATGCATTTGATGGCACAAGGCAAAATGTGGTCTAGGTACTGTATATCTACTAGGATTGTTCAATGTTTTCTTTTGTTTGAATTGGAAATTCAGATCCTGGAATGAGACACCTGAAAACTACTCTTGTGAGTCTTGTTGTTGTTAAATGTCCAGACCAAAACACAGAGTGAAGAGAGTCATGCTTCACATATTGTATTGAACTAATGACAGGAGCTTCTGTAACCTCGTTCTCTCAGCCGTGAAATTACAGCTCTGCCTTACCAGACCTATATAATGAGCACAATGAAAGTGAGGGAGGGACAAGATGAGTTAATAAAGACATTTAGAGAAACAGAAAGATATTTGTTCAGGAGGTTGTATAGTCTTAAATTTCCACCCCTGTTTAAGACTATACATTCAATGGTTGACCAACCTTGTTGATTCAATTTGCTAAAATAAGTGTGTGGTCATTAGACAACCAATTTTTTTTTTTTAAATTAAGGTTATATTACAACTTTTATTTTTTTACTCTTAATATTCAGTTTTCGTTTTTTTGCTATATCTTTATTCCAGACCCACATGTTTAATCATAAAATATTAATTTCAATTTTTTTTAATATTATGGTTAAAATATATACCACTGTGATATTGACAGTGAAACCATGTACTCATGGTTAATTTGTCTCTGATTTATTTAACAGCATAAAACTTAACAATTATGTGTCTGTCCACCTATTCTTATAGAGATTTTGAAATATTGCATAAATAACTTATGCACACATGTGAGAGGTATAAACTTGTTATCTGATAAGAAAAAAAATACATGAACTACTTTGAAGATGTATTTACCATTTTCCTAGTTTTTTTAACGATATTTAGTGCGATATTTATTTTGTTGGATGAAAACGGTACTTTATTGGTAGTATTGCGCATAAATTTAATTCAAATCTTTGGATGGACTCTATAGACTCTCTATACATTGCTACCTGCATTTCTACCTCGTTACAAGCCTTTATGATGGATTCAACATACGTGTGACAGCCAGTCATAATCAGTACACCTCTTTCACTCATGCCCTCATTTGACTCTGATCTCATCCGCTCTCACAAAGATACTAACTTGCATTTTACATGTTAATATCTTCCAACCGTGACCCTTGTGCACAGTTCCAGATGTGTGGCAAAATATGGATGAGATGAGGTTGAGCGCAGCAGGGAACATGCTGGAACATGCATCCAGATCCTCATTTATGGAACATGTCCTAGATATGCAGCTGAGAATCCAAATAAATCAACACTCACACTGTGTGATTGTGGTTTTAATGCAAATCTGTGCATGACACATCTATAAAAGGACTCACAATAGCATTTCAGAAAGTCTGATAGAAAATTTGCTTCTTTCTGGGGATATAATGCAGCATTTTCTAGTTCAAATAAACAATTAGTACAGAAAGTAAAACAGTGGATAAAAGCCTTAAAACTTTAGCTTGATTTAGCTGATAAAGAGGACAACACTGATTCAGCTCCCACGTGTTTGACACCACAGGGTCACAAACAGCATCAAAATAAACCCATGTGGCTGCAATAAAAAGGTAAAGTAGTCTTTACTAAGTCTTCACAATGACCTCTGCCTGGACTTTGACCTTAAAGAGAAACATTAAAGACTGATTCCGGTGCTACTTTTACAACAACATGATCAGAAACTCATCTAAAGAGTCTCTACAACAACCTCTGACCCAAGGGTTTCACCAAACTGGATTGTTTTCTAATAAACTCCTTTGTTAATTACAATATAGTCTTTATTTGTCACCTGACAGCAGCTAATGAACTTCATTGCGCAGCTTTAACGATGCACAAATTGAGCGCATGGCATCTTGTCATTCAAAATTTGTTCCATTTTTTTTTCATTGGAAGACAGAGTATATTACTGTAGCAGAATATACTGTATAGTGTTCATTTTTATAATGGAGATGGTAAATAAAAAATTTAAAACATGACCATATCCCAAGGATTCAAAAGCTATACAGTATTTTTCTGCAAGGAAAAGACCAAAAGAAAATTATTTCAATTTAAAAACCTAAATTTATTTGCTGGCTTAAATTTGTTATTTTTAAGTGCAGTGCTCTTATTTTTTTGTAGGTAACCAAATTACACTTGCAATATGTTTGCTATATTTTGATTCATCTTTTATTTCAGTTCAATTTCATTTTAGTAAGTTGGTGTAAATTACTTGTTTCATCTTGAAATTGTATAATTTTGTTAAAGGGTGTTTTGGTAAAACACAGAAAACAAATGTTAAAGTTTGACATGTTCCCATGGCAACAGCATATACGGTATCAATAACCCTTTCAACACTTTTACATCTGACATTTTTTGCCATTATTCTGATTAATTTAAAGCAAATTGAGCAAAAATAAGATGCTGAATTCAAAGGATTCTGAAAACAACACTTCCTGCTGCCAGTTGGTGGCGCTACAACTTTGACTCCTAGTAGTCACATCTATGCGATCGGCACACTCGAACGAAGACACTCCTGAAGTTTGATCAAAATCAGACAATGTATGTGGACTTTATTAGACACTTCCTGTTTCTGGTTTTTCGCCATGGGCAAACCGTTTGAGATTTCAAAAAACATTCGCAATTTAGCGTCCCTAATATCTCGAGTTCATATTTTGTGGCAATCCGGTGGAAATCCTCAAAGGAGTATATCAAATTTCACAGCATGTGTATTTTAAACAGCCCTGAATAGCCAATTTCCTGTTGGGGGCAGTCTATAACATGCGAACTGAAAGTTGTTCAGCTCATTGAGATCTATATGTGTACTGAGTTTCATATCAATACATGAAAGTATGAGCTAAGTATGTGAGCTATTTCTGAAAATGTTCCAGGGGCCACCACAGAGCCCCTGCGCCATGCCCAGGTCACAATCTCTGCAGCGTCCAATATGTGTGCCGATTTTCAAGAGATTTTTAATATTTTAAAGTCCCCAAAAAGCCCTGGATAGTCAAGAAAAAAAAACAAAAAAAAAACATTCCTACACACTTCCGTTAAGAGCACTTTGTCTTCATTCACTGACACCTATACAAGTTTGTAGTTCAGCCAATGGCAGAGAGCTGTTTGGTTGTGAGTGATGACCTAGGTGATGTACAGGGACAGAAGGTCATTCATCCCATGGAGAATGGACTCGCCAGCAGACTGAAGCATCCTTTCCTTTTTTTTTTTTTAAGTTGCTTTATTACTTGTTGCTTTTTTGAGTGGCAGATAGCTACTCTTTCAGTTTCCCTCAGGTTATGGGCAAACGTAAACAATAAAACTCTCAAAACAGTGTGTGAGAGAGTGTGTGTGTGTGTGTGTGTGATAGACAGATACATATCAAAGTTAATGAAAAAACTACACAACTGCAGAGCTTCCTCTGCTTACTTGTGCTGAATCACACGTCTCAAAAGCTGATACCCAGCAGACATTATTGGTTTATGAGTGTGAGCTGTCCATCAAGGCTTTGGCAGATACAGTACTAAAGAAATGAAGGAAATAACTAGTTCGGTCATGCCTAATTTCACACTGTTTTCAAGCCCCGGTCGGCCTGAAGCTCAACGCCTGCTTGCACACGATACACAATATTCCCAAAACTTAAAACAGAAAACAGGAGAAATTATGCCTCACGCTGCAATGCTAAAATATTTCTGAATCTTATTTAAAGCAAGAAATATTATGATTGATTCATATCAAAGACTGGCTTATAATAAAGTTTGACATATGATCATAATCGGAAGAAAAATAGTTAAGACATTTATAATATTATAATATTTAAATTAGATTACAAATGCATTATTTTGAAATTATTTTAGTTTATCAATGTAGCAGCATGCGTTTTTTATGCTACATAAAATAAAGCTGCTAACTTTTCCACTACATCCACACACTCACAGCATCGGACAGACTTTAGGACAAGTACTAATACTGGTTAACTTGGACTGACTAATGAGTAGCAGAATTCATCACTTTGATGTCTATAGTGACATACTTCAAACATAACTCACACACATTACACATTAATGGCCAGCGTCTCAGAGGGGAGGCAGGTTAAGGGGCTGCTGTCACGAATTCAGAAATAGAATCACAGACACATCTCGAATCTGAGAACTTTTTCCAAGAATACACGATGGCATTAGCTTTTATATCACATATTGTTTCTCTTTCAGCACAGGCGAATAGGTTCACAATGTCCAGTGTCTAGCCCAAATGCATTATTTTTGACAAGGAAGCATTGAACAGATTCACATTGATTTTGATAACAATTTACACAAAATATATGTGTGTAATAATATTATATACATATAGCTTTCTTAAAATAGTACACATTAAATGCACAAAATTAACTTTTTTTTTTTTTTTTTTTCTGGAAAGGCATCTCTTATGCTCACCAAGGCTGTTTATGATCGAAAAATGCAGACATAAATACAGTATTATAAAATATTATTACAATTTAGAATAATAAATTAATTTTCTAAATATATTTCAAGATGAAATTTATTGCTGTGCTTTAAAACTGAATTTTCATCATCATTACGCCAGCCTTTAGTGTCATGCATTGAACAGATCCAAACCTACTAACTCTGACTTGTTACCTGTTCATCAGTTGAGCTACAGAAGCATATTAGGCGTTGTTTGAGCTGAATTACGTCTTTGCTTAGAAGTCGACTGTGTCAATTAATTCATGGGTAGAGAGTACATTGCAGTAAAATTCAATCAACTGCTTGATTTTAAGGGCTGCTTTGGTTCCCATGGAGGTATTGATTGTCTGCCAAAGTTCTAGGTAAAAGCTTAAAAAAAACTTAAAAATCTAAAAGGGCTAAAAAATTAAAAGCAACAGGACATTTTGACCCGCTTTGAGTAAGATTAAACTGAATGGTAACTTGATTGAGAAAAGGAAAGTTAATAGAAACAATGAACATCCTCTGACCAAATTACATGGACATTTCAACCTCCCTCAGGGCTTTAGACTATAGAGCTTTGTGGTTCGTTTGTAATCAGAGTTTGATTCTTTCGGTTGGTTCAAAAGGTAATTTTCTGACATCCGGGATATGAATCATAGGGTTTGTAACCTATGAAAGCAATTCAGATTACCTTGCGGAAGTGAACAACTACTGATGCCGTATAATTTGACTATTTTAGTACTAATCAAGGCCTGCTGTATGTTACTGATATTCATCTGAAGGTAATTCTGTGTGTAACTCATTCTTAGAATAGTACATCTTAAATGTAAAATAAAATAAATGTATTCTGCTTACCGGAGCTATATTTTTTTTAGTTAACATTAAAAACTGTAAAACATTACTACAATTAAAATAAAAATAACAATTATAATGGGATATGTAATTTATTCCTTTAATTCAAAGCTTATCCGTTTAGCATAATTGCCAGTCAACAGTGCTGATCCCTCAAAAATCATTTTAATATGATTTGAAAACAGTTTTGCTGCTTAATATCTTTATGGAAATCATGATACTTAGGTTCTTTCTTTCTTTGATAAATTAAAAATCATAGTACATTTCACATTAATGCACTTAATTAAATGCACTTACACTGTGGTTCATCCTAAGGGAAGAAGTTTTACAGTTCTGAAGCACTTTGTGCATGAAAAGCAATAAAAACCTTGGATCATGGAATAAAAAAATAAATAAAAGTAAAAAGCCTATTATGTAATGATGCACTTCTCATTGCTGCTTGTCTCCCCTAAATTACGAGCAGCTCATACCATAGTCATTTCACAAAAGAGAGGCCGGAAATGTGTTGCAGAAATACAACCATGAATAAAAATAGAGTCATTACAGGTAAACATCAATGCTGAAACAAGTGCACCAAGATACGTCTAAGATCATGTAATTAAACCAAGCTTCTTGACGTCAACCCAATGCTCTTATTGTGTTTGTGAATCTTATCCAGGCTGGAGTTGCATGCATGAGGACCTGGTTTCATTGCTTTTGTGTCTCTGTGATTCTATAACGGTCCAGCTCGCTGTGCGTCCAGGACTTGGAGAGACACTCGAGCAGAATTAGCCTGGCAGAAGGTTTTTGGAAATACCCCAGAGAACAACTGGCACCCAACGCTGGGCCGAAACGCATCTGCTCTCCTCAAGGTGATAAACATGCCTGGTGAGGCCACCCTGAAACACCACACTCACGTAACCGTTTGAGTAGAGGCCAAATAGATGTCTGCAGTAGGAGCTGGAGATTGCCAACGGGATGCCAGCGAGATGCATTACCCATCACCCAACAGGGATGAATGATGAGCATCATCGCCATGCAAATACCTGCCACAGTGAATCACACCCCAGTGGAGGAGATCCACGTGTCCTCCAAGCCTAATCTCTCAAATGCCAAATCAAACAGCTTACGGTACTAATTTACCTCTCTCCAGCTGTTCTGAAAGAGCCAGGGTGCATGCGGAGGCGATTGAGACCTCTCTGCAGGGTCGAGAGTTATAAAACAACGCTAGGTGATTGTGAACAGGACATGTACGATGATGCACATGTGGTGCTGGGAAGCACTGAGCATAATGACAATGCAGCATTACCCATTCTTGCGTAAAGCAACGCAAACAGCCTACAGCAATAGACTTTACTGCAGGGTCCCACTGCCGACATGGAGGAGAAAGCGTCTCGACCAGACAAACATCACATTTAGTCTGTTGCCTCAGGACTGACGAGGATGTGCTTGTAAATGGAGACCAACACAGATGTAGCAGTCGTTCCTTGAGAACATCACTGTCTTAGCTATTGATTGGATGCCTTGCATGAGCCTCAAAAAACAAGTTTGCATAATCAAACATGATTTCATGTTTTCCTTTTCTTCGGGGTGTTACAAGCTGTACAAGTGCATAGATAACAAAGTTGCAAAGAGTGTCAAACTTAAAAGATATATATATATATATTTTTAAGTTAAAATCCATAAAAGCTGCATCTTTTGTAAAGATTATCATGATTTTCAACAAATATTGTTCTGTATATAATTATTCAAGTCAATCTAAATAATGTATTGCTTTAACATGTTAAACGTTCAATCAGTGACCAAATTCACAGGCCATGGGAAATGATGAGGACATAGAAAGAGGACGTCATATAACAGAATTAAGTCAATATAATTCTTTAAAATGATGCCTCAGTGGATATTTTGCTGTTGGTTAGCATTATTTAATAGTGGTGTCAGCTGAGCCAAAACAATGGAAGAGACCCAACAGAATAACATGCAACAATAAAGCATTCATAATTAGATCAGGAACATGCAATAATAAAAGTAAATCGGATCATTTTATATTTCACACGGGATTTTCATCTAACTTTTAATTATCTTAGAAAATCTTGCCGCCTGATAAAGTGCAACGGATGGACTGATAAGCCGCGAAGGAAGAGGGAAGATGGGGATAAAATGAGCCAAACGCATGCCAACAGACCAGGAAGTCTCCGACTCGGAGGAGAATTCGGCCTAATTATATTTTGCTGGGTGGCTGAGCAGACCAGGCCTAGTTAGCACTGCACCAGTGAAGACCACAGCTACATTAACAAGAGCTGCCCTGCCTGGGACAAGTGATAATTATCATCACTAAGCCCTGAGAGAGTGACAAGGACTAGCTGCTCTCAGGGGCACGTCTCTAATGTGGTAGAGAGGACGAGCTGAGCGCTAATTATCAGAGTGAGAGAGCTCCTATCAGTCCTGTTCCTGCAGCACGGAGAGAACCCAGACACCGATCGGCCAGCGTTTTATCAGAGCCTGCATGATACTCGGGAGGATTGCTTGGACACTTGTTGTAAAATTGAACACGCTACAAAGCTCCAGTTTCTGGGAACCGCAGCCAGACATTTTTTTTGTGAGAGGTGATAAGAGGCTGATAAACATCCAGCAGCTCCTTACAGCACCATGAGCAATGACCATACGCAAAAGTTACAAATGAATAAATAAAAACACTATATTTCCTACTATGCAGTCTGTGTTTTAATATACAGTATTGGACAAAATATTCAATTTATGTTTCTTCATGGGAATTATTTTAGTTTTACCTTTTTTAACAGCAGAATGTCACAAATACACAAACAAATTATGTTCTGTGTCATTTCACATAGTAAGTTTTAATTACAAACAATTGTTAAGCAACGCATTAAAAATGAAAATCTAAAGTATATATTATCAAAAAAATAGGTGTAAAACTTGTTTTAATTTTGTGTGTATATGTGTATGTATGTATATATATATATATAAATAATGGTAATTAATTAACTTGATGATTTGATTTATATATTTATTTTTCTGTAATTTTTTAATTAATGGCTTTGTCTTATTCCATCATGGTTAATCAAATTATGAATATTAACATTTTTATAACAAGTTTAAAAATTACTAGAAGATATAAGAGTGAATGAACAGGAACATAACAATAAAAATAAATGAAAAAATATATATAAATAAATGCATTTAAAAGGTGAAAAAATAAAATAAAATTCAATGAAAAATAAATTGCCATTAATCCTCATTTACAAGATATAAACTCATCTAAATAAATCAATTTTAAGTGTCTGAGCTTGACCAAAACATATTTACATACCATTCTCATTAAAATACGTCCATAAATTACAACCCCACTGGAACATGTTGTTTCTGAGTTGCAGTGACCTTGCTACCTTGCTCATTATTTCCACCTGTTGTGATAATCATCCAATATGTCCTTGTGTTTAAAAATCCTGAGTTCTCCCTTTTTATTTGCCAGTTATTACCAATGAGTTTTTCCTGTCCCTTTTCCTAGTGGATTATAATTAAAGACTATTCGTGTGGATTCATTAGTCTTCTTGTGCTTCCTTAACCAGGAACCGTAACACCCAGTATATTTAAATTAATTCATTCAAATTATTTTAGTATTAATGAGACGTTTTGCATAACAGCACTGACACTTCGCAGCTCATTCTGGTCTGGTTCTGGTTTAAGTGTTTCTAATTTTTAATCTGTAGCTAAATTCATAAATACTAATCTCTCCTACTTTCATCTGTCTTCCCTTCATTTCTCTTTCCTGCCATTAGTCTTCCATCAAACATCAGCAGGCTTTAAGTTACCCATCAGGGGGGAAGATGGGAGGTAATTACAGTAACCTAGCAATAAGCCCAAAGAGCTGCGACAAGATGAACAGATGGAGGACAGAGGAGAAGGATGAGAATTTAAGACTCTTTTAGCAGGTAATCATAATTTAGGAAGCCTAGAGTGAACATGTTTTGCAGCATGCAGTACCTGGAAAAAAAACAACAACAAACTAACAAAAAAAAAAAGAAAATGGGAGGCAGAGCTAACGACAATATATAAATAAACATGAGAAACTAATATATCCTTCAAAATGTTCTCTCTGTTCTCAATCATATAAAAAAATTAATAATCATGGCCTCAGAATATTACTAACTAGCATGCATTGATGTGCTATAAGCATAACTACTGTACAATATGATGATGAATGATGCTTTGGGGTAATTCTCAGATTGAAGAGAGTCATCAACAATGGCCTGCAGATGTGTTTAGAATGCTGAACTGCGATCGTGAGCGAAGTCTACGAGGGTGAATACGATTAGACGCCGCTTGTAACGAGCCTCTGAAAAGGTTAAAGAAATCAATCAACGACGCAACAAGCCACACTAAATACTGTCAGCTACTCACAGCTATGTGGAATAACAACTGTGTAACTCATTTTCCATGGATAACATTCATTTTCACAGTCTGTGAGTTTCCATGAAATGTATCACACAGCTAAACAAGTGAAGCAAGTTTAAACAACATCATTTTCTGATTTGGAGTAAGCTCAGACTGTTGTATGTGTTTTGTTGAGCTGCTGGTGCAATGGCAGGATCATTTAGTCTTACTATACATGTAAGCTATTAAAAGTTGCACACAAGGTTCCAGCTGATTAGACATGCTTTTTGATGAATGTAACTTAAAGTATTACAATGGAATGCAGAGAAACTAAAATAAATGCATCACTGTTTAGAACACAGTGCGAATAGGTGAGAACTGAACTGATTGTTAAATAGGTCTGACTATGACTGAATGCTATATTTTTTTGAGTATTCGTCATACAGAATTTTAGTTTTTTTGTTGTTGTTGTTGTTGTTTTTTTTAAACAAAAAAACATAACAAAGGTATGTTATGTATGTGTACATATAATCACAATTTATTTGCATGCAAAATAAAAGTTTTTGATTACATGCATATGTTTGTATTTATACATACAGTACGCCATTATATATTATGTAAAAAAAAAACGTTTCACAACACACACACACAATACAACATCTTTTTGTTATTTGTCTAAATTGTCTGCGTGTGGCTGTTGTTGAGTGATTTTATGTTTTTATCCAGGTTGTGTGACCCAGAAGCGTTTTTGTGTCTGTACACTGAAATGTCTCTGTATGTATGATTGTGTGTTTGTGAAACGAAGGCAGGAGGTTGCTCAACTTTGACTGCTGTTCCACGGGCTATCTGTGATTCTCACTGTATGAATGTACTTTTTTTTTCTGGGTGGCTGGTCAGCACCGGTGGGACTCCACTATTGATTTGCGCATAGCCTTGTGGGTCTGGATAAAGTGTGTGATACAAAACAGAAGCACCAGACTGGGAAAGGGTCCTGTCACAACAAAGAAAGCACCGTTCCACATGAAACGAGGCCTGTGTCCCCTATATGACAAGGTATGTGAGGATGTAAGTGCGCACAGACACACACTCCAGATTTATGTACAGACAAGAAGGATTTGTGTTTCAGGCTAGATGGCAGATTCTCTCCACTGACTCAGATAAAGAGGAAGAAAAAGAGCGAGGTAGAGAAATGTGTCACACGTAGCAAAACATGGATCCTCAAAGCAAGAAACAACTGCTACAGTATGTGTTAATGGTAGATAAGACACACGCTATCTACAAACCTGCAATGTCATCTTGCTTTTATCAGCATCTCCTAAAGGGATAACGCTCACAAAACCAGTCAAGAACTCCAGGGCACCCCAAAAGAAATAAATAAAAGCAAAAAATATAATAAAATAAAATGAAATAAAATACAACAACAACAACAATAATATTAAAAAATAATAAAGAAAAAGAAATATAAAATAAATAAAAGTGACTTTGGATGTTTGTTTTTAAATCAAACCATGGGAAAAAGTGCTGTTTTGTGAATATAGTTTTGCCCCTGTGGACATGGACTAGAAGTACATGGACCTGTGGATTGTAGAACATCTAAAAATCTTTGAGACAAAATGAGCCGGTGATATCTGGGTCGGCAGGAAACCTCTGAGACGCATCATTTTTGGTGACCTGACCAGGACAGACGAAGCAGCTGCACCGTCCAGAAAGGCCAGACCAGGATGTACTTAAGAGA
>JAUCMT010000039.1:15479366-15489523 GCA_032357475.1 Enteromius thamalakanensis | reverse complement strand
CATGGACATCTTGGATGACATGGTGGTGAGTAAATTATCAGCAAAAGTTTTTTTGAAAGTGAACTTCTCCTTTAAAGTATGTGAAAAAAACAACAGAACTTGTCTTCAACTCTTTTTATTTGTACTTTATTTTCCTATTCCATTTGCGATGTAAATAATGAAGTATCATGACATCCCCGTCACAAATCAAATCTGTTTAATATCTCATTGGTTTGTCAAATAAAGAGCAAATGGACTTTCCTAAAATAAAATGATAAATAAAATTAAATTCTTAAGGATCCATAGTTTCCTAGAGCAAAATATCTGTATATATCAACTGATTAGAAAACAATGATGGCATTAACCACAGTCAAGGATTGTGATTAATCACGATTAAATCACAAATTAAAAATATTAGAGTTTACCTGTAAATGTGTTGAAATAAAGAATACATGCCAACTAGTGAAGGGAAACAGAACTTTTCACATCTCTGCCAGGTATGACACATAATCCTTATTATTCTTTTATCATGATTCTTTTGTTTTTATTCAGCCATCATCGGCATTAAAACACTTAATAAGCCACATCGCTTCAATCCCAGTAAACATTTACCCAACTATTAGGGGTGTGATGAGACGCTTATCCCACTGGACGAGACACTGGGCTTATGAGAACGAAACATGATTTTTAAAATAAATCCTCAATGATAAAAATATATTGGAAAAGATTTTTTTCAACAAAAACATTCCAAAAAAATGCAGGTACATTTTGTAATCAACTTTTTGAAATTAAATTATTTTAATTAATTACATGCAGTAATAAACAACATGTGGACACTGCAAAATATTTTGCCAGAAACTGACAGGAAAGTAATTAACAATAAAAAAAAAAATAAAAAAAAAATTGTACAAATAAATAAACACACATATTCCTTTAAAAGCAGGGTGAACGATTTTTTCAAAAAAAGCTCAGACCGAATACCTAAACAAACTTGTCTACAACAAACGCCGCACCAGCTTAGAGGCCAAAGTATACTTCTTTAAGTATAGTATAGTCTGCCTACTCTGGACGCAATAAAGCAACCATTGAAAACTATTTGAAATTTGTGTCATCACATCAAAAATAATATGTGGCAGCAGTTTTCCATCTGAGATTTGTTGTGCTTCATCATACTACTATTGCAAGGATATTGCCAAGTTCTCGTGAGATCCTGTGTGTTTATAATCTATAGTGGTTGCTGTCATGTTTATTTCTGCTGTGTAAAAGCTTTAACATGTAATCTCAGGGTAAAACTCGTGATGTTACAACCTCTTAGTTATTAAGTTGCCATGTATGCATCCAAGTATAATAGACATTAGTAAAAAGGTCTGATAATCTGTAGTGTGAAAACATGGATCTCTAAATCACACAGACACTTTTGGAAAGGGATCAAATATGCAGAAATTGCTGGAAAACCTAAGAATGTGCAGGAGCTGGAGGATTTTTCTGAAGAGAAGCAGGAAGTTGAACAGCTTAGGATCAAAAAAGGGAATCATGAACTATCAAAAAATTTAAGAAAAAAAAAATTTAAAGAAAGTGTATCAACAATCACAAAACATAAAACAACAGCCATGGGTCATCCAGGAAATGACACAGTATTACATTTTAAGGGCATTTAAACTTTTGAATGGGATTTTAAAAAATTATATACATATATATACATATATATATATATATATATATAAAAAAAAAAAAAAAAAAAAAATATATATATATATATATATATATATTCTGCAGGGGGTACTTATGAGCATGGCTGTATGAACATATATATCTCTAAAGCTCTTCAGAGGTACTAACCAACCTTTACAAGGCCACAAGAGATATTTGAAATAAACAGCTTAACCAGCGTTTTCAGTGAGTAAGTGTTCCCTGAAAAGGATTGAAAGCAACAGCTCTGTAGTGTATGTCTTTGTGCAGCAACCGAGGGGCTTCCATTTAAAACCACAAGGACACAGACAGAATGCAGTCATCAAAAGCACTGTCAGCAATCCATGTGGTCAGATTTTCATTAGCAGTATAGAGCTTCACAGAGAGTCGCACACCAGGGTAGATGAAGGGTCTCACAAAATCACGTGGTGTGTGTGTGTACTATCAGTTGTTTTAAACGTACTGTATGCTACTGAGAGACACACCTCTGGTGATGTTTGTCACATCTACAGGTACAGTAGATGAGCTTTCCTTTAGGAGAAGACTCCTTAGTTATGGAGACAGCAAAAATACTGAAAGGAAAATAGAAAAACATAGGACATACTTCTGAGAAATAGGTTTTTATCATTTAATGTAAAAACTAATTTTATTAGCCACAAGTCTTGATAAAAAAGTAATGTGAAATGACGGCGTTTCCATGAACCACTGCTATGTGTGGCTAAAACGTAAAACTTTTGCATCTCGTGATAAGTCATAGCAATGGATTTTGGTGAGACTTTATGGATATCGGACATATTTTCAATTGCAATTTGAAGAGTAATGGAAACGTGGCTACTCTTTGTCAGTGCATTAGTGGTAAGGATTTTTCACTAGTGAGTGAGTCATTATGAGTGAGTCACTCGATGTATTCACTTACAGGTTTTGTTCATTCACGAATCAAACAAAGGACTGACTTTATTACTGAATCTTTGTATTATTTGCCAAACTGCTTTGCAAAAAAAAAAAGAAAATAAATAAATAAAAAAAAGCAGATTTCATTCATAAAATATAACAATGGGCTCTGAGGGAATAATTTACTCAACTGATTCGTTAAACACTGGTTAATTCTGGAACCAGACAAGTCACTGAATCATTTATTCAACCAAATCCTTCCACAACATCCATTCCTTTTAATCAGCAATCAGTCACTTTTGCATTGACTTTTATAAAGTTACAAATGAATTTAATTTAAAAACAATTTTTTAATGTTTGAATGTTCCTTAAAAAATCCTGAAAGAAAGTAGCACAATTTGCACAAAATGGTAATATGAACTGTTTTCAACATTAATAATAATCATCAGAAATGTTTTTCGAGCAGCAAATTAGCATATTATAATGATTTTTGAAGGAAGATCATGGGACACTGAGGACTGATCACAGGTAATCACAAATAAATTACATTTTAGAACATATTCCAATAGAAAACAGTCATTTTTAATTATAACAATATAATATATATACAGTATATATATATATATATATATATATATATATACACATACATATATATACACAAACTGTATTTATTTATTTTTCTTTTTTTAATAATAAGGCATACTATTATAATGCACATTTCATGCTACGCAAAACATGATAAAATAATAATGCTTAAAAACTCTCCGATTGTAGGCCACTTCTACATCTCCAATGTTAAAAATATCACAGACAGCACAAGACCTTTCTCCATTAGAGGTCAACCACTGCTCAGAGAGAGAGAGAGAGAGAGAGAGAGAATCAGAGCAACAAGACTAAAAGAAACAGATTTGAGCATCCTGAAACAAAGAAAGCGCATCTGTATTTAGCTGCCGTTTGCTCACACTGCCTGTCATCTCCCTTAGGAACGCTTGTGAAAAAATTCACTCGGCTTTATCCCTCAAGGTAAACTGGTTTTTAAATCGTTTTTCATACATTTTGTATGGCAGTTATATTTGCCCCTGTTCACTCTTTACAAGAACAAAATGTCATGGCTGGAAATAACAACTGTCACAGCAACACGCACTTATGTCTGGTTATCAAAACACTGTCTGTCCAGTAAAGCTGCTGGTTGACAGACAGAACAAGTTAAATAAGGTTTTAGAAATGTCAGTGAAAAAATAAACATACTGAATGTACTGAAAGCAAATTGTATATTTTATTTACAGAATAAACACTCACAGGAGAGGTCTAGTGTGTAAACGACTGCTTTTAAACACCTGTCTTATATGCATTAATGGGTGTGACCTACTTTCTGACAGGGTCACGCAAAGGTCACGGCCTCAGGGCTACCAGCACTGCATCGATCTTTGCCCAGTTCTTCATAGAAATATCTCAACAAATGCTCAGTCTGTATCTAATTATTAAGTTATAACATCAGTCGGGGCCTAGAGTCATGGGGAGGGGGGGATGGTGTCCAATAACCAAAATATGCTCCTTTCATAACCCACAATAGGGGCACTTTAACTAGACTAATAAAGCACATAGAAGTTATTTTTGTAACTGTTAATATGTGAATGAAATGTGACTTGGTTAATTTGTGTTATGCATGTGTCTTCTGAACTATTTCAACACATGGTTGTGATAATGACTCATATCTGGTGCACCTTCTGGTTCTATACTAATGCACAGCTGCTGAGTAAACACTTCTGAGGTGGATATATGAGGACAAGTATTAGTATGTGTGAAAGTATGAATTAACAAATTTAGTCAAGTGATGTATACTCCTACAGAAATCCCCTGCTGAGTATGTGAACACTACATAGGGTCTCTGAGCGCCTGAATGCAGCTTCACTGTCAGCACACAATAAAAAGAAGATATAGTCAACAAAGGACAGGTAATCTTCGAAGCCATTCTGCTGAAATTCAAAAGCAGTTTCGCTTTTCACCTTTCCTTGCTATGTGAGTTTGGGGTATTTATTTGGGCACATCTATCTCACTCTTTGTTAGTGACAGCGTGGCGCTCACTGAACCTGACGACGAGTTTAAGCTGAGGACACACCGTATTTTTCCACTTCCTTCCTCATAACAGTCGCTCTGCTGTGACAGTGTGTTGTTTTGTTATTCTCAGCCAACTGCAGAGCTGCATCTGTTCTCCTCTGCCTTGTTAGGGTAAAGGCAACTGACAGCAAACCTCTAACCCTAAGTATTAAACTTCACATATTCACACACAGTTCACCCATCATTGTGGATATGAATGATACTGCAGACTATAAGATAAGACTTTAGATCACTGGATATAATATCAGGTAACTCTTTATTTTAACGTGTCATAATACAGAGTAATTACCTAATTATTAGCCATAGTACTTGTATTTATATGTAATAAATATTGTAATAAAATGTATTTATGTAACTACGTTATGGAACAGCCTGTAATTATAGTTTGTGATTATGTAGATGTAACAAGCATCTACGTAAAAGAGACGTTCTCTAGGATTTGTAAATTCAGAGAAATTTTAGATTTAAATAATAAACCACCTGTTTACTGTAACCTATCAATGACACATATTTCCGCCTATGAATATTATGGCAACACACGTGGGGAAATGCAAAAGTGGTAGTTATTGTGCATTTCAGGTATCACTGATCCCAATTATATACTTTGCGAAATGCCAAAAATGTAGACGTACACCAACGGACATTAGAAGGTATTGTACCAAACAACGAAATGTCAGCATGGCGTTTCCGAAATAAAGAAAGCTTCACGAAAACCTTGGACTGGACAGAGACTCCACACACTCGCTTTTGTTATCATATAAGTAAAAGGTTAACTTTACATAAAATTTCATACAATGACATGTTATTAAATGGACACAAAAGGGAATAAAAAAGGAATACATCAAAGCCACTTTTCCACTTCCGGGCTGATAACAAATCTCTTTGTAATACGATTCAAATGCGTCAGTCATTGCCATGGTAACATAAATGATTACACATGATATAAGCTGTAAATAACCACCACTTTATGAAGGAAGATAAGAAATGGAAACCAGATCTCCCAACGTTCCATGCTCCATCATTGCGTCATCGACTCTGTTATTGTGTTATTAAAAATGCGACCTCTAAAGGTGAAAATTTGACCTGAACCATTAGGGATGCAACGATTGTAGATTTTGTTGGTACGATTATAGTATGAAGATGAATCACGGTTTTGCAGTTTTGATGATTATTGTGCATTTATTCATTTCATAACATTACTACTAATTAATTATTTCATATAAACATTTTAGATATTACAGTGGTATTTATAATTGGATTTTAAAACAGAAATAACACAATAACCATTAATTTAAATTTATTTTGGACCGGGGGTAGAGATTTTAGACATGACGAAAAATTGGTTCACCATGGTTTTTACTTATGATTATTACTACAACAGGTATAGTAAATAAATGTTTCGGAAGTATTATTAATATACGACTAATATTGACTTTATTTTACCCACAAGGGAAACTGTAAGCAATGATGGAGATTATTATAAATCAAGCAAGAACATATTTTACAGAATGGTTCAAAAGGTTTTATTGTTGTTGTTGTTTTTTTATCTAGTTGCATCCTTCTAAATTTTATATCGCTTTTGAAGTTGAAATAGTGCAAGTAGTGCATTCTGACTAAACATTTCAAAAATGTAAAAGTGCATTTAATCAAGATTTTACACTTAATAAAAAAAAACAAAAACAAAGAGGAATGTGGAATGTTGCACAGGTTTCCCTAAAATACATCCCTACTGTATAGTGGTCAAAATAAAGTGTTATTTGGGTTGCAACGTATGGTCTCTATAGTGCAGTTCAACTTTTGCCTATTCTGTGAGTGGGAGTTATTTAAACAGCGACACTGACTTCACGATATCCAATATCATGTCAAGGTCTATGAAAAACATTGCCTGAATACCCCGTCTGCCATCAGTGGTTCAATCTGAATTTTATGAAGCGATGAGAATACATTTTATATGGAAATAAAACAGCGTATGGTCTTCTGTGTCAGTTTTCATCCAAAATATCTTTGATTGTGTTCTGACGATGAACAAATCTTTTACGGGTTAGGAACGAAATAGGGGTAGGTGATTAATGACAACATTTTAATTTTGGGGTGGAGTGCCCTTTAAACACATAAACTAAAGATTAAAAAGTGAAAATTTTAACAAGACCACCTTAAAACACTCTAGCGACCGCAAAGCAATGCACTGGCAATCACACACGCCTTTGTAAAAAGTTGACAGCAACTTTATATGCACTACTTGAATTTTCTACATAAAAGAAATCAGCATGTAAGTAACATCTGGTCCAAGAACCTGCCCTGCATTGGTTGGTTTGGGAATGCTTCCCCACTCTTTCAGTCAGCCTGTGCCAGAAGTGGAAAACTTTTACCACATGGTGATTGTAAAACTTTAAACAGCTCTCTGGTGCCCGGGTCATTTCCTCTATCCTCTGTTATTCCACAGCTTTTAGCAAAGCTCCACCGCAACCACCAACTCTCCCTCAGGAGAACCAGTACAATCAAACAGGCTTTGCAGAGAAGCAAAAATTAGATCTGCTGTATGTGTGCATGTGTGTTTGTGGGGTTTGATGTCGTGATAAGTATGAGAAATGTCTTAGAGTTGTGCTATACCACACACATCAAGCACTTTTTCACACAACACTGACACTGGCCATAAGGAAGGTGTTTACATGTGCTTTTGCATTGAAATGCTTTTTCTACTTTTAACTATTAAGCTTACATTATTTAAAAATGGAAGATGTATGCGTTAGTCTACTTTCAGAATAACAACACAGTTAAAGAGCATTTCACATGGGTTTTTGAAAAATATCTTTTTTAGCTGTTAGTAATGTAGCTGTCCTTCAATGTTAAACAGCCTGCAAAGCTGTCAATGAAAAAAGTGCATGATAAAGTAAGACATTGTCTCTCAAAAGAAAGAATTGACTCAGAATCGCCATAACGAGTTGTTACATTTTTTAATCTTCTGCCTGTTACCGGTATACATCACTAGGTAACATATTTGTACAACCCCCGCCTGCCCGCAAAATACCAACAAAGTCTAATCTGTCCACAAACACTTTCGCTAGTCAGTTTATACATCATGTCGAGAAGATGCTGTGTTCTGTGCTGTGAAAGTCAAAACCTTGCGAAAAATCTATTTGTGGCGACCAATTAAAACAGCCTTTGCCAACTGACCAATCAGAGCAGAGCTGGCTTATGAAAGGGAGGGGTTTCGAATATGGCTGGATTGAAAAGTTGCTCAATGCTTCATTGTGAGTCCATTTAGATATTTTTTTTTTTCTTACATTTTCCTTTCTATAATCAAAATGTTCAAAATAAAACGTTGTTTTAATTAACAATAATCATTAAGCTTCTAGGTCCTGAACATGATTTCTGAACAGCATGAAGTGACATCATTCAGATCACAATTTTATAGCATCATTAATTCAGGTTCACGTGAAGCTTCTGAAATCATTATAATATGTTGATTCACTGCTTAAATAAAAGCATTATAAAAATAAAAGCACAAATTCAAAAAACAACAAGCAGCAGAGGAATGCTCCTGCTAATTTCCTTTGGCCATGTATCTGAAGTGTTGCTCCACCAGAGCTGCTCATCAGCTGGTCTGTGATGGAGCGCTTGCCTGCCTTCACCTCTCCACACCATCTGATTCTCACCTGCTGTGCACTGAGCCATGAGTGATGGAGAGGAACTCTCAGAATCACGTCTGCAGGGACGTCCCGACACCCTCGCCTGCTCCACACCACTACCAGCCATCAGCAGATGGCCATGCCACCTGCCATACTCCATCAACAAAAGGTCCAATTATCCCATAGGCCCCTGCACTCACCTTGATATCCCACAATCCCTCTTTCCCACACCTGTCCACTCACATTAAAGCCCTCACCAGTCACCATATTGGAGTTTATCGCCTCAGAATCTGTGAGCAAGAACACGTTTAGTTTGATGACTGCTTTGATGGCAAACTGTTTTGATGAAGCAAGTTCTTCATACTCTACAAAACATAATTAGCTGATCTAAAAAGCTTTCACTCCAAAAATAGATAGCTTTATACATTGTATAAGTTGTTACGCTGGGCATTAGTGTGGCCCCAACATAGGGAGCCATATTCAGATCACATGACCCTTTATTATTACCCTTTATTAGGCTGCATTCATTGAATTAAAAATCCTGAAAAAAATAATACTGTGAATACTTTTTTTCAATTGAACATAACTGTTTTCTCTGAGAATATATTTTAAAATGTAATTTATTCATGTAATAAAAAGTATCATTACTCTAGTCTTCAGTGTCACTTTCAGACCTTTCAGAAATCATTCTAATATGCTGATTTTTTATCAACAGTTGAGCTGCTTAATAGTTTTTTTTTTAGGATTCTTTGCTCATTAAAATATTAAAAAGACAAGTATTTATTAATAATGGATAATAATGTTAAAAACTACTGTTACAGTTATAATCCTGAGGGGGGAAAAAAAACAACAACAAAAAAAGAACACCCCTTTCAAAAAAAAATCTTTAAATATCTTTAAATAAATAGTATATGTTTCAACTATAACAAACAATTGCTAATAAAACAAAGCATTTTTGTCATTAATATTTGTCATTTTTCGATTTGTCTAAAGTGGTGGGGAGAAAATAGATTTTATTTTTATCAGGCTTTACAGGGTAAATACCTGCTTTCGAATAAAAGTCTAGCTCATCCACATTTGCTCAAATTTAGCAAGCATTATCTCTTAACTCTGCTGAACGCTAATTATATGGTATAAATGTCACATTGTAAATGTAGAGAGAGAAGGCATGTGGTAATGGAACCTGGTTTTGAAGAAGAATGAAAGAAGTCATTAGCGGATAATGATTTTAATTACACTCTTTTTGTCAGCTACGGCATGCGAGAGCCAGCGCTTGACAAGAGGTTCCCCCTCCGCATAATTACAGTGTGATTGACATGCTACATAAACAGGGTCTGAATGACACTGACGGTGCGCAGTTGCCAAGAGCAACAGGTTGATGGAGGAACTGGAAAATACGCGTTTGTGATTAGAGGCTAGCGGTGCGCAAGAAGCAGCGTTTTTATTAGACTCTGACTAAGGTATCATTTTGGATTCAGGTAGCACAACAGTCTGTGAAGAACAAAGTCTAGATCTGTGTACTGACGTTCAATTGCTGTGAAATCGTCTCAGGGTTATGCATATAACCCCTGTTCCTTGAAGGAACGAGACACTGCGTCAAAACGCTATGAGAACGCCTTCGGCGAGACCACGCTCTGAATCTACTATGAAATCCGTCAAGATTAAAGTCAGGTGCGGCACCCTCAGGTGACGTCACTGACTGGGTGTTTAAGAACACCTGAGATGAATCAGTCACTAGCCTCAGGAATGAAGAAAGCGCTAGAAGGGATGTAGTGGGTGTGGCAAGAAGACGCAGTGTCTCGTTCCTTCAAGGAACAGGGGTTATATGCATAACCCTGAGACGTTCCT
>JAUCMT010000039.1:15463605-15473799 GCA_032357475.1 Enteromius thamalakanensis | reverse complement strand
TGGATGGATGGATGGATGGATGGATGGATGGATGGATGGATGGATGGATGGATGGACGGACGGACGGACGGACGGACCGATGGACCGAAGACGGAAAACCTCAGAGGTGGATGGATGGAAAACCTCAGAAGCAGAAGGATGGATGGAAAACGTCAGAAGTGGGTGAATGGATGAATGGACAGATGGAAATCCTCAGATGTGGTTATGGATGGATGGAAGGATAGATGGACGAACAGAAAACCTATTGATTGAATGATAGATAGAACAGGTGGATGGACGGATGGAAAACCTCAGAGTTGGATGGATGGATGGACGGAGGGATGCACGGATGGATGGATGGTGCCCCATATTTATGTCCAGTGTTTCTACATTTTCAATATTAATATGGGATTATTTCATTAACATTTATTCAATTAGCAGATACTTTTCTTTCAAACGGGGTCTGCAGCATTTTCAAAAGTATCCGTTTTCGAGGGTGAAAAACGGCAGATTAATGTAAACAGGCCTCAGAGAAACAACATAAATGTGTCTTTTAACTGCGCAGCGGAAAGATCGAGAGACCTAGCGCTCACGGCTGTCAGCTTCAAATGCATTTTCGTTCGCTAATACACAAGAAGCACGTTCAATTCAGACACTCAGATGGTTGTTGTGGTAATAAACACTGTAAATATCAACTGTTAACATGTTCGCGATTAATGAGCATCTTGTGTATGAAAGCACTATGGGGGCCCCTTTGTTTTTGGGGACCCGAGGCAGTCGCCTACCTTTGCAAGAGAGACTGAGTGTGTTCACTCTGCTCCACGCTCAATTAAAGTTTATTTATTTATTTTTTTTAATAAATCAAATGTCTCGCAACACAACAAATTGATTATTAAAAAATTTGTTGACAACTCTTTTAGTAATCGATTTTTATCAATTTAATGGATTCGTTGTTGCAGCCCTACAATAAACCATGCCTGGCCACTCTTCTCATATAATGGAAAAATTGTAACTAAAATCAATATTTTATGTCTATTTATTTATTTATTTGCTAAGTAGCCGTGTAATCAGCTTCATGTCTGGTTCTTGATTGCTCTGCCTGAGTTTATTCTGCAATAATGACTGGCTGACAGCACCTTATCCCTTATGTATTTTTCGCAAAGCACAATAAATTATTTAAGTCACTTGTTTGCTTTTGTAGTCTCAGCATATTACCGTTTGGAAAAAGCAAAAGGATTTGTTGAGAATACAGAATGCCTGCACACCCAGCCTGGGAGAAGGGCGTCAGAGCTTTCCACACATGGCAGGAAGAAAGCACAAGCAATGTGGGCCAGTGATAGGCTCCTGCCATGTTTAATAAATGACTTGGCAAAGTCTTTGATGGCCCATACCATCCAAAAGCTTGCAAGCCTGGCGGTGGTAACGTTACGAAATTGCAGAGAGTGGCGGGCCAACCGGCGGTTCACCCTGTGCTGCAGAGACATGAACGGCGAACGGCCATGCTTGAGCGCCACTTTAACAGCAAATGAATTCACAGAGTGCACTTAACCTTGTTAAGAAAGCATTTCACAGCAAGAGTAAGAGAGTTAGAGTTGATCTGGGTTTATGTTGATTGTACCTTAAGTGATAGCAAATGTGACATTGAAAATCAAAACCCTAGAATCTGAGCTCTTATAGCAACGAGTGTTTACCTTGAATAACTAGTAGAAGTCTCAGAGCTCATGATACTAAAACAGGAATCGTGTTTCAATTCATACAATCCCACACTGAGAGTGGCGTTTGACTTTGTGGATCATTTTAAAACGATTTAATCACCTTGAGAACAGAATCTCCTTCTAGAGCACTTTCAGACTGATTTAGCATCCATCTATTCTGTACACCAGAGAACATTGTCCTAGTTTTGATGTGTATGTTTGTTATTAGCACAGTACTGTCTTAATGTATTAACATATAATCATATTGAACTAATACTGTACATCCAACAAACAGCATGCCTATCTGTCTGTCTGTCTAAGGCAGTTTCAGTATCTTCTAGCAGTACTACAAAATAAAGCATTTATTATAACAACCTTCTGTCATGCCTCCCTTGATGCAACCAATGCAATAATGTAAATTTATTCTTTGCCTCTAGATGCCACTTTTTCCCCAGTAATAATGTAAACAAAGCAGCACTGCGATTATAAATGCTGCTTTATCAGGTATTACAAGCATGATGAGATGAAAATTAAACCAATCACCACAGATTAGCATTATGCAAAAGGGGGGTTAAGAAAAAATTATGTTAAAGAAATCGTTGGGGAGTTTTAGAGCGTATAAGGTAAAAATGCATGCAAATTATAAAAAAATGCTTATTGACCTTGCATGCATGTCAACCTGTTGTGGGGGACTCCAAAATCAAAATGCTTTCATAACCCGTAATAGGGGCACTTTAACAAAGCCCATTTTAATGATAAGATTGAATAATACTAAATTATCACAATTTATATACAAAATGTCTATCTATCTATATATCTATCTAGACTCATAAATACAGACTGATAATGTCAGTAAATGAGAAAACTCAGTAACTGCAAGCAACATGAAACAGGATGCCAAGAATAGGGGCAGGATCTATTTGTTCGACCAACAGCAGTGTAAAATGATATATTTCACCTTGAGCGTTCATGATGGGCCTTATTTAGGAATTAATCAGAAAACTCAGCAGTGAAACAATGTAGGGCCCAAGTTGATTGGATCCTGAAAAAATTTGACTATCATATTACTATTCCACAGCTGCATGATTTTGGATATGCCAGCATGAAAGAAAAGTAATTTCAGAGCCCAAACGTACTACATTTTGATGAAATATGATCAAAACAAAAATATTTTTCTTTAGAATAATGCACACTGATGAAGTGTGCCCAAAACAGCCTGGGACATTTATACACACAGAAAAGTATTTTCATGCATGAAATCAATTTCATGTCATCTTGAAAGAAATCAGAACTGTGCAAACTTTATGACACTGTCTTATTTTTCTAACATGTTCATTTGTATTATTCTCCAGATTTATTGAAGATTGCATCATGCATTCATGTTTGTAAAGCCTCATGCAAATAAAAACAAGGCTGAGGATTTTTATTCCATCACTCTTGGAGAACGTGGCAAGGCTTCCGGTCTTTAATGCACTGAGAGTAACTCGGCTTCATGTACCGGAAAGATTACTCATGTGTAACAATTCAATTTATCAGGAGGGGGGTGTGAAATAGATTGAGGGACGTTTTGTTATCCTCTCACTCGGGCCATCAGGTGAGGAGGAGAACAGGACCTGGTCATCTCCCCAGAAATCAATCAGTGTAAGCGAGTACAGATCCTTCTCCCCGCTCTGCCTTGCAGGCCGTCTGAACAAATCAATTTCCCCTCATTCATTCCTGTGGCCTCCTCCCGGGGCATCTGCCTGTCAGAAAATCTGCATCTTTCACCTGACAGATTACCATTGAGAAAAAAGATGTGAGGAAATGAGGAAAAAACTCAAGCTCTCGGTTTAGAACTGCGTGTTGCCAGGGAAACCATGAGAGGTGGGGGGGGATCCTAAAGACTCTCTTGAAGTGAGAAGACAGAGATTGACATGCCTTTAAAAAATATTAAAGTTGCAATTACAGTGACTGCAGTTATGTCTGCTGGTTTGGATGCCACCTTCATACATTCTAAAAATATGAACAAAATCCCTTAAAAAAATAATACCAATTTGTGACATGATTCTCATTTTATAAATCTAGTAAACAATGGTATTCAAACCACAGTGCATGCTATAATATTAATATAATGAATTGCAAAATAGTGTCTGTGTGTGTGTTCCTCTTTTCAGCAAGGTGAGTGTTTCTCAGCAGGACGCTAAAATCAGCTGCGAGAGAAAGAGAAATAAGCAGTGGGTATTCATTACTGCCGGACTGAGTCCTCGGCGACTGATCGATCTGTTAAATGAGAAAGTTCAGAAGTGAACTCTAAAAGACTTTCAGGATTCTTACAAGTTTTACAGCTAAAGAAAGAGAGAGAAACGGAGCACAATGTTACACTACGAATATGTACACGTACACACACACACACACACACACACACAGTAAACTGCCATTCTAAAGATTGAGGTCAGTAAAAAGTTAAAATATAAAGGACTTTTTTTTTCCTCCTCGGTAAAGCAGCATTAAATTAAATTTGAATCCAAATAAAATCATCATCAGCAAAAAAAATATGAAGCAGCACAACTGTTTTGATTATTGATAATAACTATAGATGTTTCATGAGCAGCGATATTAGAATAAATTACATATTAAAATATGTTAGAACAGAAAACAAATATTTTCAATTGGAATATGATTTAAGTATTATAGTAAGAGCTAACAAGAAAATAAACTAAGCCTCAGTTTTCTTTCTTATTAAGTTTACATGCAATTTTTTTGCCCTATATTTAGTCTCTTGTATGTTTCCGTGATAAACATTTTAACCTCACCATGATCAATATTTGCAGCTTGAGTTCGTCCTCTGTCTGACCCAAGTGAATTTACTTTACATGCAGGCCATGAAAAACAAGCTCCAATTATTACAGTAAATATTTGAAAGACCTTGAACTCGCCATATGCTTCAATAAAAGTCACGGAGCAAGACTTTCAGGCATGTGTTCCCATGAAAAATAACAACAGACCTTCAGTCCACAGAACTCATGCCTTCTGATAGCGTGCGTTCATCAGTATGTCGAGTAATTGCTCAAGCGACCTTTACTGATAAGAAACCGTGGCTCCCCAAATCTCTATCGCTCTCTGTCAGGATCTCTTTTAGTATTCCATCTTCTCCATACATTCAATTTATCTCTGTCATTTTCTTAGTCTCCCTCTGGCTTCTCTTCCAATCACATACAAACAAAACGAGGCCTGACTGGAAGAACTCTAGATAGCAACTTCACTGTGACTATAAACAACAACAATGGCCTGGAAAGTACATGATAAACACAAAGGCAAACACATAAGCTGTAAACGCACAAGGGTAAACAATGCAACAAGACCACCTGACAACAAGATACACCTAAAGACAGTTGGGAAAGGCCATTAGTTTGTGGATAAGGTGTGACGCACACACACTGCATTCAGACTTAACTACTTACCCTCCTGTACAGAAAAAAAGCTGTCTTCAACATTTACACTGGACACCCAATAAACAGATCTCACAAAATTTAGAAATCATGATAGGCTACTTCAAAATAAGAAGCAAACTACATTTCAAAATAAAAGACATGGACAAAAAACATTGATATTCAGAAATAAAACAAGTTTACCAAATAAGCCAGGCTTATGGCAGATAGTCTGACTTATTTTAATACAAATGAACTGGCAATAAATCAGACTGAAATAAGCCTGGCGTATTTGGTAAACTTGTTTTATGGAACAGGCCCCAGGAACTTTTTTTATGAAAACACACGCAGCACACACCGTGCTTGTCGTCACATAATCTGACCAATGAGAATAAAGTGTGTCGTCATCAAGGCTTTCGCAGCCGATTTGGAGCAACTGCAGCGCCTGACCTGTGCGACTGCTTTGGTTTTGCTCTCGCGGTAATTTGATGGCACAAGTGATCGAAAGGCGGACAAATGATGCATTGTTTTGTAAGGCAGCAGCCGAATTCTTGCGGCTCCACATGAAGTCGAACGCACCTATTACACTACACACTACACTACACTAAAATTATATGTAAAGGTGAAAACATTTCAAATGTATCTAAATCAGACTGATAAGGCCAACATACTGTACATACCGTTTATTGTTACTTGTGTATTTATTATTAGTATTATGTATTTTTATATTACTGTTTTTAATAAAAAATATAAGAATTTAATCAATGATAGTATGATATCCGGTGTATAACTGTGTGTGTGTTAGAGTTTACAGTGTGCTCTCATGCAATCCAGTGAAGACGTCTTCACTCTTCAGTAGATGACAAGATGAGATTGCTCAGTGTGTCCTCTCGATAGTCCATCAGGCTCAGCACTGATTGAGTCCGGGCCCCTCGGGCCCCTCATGCCACCAGAACCCTGATTACACACGTTCTGCTTCTAGGCTCACATTCTTCTTTCAAACTCCAGGACCCTGATGATGCTGTTGAGATTTTAACAAGCATCTCACAACTGTGAACAAATACAGTCACAAACTCAAACAGAAACTCTTTAGTGAGGATTTTTCCATTATGTATGGGTATTTTTTCTTGATAATTTAGCTGCAATTGCTTTTACTAATAGATATTTCCATATCTCCCCAGCTGATTATTCAAATTATAAAACAATCGTTTTGCATTTTAAACATAAAATGTCATGTTTCAAAATGAAAATAAGGCATTATCTAGTTAAGCATACTAATTTGCATACATTTAATAGAAATCTGAAAAGCTGATCTGAAAAGAACTTGCAAAGCCAATTTCATGGCATTTAAAAATATGGATTAAAATAAACACTTAAATGTGTATTTTACAGGTTTTCTTTCCACTGTTTTAAAAGAAAACACATTATGTAAGCCAAAATGTAAAAATTGACCAGTGACTGAAAAATGATTGTCTTAAATGCTAAAACATTACTGGGACCCTTTTATTTTTTGCTCCAGTAATACTGAAAAGTTTATTCAATAAAAATGACTCCTCACTGATTTACCATGTTTCAAAATGTTTTTGAAATAGTTTAATTTCATCAAAAGTCCTGAGACTAGAAAAGGTTTTTATTTAAATATAAATGAAATAATATTTAGTTATGGCACAGTACTATTTGACAATTTCATTTATTAAATTATTTGTGTTGCTAATGTTAATATTTTGTGTTGCATAAACTCGAGAATGCTGAAAGGTGAAATCAAGTCACATTTTTCACAATCGATCATTGCTGTCATTTTCCTCTTTTGGTTCTACCGCAGGCAGTGTTAGGCTGAAGTACTACAGTAATGTTGTTTGTGAACACACTGCACGTCTTTATGGGCCGCTCGCTGCTGGTGTCAGACTCAGTGTCTCTGTGTTCAGGTGCGGAGAGCTGATTCAGCATCCATCCAGACTCTTGACTGTCAGCGCTCAGCTCGGCCCCGGCCTGCTGAGAGCCTCGCTCACATCCTCACACATCAAACCTTGCTCTCTGGAGTCTAATCAATCCTGTACCGTCTCTCTGCCTAAATCAGAGCAGCTCAGACTGAGAGGAACAGGAAGAGAGAACACATTTTAGTCTCAAGTGTTTTTCATTTACTCTGCCTTACTGGTACGACAAAACGTACATTTGTTTAGCAAGGGCACATCTGTTTAGCAAGGGCAGTGCACAAGAAAGAACATGTATTGCAGACAGTAATGTTAACAAATGAAATCCAATTTGTAAATTTTGTCTAGAAAACATGGTGTTTGGGCAACAAAGCTTGTCACCGTAATGTGTTTTTTTTTTCTTTTTCTGTTTTGCAGTAATGAGGTATTTTGGGTTTTCAGTTGCTAGGTTCACTCTTAATTCTTTATGATTTTAGAGTGCCTATGGTTTGAGTCACATCTTCAACTTAAGTCAGACTGTGCCTTAGATTAAAACGGCCAAATATATTCCCAAAAGTCTGTTGCTTCTAAATGATAGCTTAAAACTAGACAAAATATATGATTCTAAACATGTAAACGTGATTTTATATATATATATATATATTGGGTTAAAAACAAATTATAACACAGACATGCAAGTAATTATTTTCCAAAATTTTAGGAATTTTTGTAATTTGTTTTTGGAGGACCTAAAACCTGAAATCAATATGCATTTTTTTTTTTAATGTTGCTGACGTCAAACTTAAAACAATGCGTGTATCAGAAGACGCATGAACTTCATGGAAAAAAGCAATATAGTTGCTCTTTCTCTCTCTCTTTCCATTCAAAGCGCTGTATCAGCATTACTGTTGATGGTATGATAGTGTTGATGGCATGACTTTATTGGCATCTCTCTTTCTCGCTCTCCATCTTTGGCTTTTAGACTGCCGGCTAAATTAATTGCATTAATGCACTGGTCAGGCTGTATGCAGTGCTGAGTCTGAGACACAGGTACCAATCTCAGTAGAATCAATTTCCAGCTGTCAGGCAGCCAGCTGCAGAGAGCAGATGGGCCCTGATGCAAAACCCTCCAACTTCCTGTTCACCAGGCTTTGTGCACAAATCTAAATACCCGCATGGATGTCTGCTGCCCCAATCTGTGCCCATGAAGACAGGTGGGCAGAGACACAGGCCTGGCATAACATAAAGAAACAACAAGAGAGAGAAAGTAAGTGACAAGAGGAGGCTTTCTTTCTTTATTTCTCATTGTGCTGCACCTGTGTAATGCAATGTGGAATATGCATAAAGCATCCCAAGTAAAGCAGTGATGTCGTCCATATGTCCAAATGAGTTATTTAAAGCCTTTCTTAACGCCTTGGGAAACAAAAGCAACGGCGGTTTCCGTGTCCTGCTGGTGCATTATGGAGTGTGCATCTGTTTTGTCAGTTATATTGGTGTCACGTCTTATTTCCTCCTCCTGTGGGCCAGACTCATGCTGTGATTGATGTTCAGTTCCAGGTTTAAGTCATGCACTGTATAAAAAAAAAGGACCTCTTAAGAGGAAGCTGCCTGCTAACCATTAACAATTAGCTAAATTTATTATATATTAATATTATATATTAAATATTTTGTTAACAAATTCAATACAAATTATGCATACATAATAAAAAATATGCTGTATATATATATATATATATATATATACACATTCAAACGTTTTTTAAAAAACAATACAAATTAATAATTGATATAAATTTGATTACAATTTTAAATAATTGCTTTATATTATTATACATATTAAAATCTATTTTTTCAGCATTACTCCAGTTTTCAGTGTCACATGTAATAAATATAATTTGTACATAATTTGTGCTCAAGTCATATTTATTGTTATTACTTGTAACGCTCAGCATGGAAGGAGGAACGAGGAGTCTGGAAGGTAAGATTAAAGAAGTTTATTTAAAGAATAAAGTCCTTTTAAATGAAGAGAAGCTGAACGTAGTTCAGTGAAGGGAATCCAGCACACAGTTTACAGATGATGGGGAATTCATAGGTGAGTTCGACTCGTCGATGTGATACTTTGAAGTGATTGTACAATAGTGAAGTTTATATCCTTTTTCATTCCTTCGCAGATGGTTACAGTGAACGTGAAGTCTTCAGCCCAGCAGTCTGTGAAGACAGGTAAGTACGAAGGTGAGTATGAACTGGATGGTGCGGTTAAAACTCACGTGCTCATTCCGAGAACTGTGTGGTTCAAAGGGACTTCGTAGAACAGGTAAGTGTTCGTTCCGGTAGGTGTTCCATGGTTAGTAATGGTGCTTGGAATCCGTGGCTCTCTTGGAACAGCGATCCTCAAGCTCTTGTTGTTACCTCAATGACTGCCACTGGTAGACTGGTGAGCAGGGTTTTTAACTGCTCACTAAACAAGCTCCAGGTGGCAGTGATCAATTCAATAGTCTCTGTGACCTACTTTGGGTGAGTTAGAAGTCGACTGCACTGATCCCTACTGCACTGATCCCTTCCACTGAAGTCATAGCCTGACATTACCCCCCTCCTTAAGAGCGACTCCCGGTGCTCCAAATGTCCAATCCTCATGACAGGTGGGTGGGTGGGCATCCTGGAAACCCTACCAGGGCTTGACATGGGTTGCTTCTAGGCTGGCATAGCGGATCCACGTCGACTCTGTGGATCAGGAGCCTGCGGAGGCAGTGGCGAACCTGGATCCTCAGATGACCGATCAGGAGCCGGCGGTGGCCGTGGCGGATCTGGATCCTCAGATGGCGGATCAGGAGCCGGCGGTGGCTGTGGCGGATCTGGATCCTCAGGCGGTTGATCAGGATCCGGCTGTGGTCGTGGTGGATCTGAATCCTCAGGCGGTGGATTAGGATCCGGCTGTGGTCGTGGTGGATCTGGATCCTCAAGTGGCGGATCATGATCCAGCTGAGGTGAATCGTGAACAGCTTCCAGCCACGGTGGTGCTTGAACGGCTTCCAGCCGCAGTGGTTCTCGATCAGCCTCAAGTGGCGGATCAGGATCCAGCTGAGGTGATTCGTGGACAGCCTCCGGCTGTGGAGGTTCGTGGACAGCTTCCGGCTGTGGAGGTTCGTGGACAGCTTCCGGCTGTGGAGGTTCGTGGACAGCTTCCGGCTGTGGAGGTTCGTGGAC
>JAUCMT010000039.1:15436921-15449041 GCA_032357475.1 Enteromius thamalakanensis | reverse complement strand
ATCCAGCTTCATCAATGTATATAAACTCATGCGGGACTTCTTCCGCTTCCATTTGCAAAACTCTCTGAAATACAGCAGAATATCACATTACGTTATCAATGTACTGTAGATCTGCTATACAGTAAAATGGCATGTAATGTAAAAAGGTTATGTGTGCAGTACACAATACTATAGTCAGTGAACAAAACATACCTCCACATATTCATGCCGCAGGACTTTCACCCTGTCTGAATTTCTTTCAAATGGCACTTTATACAGTTGTTTCATCACAACTTGATGTTTTTTAAGGATACGGCCTATTGTTGACAGAGAGACCTGTAGGACATTATTGAAAATTTGGTGATCATTGACAATATGGGCTTGAATTTCTCGAAGTCTGATTGCATTATTGGCCAAAACGAGGGTTATGATCTCTCTTTCTTGCTCCTGCGTGAATATAGAGCGCCTCCCTCCTTGGTGTTCTCGACATTCAATCCTATGTTGGGCAAACAAAATACATGTAGCTTACTGTAAAATTAAACATGAATACATACCAATAGGGTTGATATAGTACATGCAGTAAGCTATGGATTTTCTGTTGACAGAACATAAATTTCTCACCTGTAGTCTACAAAAGTTACAAAAATGTGCTTAAGCAATCATAAACACATCAGTGATCAACTGGTTCTTATAAATGTCTATTCATGTGATAGATTGTCCGTGTCATTTGAAAACAAAATACCATTTTGAGAAGAAATGACATTGTTTTGAAAGTAAAGTTTGATTTTGCAGGAGAATTGAAGGGTTTTGCCCATTGTGTGTGTGTTTTTTGATTTGTGTGTAGAGTTCTGACAATATGAGGCATGCTTTCAGAAAATGTGTGGAAACAATTGGGAAAAACTGTGATACGTAATATATTTAAATACAGAAAACTACAGAAAAATAAATTTCCATACAGGTTTATAGTCTGTTAAATAGCTAAATGTTATATTTTATGGGGAGACACTGCAGGCAAAAACACATTGTTTTCTGTTCACTCAAAGCATTTTCTGAATTATGGATTGATAAAAATGAGGTAAGCAAAAGTGAAAACGTTTGACTCTAATACGTAAAATAAAAATAAAACAAGAATTTTGAAACATTATCCAATGTTTTTAGATTTTTGTGCTAAAAATGTATCCACATGTAACAATGACTCATTTGCATAACGATGGATATATCCGTTTTATATCTTGGCATTACCAAGCCTGGATACATTTAAAAAAAAAAACTGACTGTGTTTATCTGAAAGAAGAAAGGATGGCTTGGGGATGAGTAAAATATGGGGTAATTTTCATTTTTGGATGAACTATTCCTTAAAGTGTGGCTTAAGTTTTAAGTTTATATTTTTGTGACCTAAATCAGTCTGAAAACTGTGAATATTTCATATTAAAATTCACACAAACGCAAACAAATCCAGATAACTTATATGTCAGAAGCAGCGATACATGCAGCAGGTTTCTGTGCTGATTGTGTAAGGGAGAAATGCAAGATGTAAGTTTCGTGGCACAGTCAGTGTTAGTCAACTTAGTGATTTTCAGGCGGTCGTCCAGACTCTAGCTAAATATAACTATGTGGCTGCCCGCAAGAGTGCAGAGTTTAAAAACAACCAGCAGCCTTACGCCTAATCACATCCAGTGAAAGCAGGACAGGAGAGGTGAATAACGGTAGATGTACTGTAGTAAGGAAGGAAAGAATAGTGAAAACACAAAAACAGTAACTTTGAATATACTATCTGTGCTTGAGATGAAACCAAAATCATGTGAGAAAGAAAATCAAACTCCAATTTTGCACACAGAGGGACGAAAGGAGAACTGACAAAAGAGCATGGAAGAGTTTTGATGTGGTATGTGAAAAATAGAGGGCAGGTTTTTATGGTGGAGAAGAATGTTTGTTCCATTAAGATATTTATTTATACACAGGATGTTGTGAGGGAGAAAACATAGAACAAATCTTTTTAAAAATCTTGAGAATAAGAAGATACAGATTTTGTTACACAGATGGTTCAGTGGGGTTTTAGTGATTTATGAATAATTTTTTAAAGATTTAAAGGAAAAGCAAGCAAGAACTCTTGAACAAGAACAAAGTGTGCTTAATTGTATTTACAGTTTTTGCCTATTGCTTACACACTTTTTGCAAAATTTGGCCCATTATTTCAAAACTCTACACTCAAAATAATTAGACACAGCACTAGTGGATTAACAACTCACATCTACGCCAAAATGAAACACTGCAATCAAAACTTTACACTCCTTTATAAAAATCAAATTCCTGCAACAAAACCATTCACACAAGCACCATTTGAATTTCTCTTTCATATCAGCAGCAACACACTGATGGGCTTTATATAAAACACTGCAGTCTTTGTGTTTCTAGTTTTATTGTCATTTGCTCAGACTCAGTCTTCTCTAAATCTCAAAAGTATAATTTCTGCAGTGATCAAACAAGAGATTTTACAAAAAAAACAAACATTCTTACAGAAATAGAAATGTTATCACAAATGATCAAATTTAGCAAGAAAAGCAAAGCAGCTTCACATCAAAGTAATGTTTTACAGTGTACAGTATGTAGTAGTAGCTTGTAAATGTTCATATGGCATAGATGTGAGGTATACTTCACAGCACTACATTTTTGTATAGAAAAGTTAGTGCAATAATACTGTAATATGATAAAGAATCATGTGACGCATACAGTAGGTACAGTCTGGAGTAAAAACTTGAAGATATAGCTGTTCTCTAGTCAGAATATCCTCAATGTTACTGTGTACTGACTAAGGTTACAGTAAGGTGGACTCATGGACAGGCCATGATTTATCACATGATCCACCAAAGTAGCTGATGTCATTTGACACGTCTCCACACTGGTACTGGTACGTCTCACAATGTCTTACCAGAGGTCTATTTGTAGTGCTGAGGCTCAGACCGATTAGTGTTGTGTTTTTCTACGCATTTGAGTTTAGGTGTCTATGTAAGTTTCAACAATTGCCAGATGAGTTTTGCATTTTGAACAGAGTGTTTTCCCAATGATAACAGGTGATTCAGTTTTTGAACAAAGTATCTAATGTAAGAAAACGTGTGTAGTGTTTCGCAATAAGTGTGTTACAGAATTGTAAACAAATTGCAAAGTTGAAAATGTGTTTAAGCTATGATTAAACTGTGTTTAAGATAAGATACAAGAAGTTTAGGTATTGAGGCTTTGGTGTAAGTATGCACATTTAGTGTGTAAGCAATAGGCAAAAACTGTAATATTTAATTTCCCTGATGATGGGTAAATATTATCAGCCATTAGCTGTGCCCTGGTATAGAAAGAAAATCTGTCTGGGATGTGTTGCTTAATGAATAACAAACACAGCTTTTATCAATGAAAAGTGCAAAAAAAGACATAAACAACAACTACATGACGGAAAAACTAGAGCAGTTCTTTGCATCTGCTCGAAGCTCCGCTACCGACAGAGGGCATGAGAGAAAGTACAAGACAGACAAAAGTCACTGACAAAAACGGTCAAAGCAGACGGAGTCAAATATGGATAAATGGCTGAAACGTCCCGTTGCTCTGGATACAGGAGAGGGTTCAGTATACCCCAAGACACGCAAAAAAGAAACCAAACGTAAACCTAGGCAGTACAATGACAATTATATTTTCTTCGGGTTCACTTCTATGTCTGCGGACCTGCCACAGCCTCAGTGCTTCTTTTGCGGGGAAATCCTAGCAAATAACGCAATGAAGCCACCCCATTTATAGCGACATCAGAGCACCAAACACCCGGGAAGTATCGGTAAAACAGAGACTTTTTACAAACTAAAGTTATCGGAATTTAGGTCAGGTCAGACTGTAATGATGAAAGCTACATCTGTATCAAGCAAAGCACTGGAGGCGTCATACGCTGTATCCCTGCTTGTGGCCAAGTCAAAAATGCCATACTCAATTGTCGAAGAGCTCATTCTCCCTGCAGCTAGTGTTATGGCTGAAATTATGATTGAAAAGAAAGCAGCTGACACACTAAAAAAAGTCCCCCGAACAACACTGTGTCCTGTCGGATCAACGATGTGTCGGTTAATATTATTGGACAAGTGGTGAAGAAAATAAAACAAGCCGGTCAGTTTTGCAGCTGGATGAAATGACAGATGTGAGTGGAGATGCTCAGCTCCTGGCTTTCATTCGTTACAAAGATGTGTAACATAAATTAGCATATTTTATTTTGTAAAAAGCTGCCAAGACAACCGGAGGAGAAATGTTCCAGGTTATAGACAGCTTTTTCAAAGAACATGATCTGCAGTGGAATACATGCAGCCACGTCTGTACTGATAATGCGGCTGGGATGATGGGAAGCGGGAAGGGACTGTTCGGACACATCAAAAAGGTAAACAACGACACTAAATGGATGCACTGTATTATTCATCGTGAAGCACTCGCTAGGAAGAGGGTTTGTCCTGATTTATGTGCTGTTATGGATGATGCTGTGAAGATGATAAACTTCATCCAATCCCGACCACTGAATCATAGACTGTTTTAAACTCTCTGTCATGAGAACGGTGCAGAGCACGAACAGTTATTGCTCCACACAGACGTGCGCTGGCTTTCATGTGGAAAAACGCTCCTGAACTCTATGAGCTTCGCAATGAAGTTTTTATGTTCCTCAAGGAGCATCTGCATCCTCTTGCTAAGGTGTTTGAGGATGCAAACTGGGTGGCACGGCTTGCATATATTGTTGATGTGTTTACCAAACTTAACGAGCTCAACCAATCACTTCAGGGGAAGGAGTCACACATCCTTAAAATGTATGACAGAGTGAAAGGATTCACTAAGAAGCTCGAACTATGGGAGAGGAAATGTGATGTGGGAGCTGTGATTTGTTTCCCACTACTTGATGCCCACTTGAGTCCAGTGGTCAAACTGGAGAAAGCACATCTGTCCAAACTCAGCATGGATTTTAGCCAGTATTTTCAAGACATTGAAAAAAATTCAGAAAAACTGGACTGGGTGAGGGACCAATTCATTGTAAGTGAGAGCAGCAGCAACCTTCATCCAAGGCTGCAGGAGCATCTCATCGATTTGTCATCTGACTGTGGGCTAAAAATAGCATTTGCTGAGAAGACTGTTATGAAAGGGACGTGAGGCATGCGAGCTCAAGTGCAAACAGTGTTTAATTAGAATCAAAGTCAGGGTTTACAGAGAAAGATCGCCGGCAGACAATGTTATCAGAGACAAAGACAGAGGCGGAGTCGAAAAACAAAGCAAAGGGTCGAAATGGGTAATCTAAAGAACAAAACAACAGGAAACTAGGAACATGAATGATATGTAACAACAAACAATGAACCGTGAACAACACTCAAACAGAGGGGGGTTTTATACAGGTGAAAGTAGGTCAAAGGGGTGGAGCAGACAATCAAACACCAAGACAACCAATGAGTGGGCGGAGACATGAGGTTGTGGCAATGAGTCCAAACTAAACACAAAACACACAAAGTCTGTTGGGCGCTGGAGTGCCATCCAGTGGCCTGAGCTGGCACCTCCAGCTGATCGTGACACATATATAGTTTATTCCTTTTATTTCAGTAATTTTGTTACATCAATTTAACGTAAATGTAAACTAAGTACGATTTTATTGTATTTAAAATAGTACTTTTTTACTAAGGGTTTTATTTTTAGTTGACCTAAATAGAATATCCCAGAGATACACCCTGTAAGTAAATAAAAATACATAAATTAAAAGAATAAATAAAGATTATTGTAGTATGTTTTTTAAGAAACATATTTACATAAATCATATTCATTCTACTTCCTACTTATTTTAATTTAATGTATTACTTGTTTTTTTGTGAATTCATCATAAATGAATAACAGTAACATAATACAGTTTTTCTCAGTCACTTTGGTGTGTTTCTCACAACAGTACTTACATTTGCACAACAGTTAATGCATTTCTCAAAACAATTAGTCATGTGTGAACATCATAGTAGCAGTTTCTCATTCTTTCCAACTAATGCAAATGCTTTTGGACATGCATCAATTGCTTTCATACAACTCTCTACAAATTTACAATTTCAAATGTAAAATTAACAATTTCTGAGTGAAGAATCGTTTTTTTTTTTTTTTTTCAGTGTATTTATATATTTACACACACACACACAAAACATACATGCTTTTAATATGTTACAGAGACCTCCAGAAGGGGCAGGACTGATCCTGGACCAGCAGAACTCTCTATGCATTTCATGGGAAAGAGATTATGCCATCATTATGTGATAGATCATGTCTCTGATGTCATAGATTAACACAATTAGACAGACGGTACATTGGAAGAACACAGGGGGGTCGTAGTGTCTCCAGCAAGCCTTTGCCCCAGCTGCTCTTACTGGCACAGATCCGCCCCTCGCCCACCCCACTCATAATGTGAGCATCTGTCCGTACGCCTTACATACTGAGATACTGCTGCCCACTGCTCAACAGTGAGTGTGCCGTTCTTCCACAATTTGTCTCTCAATCTGTTTTATTCAGCTGAGGTTTTCCTGTGGAGTGGGTTAAACATCTCATCTAATTACTCAATTGCTTAATTGTTGTTAAACGGCCCATCCTTTCACTGCAATTAATTTGTTTGCATAAAATGCAGAAGAAAAAAAAAAAAACATTCTTTATCAATCTTATTAGTCCCACTTAGCAGCTGTTCCTACTTATAAAACAACTGAAATCAAAAGAGCTAAGATAATGCATGATGTTTAAGGGAAAATGCACCTGAAAATGAATATTCTGTCATATTTTGTTAAACATCAAGTTGAGTTTCTATCTTCTGTTAAACACAAGAGAAGATATTTAGAAGGACAAATTTGCAATTGTGAGATGTAAACTTACAATTCATTTGTTAGAATACAAAGAGTCCACTGTAGTTAATATTTCAAATCAACGTTGTATTGTGTTGACTGTTCTGTTTACTGCAGTTTGACTGAAATTAATTAATTAATCTGTTTTTGCAAACGCACTCTTCAAATATATATATATGGAAATTTGTTGTTGGCTTTACAACACATTATAACAAGACCAATATTATAAAAGCACTTCAAACTCAAACAAAACTCAACATTTCACTTATGCATTTACTGTAAAGTTCTCCATATATTCCTCTTCCAAAAATGCACCTTTCATCTGTCTAATAAAAGTCTCCATCACATCTAAACCTGGTGTAACCTCATAAAAGCCTTCGTTATTTGGAACTTACTAATGCTCCCCACAGCAGGTCGTCCATCTCCCAGCTCCATCAAATAAGGACATGCGACTCACTTTACTTAAAGTTTCGTGTAAAGAAATAAAATGAAATAATTCCATGCTTTTAATGGAGAATAACCTTTTTTCTGCTCTTTTATTGTGGTCTGATAGATTAGACTAATTTTCCCATTAACATTAAGATTTGGATTGGCTTCCTTTTATGCACTTTTTTTTACGCAGCACAGCTGGAAGCTTCAGAAAGTGAATTACAATTTTGGATTCTGACAGGTAGCAAGCAAGCAACATGCCTGCAAATCATCCTCAAGAACAGCTTGAAGCTTCAAGACCACCTGCTCCCTCTTCAAAACACCCACTTCACGTTTAATGTTCCTTAAAACTACTCTCTTAAAATTAAGGATCTCCAAGAGTTATTTGTTGCAATTTGGTTGCGACTTGAGAAAGTTTCTTGACATTATTGACATACTTCAGATTTTCGTAGACATATTTATATATTTATATTAGTGCTGTCAAATGATTAATCGCGATAAACCACATTCAAAATAAGTTTTTCTTTACATAATATATGTGTTTATGCTGTGTTTATTTATTCCGTTTAAATTAAAACACACACGTACAATATATATTTTGAAAGTATTTACATTTAAATGCATTTATATATATTTTTTTCTTATATTTGATTTTTTTATTTTATTTTTTTTAAATATTTATTTTCTAATATTTGATATTATATCTAAATTTATTTAATATATAAACATTGTTTCATTAAATATATACATGCATGTGTTTGTATTTATATATATATAATAAAAACATTTAAATAAATGTTATTTTGGATTGAGACAGCACTAATTTATATATATATATAGAGAGAGAGAGAGAGAGAGAGAGAGAGAGAGTGAGAGAGAGAGAGTGAGAGAGAGAGAAAAAGAAAGAGAGAGAGAACATTTCAGCTTCTTTAGAACATTTATTTTTTTTTTTTAGTTATTGCATTTGTTTCCAATTATATTTATGCATAAAGCAGATCATTTGTCCAAAGTGACTTATATTGAATACATTACTTGAAGCATTAATGTAGAGACACTCACTGTAAGAAAATATAAAATAATAAAATATAATTTGAATTAAAATTTGAATAAAAGTATTATTTAGATTTATTGAAAACAATAGTATTAATCTAATTAATTTAACCAACTTATTTTTAAGTTATATAAGATTCAGGTCTTATTTTAAGTCAGTTTGAATACATTTTAAGTTGAAATTACTTCGACAGCCAATTTCATTAGACTTAAAAATGTAACGCAGCAACCAAACCCAATGTTTGATGTTGATATGTGAAGTTTTTGCAAATAAACTCATTTCGAGTAGGAGCGCGGTCAATTAATAACAGCTGGCACAGCATCACCTAATCAATCTCCTCATTACACCTGCCCAATCAAATCATTTTTTTTAACTGACGGCATAGTTTTACTTTTTATCACCTATGACATGGCAAGATTTAAATACATTATTAAAAGCTACATAAATAAATAAATCAACAAACAACAGCCTAATCATACACAGATGTCTGTGATCAGTGGATATTTTGACTGCAGTATTCAATAACACAAATAAAGTCCCTGAAGCTCTTCCATAGAAATTCCGCAGAGCCTCACGAACAAGTTGTTCACGCTGTATTTAATTGCAAGGCAGAAATAAACAGTTTTTCATTTACGTCGTTTGAAAGATGTCAGCGGTGAAAAATGGAGTTTTCCGTTAAGTGCTGACTGAATCACAATCCACTATTGATGCTGCTTTTCCTGCACTCGACTCTCTGTGTGCCATAATTGAGATATTTCTCCTTGACTATGTCCTTGTGTCGATGCAGATATACGTGAGCAGACACGGCTAATGATGAGGAACAGATTGTAATGATTGTTAGCGCAAGACAAAACTGCTATTTTATTAAATGTCCTTTTTTCGTCATATTTAACTCGATAATTTTCCGTTTTCCCTCACTGCTAATATTTGTCGTCTCACTCCGCCATCTGCTCTCCAGCCCAGTGTTTCACAGCAAATTAATGCCTGACATTTGCCGAAGTGAATCCATATGTTTTGGAGGTCTTCGGTAACAGCAGAACTCAGCGTCGTATTCAAATGCCACCAGGAGTTTAGCAGAATCCTACAAACAACCAAAAATACACAGGAAGGAGAAACAACGGGCCGTATATGAATCATCGGTGACCTTTTGGGCCTTTTGCACACTTCCTTTTGCCGGCCAGCTTGGAGGAAAGAAAAGATGAAGGAAGGAAAGCTAATTAAACCAAACCGCAGAGCAAGCGATCTCCATGTTCAGTAATTATCTGCAAGGCTTTCTTTTTTGGCCAATCGGGGTGAGGAAGAGGTAGATGGCTAACAGCAGAGCGGGACGAGATTGAGCTTGGTGGCAAAAAAGTGATGTAGATGAATCCACAAAGCAGTAATTAGAAGCTGGTAATTAAATGCGCTTGGTGCATGAAATACTGCAAACGCAGCTTTCTGAGCTCTTGTCAGTGTCTGCTTTTTTCTCTCTCTCTCTCACGTCTGATTCCTGAACTCACCTTTAGCTGAGGGAATCTCACAAAACATAGAAAAAGAAAGAAAACAAAGATATAGGATATAAAAGACTTTTCATTTGCCTTCAAGAAAATGATGCTGATATTAGCATGAAATTATAATGAAATGTGTAGTAAAGTATCAATATTTCAGCGCACACTAAATGTTTTAATAGAATGTTGGATAATGAACCCTAATCATGAAAACTATGTAAAATTAAATCTGGACTTTTATTATGTATTATATATCACTTGCTCTTCACGCTAATTAAGAAATTAGTCACTAAGAGATATTTTATTGCAAATATTGACTTCTCTCAGACCAAATGACAGACCATTTGTTGAGATGATAACAAATCTGTTTCTTAATTAATTTATTTATTTCCATTCTGCCATTATTTTGATAAAAAACAAGCACAATTTCTCACCCCAATCTCATTACTGTAATGGAAAATAAATGGATGCTCCAATAAATAAGGTTCAATATTGGACTTCTGTTTTTCAAAAAAAAATAAAAAATTAAAAATTTCTTAGTGACTAATCTCTTAATTGAAGTGTGAGGTAATATATTGATGTGAAGTACAGCAGTCATTGCTATTCCTGTGAAAAGTAAACAGCACAAAATAAAAGTCAAGTTTTGATTTTATGTGCACTCCTCATAGTAATTAAGAAATTAGCCAGTGAAATACATTTTTATTGCAAAGCTGAAGTCAAATGTCAAGGCTTTAGACTCAGACTGAATGACAACTTTAGACTGAGATCGACTACTTCACACTGAACAATTTTAAAATGTATAGTTTTTCATTCGTTTATTCATTCATTCTGCTTTCTGACATTATTTTCATAAAAATCATGCATAATTTCTCATCTAAAGATCACATTATTGTAACATAAATAAATAATAACATGTATACAACAGTATTTAATATATTTAATATATTTTCTTTCATCTATGCTGATTTGATCAGTAATAATTAACATTTCAATGCAATTTTATTTGTTTTATTGCTTGCTGGCTTCACCCAGCTAACTGACCATTCCTCTCCTCTTTTCATTTCTTCTTTTTGTCCATCAGTTGTTATTTCTACTCTCAAATGCTCATATTTTATTTCCGCATGCATGCATCTGATACCAGAATGTAAGGTTGTTTCAGAAGTCACTCCAAGTGCAAACTTCAAAACCAAAGAGGATTAGTTTGACAGTGCATGCTGGCCGAGTAAAAATAGAGAGCGAGACAGAAAAAGAGGGAGAAGATTACAAGAGGTTTTTTTTTTTGGTGGATTGGAGCAACAGGCAATAGCACAAAGCTCTCGATCACTCAGATATCTGTCCTTACACAACAATAAGGGCAAAAAGATACTCCAGCTTCTCAGCAAGCTGGATGTGCCAGATCAGCACCTTGCTTTGATATGTGCCAGTCAGTCAGAAGGGTTTACAGTAATCTCTGCTACAGCCAACACAACCAGCAATTCAGCACCACGGACAGCGACTCTCTCCTCACACTCAGCTGATGCCTGAACTAACTGTCTTAGAGGCTCCACTGAGATCCATAAGGAAACTTCACTTCTGTAATAATTGGAAAATGTCTGTTAATAATGTCTTATATGACAGCTATAAAACAAAGTGATCTCTTTAGCGTTTGTACATATCCTTATAAAAATACATTACTCCATTTGAAAACACAGATGTGAACAAGATTGTTTTACGTGTGAACATGTTTTCTGAATCTTCTGTTCAGTTTTATAAAAATTAATAGAATCCACCAATTTTTAATATATAATACAATTTTAAATTAAAATACAAAATATCTATTTTGCATTATAATTGTAATTAATTTTTTTTGAAAATGTCTATCAAAAAAAGAAGAAACTAAAATCACAAAACAACAACAACAAAAAACTGTGTACATAAAAAAAAATAAAAAATCAGTGTCTACAAAACACAAATATTTGTTTAATATATAATAACATTATAATATATATGTAAAAACAACTTGCATTGAATTCTAAAGATATCATGTAGCACAATATGCATTACATGAAATTTTTAATAAATCAGATAAGTACACACATGTTGGTTTTTGTGATTTATGGGGACTCTCCATAGGCGTAATGGTTTTTATACTGTACAAACTGAGTGCGGTATAGTCCTACACTGACCCTACACCTAAACCTACCCCTTACAGAAAACTTTAGATTTTCAAAAAAACACTGTTTAGTATGTTTTGAATTACAGGGACACTGAAAATGTCCTCATAAAACACCTACATATTGTAATACCTATGTCATACCCATGTCATTATACAAATTAT
>JAUCMT010000039.1:15424776-15436738 GCA_032357475.1 Enteromius thamalakanensis | reverse complement strand
CTGAAAATGTCCTCATAAAACACCTACATATTGTAATACCTATGTCATACCCATGTCATTATACAAATGTGTGTCCTCATAAACCAGAAAAACCCGCACAAGACCACACACACACAGAGTGTGAGAGAGAGAAATCACACAGTCATTTATATTTTAAATGATGTTTTCTAGCCACTCTATGCGTCCCTGTCATCCCTATTGAGGGGGAAAAGATGTTCACTTGAATAATGCACAAGGCCCAGAGGACACTACATTACAACTGCTGCTTAAAATCAAGGCACACAATCTCTCAGCCCTTCCATTTGCAACCGCGTCACTTCTTTCATTTGCTAACTGCTTGCAGATGAATAAAATATGGAACCGGATTTAGTCATATGTTGATTTGTTGGACGCATATGAAATTTTCTTTTTTTGCTTTAGAGGGTAGAATTTCAATTGAGACATGAAAGCTGACAACGACTCAACAATGAAATATGTAAAGGAGTTACATGTTATTCAAACAGGACAAAAGGCTTAAAGTGAGGCACAAAAAATTCAATGCCATTCTCTCCTTTTTTTTTTTGCTCCATGTGCAACACATGCAAAATAACACCAACCATGAGCGTAAATTCCGGGGGGACATGTCCCCCCAGATGCAAGGGTTGGGGATTTTATTAAATTTTAGATAAAGTAATTCTCTTTAATGTAGTTGATGCTGATTCATTAATAACTTAGTTGTGGGAAAAATTCTGATTACAGATGTAATTCTCCACGAGCAGTTAGCAATTAAAACGTTACTTATCTATTTAACGTTAGCTTGTTTACAAAAGCTTGTAGGCTAGCATAGTGCACTGCAACGAACACAGCAATGCTGTTTCCCGTGCATTATTTTATTTGTGGCATAATGTTAACATTTATGCCAGACATCCCAAGTCTCCCGGAAGTTCCGGGAGTTTCCCATAACTTATATTGATAGTGCTAGACAGAAAGCGTCCTGATTGGTTTACTAAGTAAAATAAGCCAATCAGCTTTCAGTTTGAACAGGCTGTTATTTCTTTTCTCGGGGACCAAAGGTATCAGTGCAGCCTACAAGATCGTCCTGGCAGAGAGAAAGAGAATCCTCTGTAAACAACATAACAAACATTGCAAACGTTTTGAAGAAAAAATCTGCCTTTTCATTAAACCAGAGAACATTTTTGAAAATATCCATAAAAGTCTCCATGCTACAAAAATGATAGAAGCAAAGTTTTCCACAGTTTTGGCATATCTTTATAAGTCCAATTTGACTCTATTATTTGTGTCCCCTTCAGAAATTTTATGTTTCTTGCCACCCCCTACTGTGAAATGAAATTTACGCCCATGACACCAACTGATAGTCCTTCTCTATAAGGAACGTTTCATTTACAATATTAGTGTCTTAGTTTGGAGGTCAGACTTAACCGATTGTACATGACAGAGTAACATTTGGGTCAGCAGCTAAACTTAGCCTGTACAATTAGTAAGAAAGAGCTTAGGGTTTTTAATGACCGCTAAGATAAATGAACATCTGTTTCATGTGCGCTGAAGGAAAGAGTGTGGATTACACATGACTGTGACAGATCGTTATCCAATCGCACAGACACAAGTCATTCTTCAATACCTTTCCATATTAATATCTGATGCATACGTTAGCATTTGTCCAATCAGAAGCAATTTCCCAATTAAACAAACCAAAGCTTTTAAAAAAGCCACAGATACGTCTGTAATATGTTTTTTTTTATTTTTTATTTTTATAAAACTCTATTTAATGTATTAAAAATTATTATACGTTATTATTATACATTATTTAAATCTAAATTAAATCTGCTGTTCATTAATAATATATAATATACCATTGACCATTTAACGGGTTTTTACTATACCAATTTTCACAGTTTTTTAAATCACATTGTTGAGAAAGTCTAAAAGGACTGGAAATGCATGACTGATTCTGTCCTCTGTCTTTGGCTTTTGAACAGCGGGCTGTATTAGCTGTATGTTGGACTAAAACAGATGAATCTGTCAGAGCAGATGTAACAAGCTCTCCCACTTCTTGTTTGTGTGTACAAAAAATTGGCTCCTTGGAGATCTGTGGCCTTTGGCCGATCCAAATACATCTCATATCGATTAAAGCCACAGCTAATTCCATTACCCAATACTACTGAGTCATGCGCGGCTCGGCGGAGCAAATTATTATACTTTCCTAAATGCTCCATTAAATCTGTTGAACTAACACTTCATACAGCATGATGCTTCCTTTTAACAAATAAACAATCATAATGTCATCTGGTCCTTCCTCGTCTTCAAGTCGCAGTGGGCAAACTTTCTGCATGAAATACTCAGATGACCAGCTGCATTCGCCAAAGTGTGTAGTATGCAATCAGAACAAACTGCAGGACAAACTGTATCCTGCAATGCAATATTATAAGTTCATTATATGATGACTTTCCATTTAAAGTGTGATGAATGGACAGAAAACAATGTCATTTTTAGGTTTTAAGACATTTTCCCACTAACTGCAATGAATTTGAGGCTGCAAGAGTATATGCATATAATAAGTATATATATACTTATGCGTATGCTCTTATAAAAAAAAAATATATATATATATATATATATATATATAAAATAAAAAATTAAAGTTTTTGTTTGCATATTATGTGTGTGTGTGCTGTGTATATTTATTAACATGTATATATAAATACACATATATGTATATATTTTAGAAAAAAATATTTAACTATTACATATTTATAAAATAAACTCAATAAATACAGACACGTAACTACATGTAAATATATTTTTTAAATATATACAGTATAGGTGTGTATTTATACATAATTATTATACACAGTACACTTACATATATTATACAAACAAAAACATGTTTTAGTTTTTTTGGATGTGATTAATTGTGATGGACAGTGAGGTCAATAAGGATTTGATCACCCTGTGATTTTGCAAGTAAATTAAATTATTAAAAAAAACATACAATGTGATTTCCTGATATTTCTTTTTAGATTCTGTCTCTCACAGTGGAAATGCACCTATGCTGAAAATTGTAGACCCCTCCATGAGGGGTAATGAAACAGAATCACAGGGTGATCAAATACTTATTGACCACAATGTATGTATACAATGTATGTAAATTAAATACACTCCAATATTTTAGATAATAAAACCCAACAGGATAATGAAAAAAATAAATATATATTGTTTATCACAATAAAGAACATGATAAAAATTACAAAAATTGTAAGTGTTTTCCTTATTTTCCTCATCCTTTTCTTTCCTCCACAAAAAGTATATATTTAAATTTAAATAATAAAAAATGCACGCTTTACGTAAAATGTGTACTGTAGAGTGATTATCTAAATAGACACATACAATTTCACAATGCATACGAAATATAATCATATTCTTTTATCTGAAGCACCAATTCCATCCTGCTATCAGAAGCTGACTATAAATTTCAATTTCACAATCAGGAAAGAAAATGTCTTCCCTGAGTAAAACTATTATCTTAGCCACCTGATACATCACGCTTTCACACATGTCTGGAATAACAAGATCTCCTTGAAGCTGATGATTGGCACGTGGCTGAGCGCAAAGGCAAAGGTGATGTTTTATGAGCCACTGTTCATTCCCAGTCTCTCAACTTAAGGCCAAATAGCACATAAACTAATGCAAATAAGCGAGAATGGCAGACTGCAGTGGCAGACTGCAGGCCTTTCACCAGATCTGCTCCAGACGTCCCAGTGACATCCAAATTACCTCAAACTCGCTTTAACCACTCTGCCGAAATACAGATCATCATGCCATCTCCTCATATTCTGACTTAATTACACCTGAAATAAAATAAACCTAAAAGTTTACAGATCCATTAGCTGGACTGAGACCAGCATTAGACCAGTCAGCAGGGTTATTAGAGTGAACTATACCAAATGATGTTTGCAAACAAATTTCGGGAGGAGCACACACAGGTCACACACTTAATCATGACCAGCTCCTAATCATCCTATCATTCTATCAGAGCGAGAGATACTTTCCATAAATAGTACAAGCCCTCTTTTCTAGGCAACTCATTAGCATCACTCGATTCAGGATAGGCTTTACCTCGCCTCCACTGCTGAACTTCCAACAAATCGAAAAAAATTGACTCGTTCAACACTATCGACTTGCACAGACCCATCTCTCTGTGAGCGTTGGGTCACAGCAGCAGGCCTTTAACAGGCCTGGGCCACACCCCAGTTCTCACCGCCACAATTTCACTCTCTTCCCGCTTTGGCTCAGCCTTTCATTGCAGCTCTTCCGGCCACAGCGTCTTATGCAGCCTGGCCCCTAGGTGATGTATCCAGTTGCTAGCGCGAAACCACCAGTGTTTCAGTGATTTTAATAAGGTAATTTAAGTAACAGAAGATTTTAAAATGCAGTTTATAAAATTAATTTCTGTGTTTCATAAAAAATAAAAATATTTCTCGCATCTGATATAAATACAAATCCGTTTCTTTTGGGTTTTGGGAGTGCACAAAACTGTTATATTAGTCTCTGGCATCCCCCGAAATACCTTACAAATAATTATTTTAAATCATGTTGAAAAAGTCGTGCAGGCTAATGAGATTTTGCTTCCCGCCCCACTTTCCAGAAAAGAGCTACATCCGTTTTTTCTTGGTTATCACATTTATTGCATAGAAACAATGCATTTGTTGCCTGCCTTAACTACAGATATCTGCCTGATACCTCTGACTTCTGCCTGGATACTGTTACGATCTCTGCCTGATACCCCGAACTCTCTGCCTGAACTCCGGTACTGTTTATTATCTGTCTACGTTGTGTTTATCTGCCTATGTTTGATCCACGCCTGTTTGACATTGTGTGTAATAAAAGCCAGCAAATGGATTTGTTCGACAGTTTTCCTAGTGGACATATTCAAAGAACACGGACAGAAAGCAAAGAACTGGTATTCGCTGTCACCTGTGAAATTAAAATGATGGTGCAGCAGATGTAAATCTACAGATTAGGTGATGGTGGTATTATAACTAAATCCCTTTGCAAAACCACGAGGGGGAACAAAATCAGACGTGTATTCCCAACAGCTTTTCTCCTAGTACCCTAACCCCTTTTTGTTTCAGTGGTCTTCAGTTCCTGTAGCACAAGTTAGTGTGAGGCTGCCTCTGCTGGTAGTGTCCCCCACAATTTCCACCGCAGTGTTCCCCCCAGTTTTCCCCAGTCCTCGCAGTGACTACTATTGTTTACCCCAGTCACCGCTGTGACTACCATTTCAGTCCGATGCAAGCACACAACTTCACAGGTGTAAAGCTTAAACACAGTTTAGACGTAGATGAAGGGGAAAGTGAAATGAAGCGAGAAACTGGCAGGAAACGCTGCTCTATAAATTGTCCTGATTGTCTGTAGAAATCTCCCAGTGAATGTCGGCTCATTAAAAGATTCATATTTTATGTTTATAGACAGTGCAATCTGCTGAAATGATGGTAACACTGATTGCTCACCTGTGACACACCTTGCGGCTCTGTAAGGACAGCAGATGTGTGTATTAATTAAAGCAGCATTTAGCTCTGGCCTCATCCACAGCGACGGTTGACTTTGCACAACATTCTCTTAACTGACGCTCTGAGTGCCATTATGTCAGGTGCTGTGCTTCACTTATTAATGAAATGGGTCTCTTGGCAAACCCTGTGATTTAAACTGCCAACTGGAATTTCATTCAATCTAGGGGACTGTTGTGGAGCAAAAACACTGGAAGCCATTTAATACAGAATGGCGTACAGTATCTCATTTGGGTGGACATGGATGGTTGCATTGAGAGAACTGTAGTCTTTCAGCAAACTTTTCACAGAAGCACTAAACGTTTCATGTAATGCATGTGCCATATTACACACACACACATATACGTATATATATAAATATATTATGTAACATTTTATGTTGAGTTTTACAAAAAATGTTTTAACTGCTACTAAGTAAAAGGAATAATATATATATATATATATATATATATATATATATACTATATGTGTATATACTGTATATGTGTATGCAATGCTTTAACTTAAAATGATCAAATGTTATTATTTTTATTTTTACAATAAAATGTTATAAATTAAATATTTTAATATTGTATACTTTATAATTACAATTATAATTATATTAATTACAATTATGGAATCGGGATCAGCTTTCCTTAAATTGCATTTAATTAATAGTATGATACAAAAGTACTGCTCTGATTAAATTCCTGTTCTATCATATGACTATTTTGAATTATAAAGAGTTTGTAGACAAGCTTGGGTTTCAAATTAGTTGAAGGATGAATCTTGTATAGTGTGAACAGAGACTAACACTGCAGGGAATCAGTGAAGGATTACAGCAGAATCAACTCTGTACATGTGTAACATCTGGTTTGAAATGTAAAGCTCCATGCAGTGCTGGATCTAAACAGAAAGATAATAACCTGACTGTGAGAGCACTTATCGGTCCTCAGGAGTCATACAGTTCTCCAAATCAACACTCTCCAGGGCAAACACCCAACTAACAGCAGATAAAATCAAAGCAAAATGAATGGGTCAAACAGAGACGCCATCAATACAAAAAGGCAAACACCAAAAGAGAAAAACGCTTACCACACTTTACAAACTTGGTGCAAACTTTGTTTTTTTTTCAATGAAATCCTCATTATTTCAATTTTAAAAATACAACAAAAAAAGCAATTTTCTGACAAATTTTATTATTATTAAAATTAAACAAAATTTTTGTTCATAATCTAAGCAGATGCAAAAAGAGCTATATTTTATTATATTATAAAAAAATACATTAGAATATATTTATATAATTTAAATTTCTGTTTTATAATAATGTTATATAGTAAATATTAACTTATTTGTTCATTATATATTTTTTGTATATTTTTAATTTTAATAATATATTTAATGCACAAAAAAATATCATTAGAAATTACAATTATATAACATTAAGTCTTTATTTTAATGAATTATTATAACCCACACATGTGTACTAATGTAATATAATAAAATCAACAATAAAATAAAAAATAAAATTACTTCCAGTTTTCAAGGAGTATGACATATCGTTGCTTTTTCATTTACAAGATTATGTTTCAGAGTATCAATGTAGTAAAAGTTGTAATAATTTGTGTTTTGCAAAACTTTTTACTTCAAATACATTTATTTCAAATAAGAAATAATAAATGTGGATTAAACTATATTTTAGATTTTAAGGCTGAAGTACAATTTAAATACACATACTGTAAATAATCAGTAATCAAATAAACACAAAATAATGTGTGCATTAATTGTGTTTTGCTATTTCGCTTAAATAAGTAAATACATCCTCTTCCACATAAGTATGGTATACATATACATATCATATATATATTCATTGCTTATCTTGTGGCATTTTTCCTTTCAGTCAAACTGTTTGTTGCGTCAAATTACTGTTATTGCAAAATACAAATCAGTATGTGTGCATGCAGTAAATGCAGGCAATGCAAGCACATACGATGCATTTTAAACAGTGTTTACTGCATATTCATAGCTAAACAAAAATTAATTTCAAATCAGACCTTAAAGTTTCAGTTTGACTCAACACACACTCACACATACCTTTCACAGCCAGTGTGAAGTGAAGCATAAGCAGCTGTAATTACCAGGTATCGCCCCCCTGTGCCCCCTGTCGTCAGTGGCACGCGAGTGAAGAGAAAATTGCGTGGGTGCGCCTCCGTGTCACAGAGTGTCACGTCGCGTAGTGAAATGACTCGTGAGGAAGCGGCCTGTCAGAGATTTAGCGTCACCGTAAGATTGACGGTACAAGCATGTGTCTGCGTGTGTTGATATCAACCCAGGCCTTTTGAATCTCATATTTCAATCCCAGCATTGCATTTTTAAGAACAAAACCTCAATTTTTAAAAAACTATTAATTCATATTCATTGCTTCATTGCATAAGCATAATGTAAAGCTATTATTACTGAGGGTTTTTCTGACAAAATGCATAGTGTCTGTCTAAAAGATAAAAAAGTGTAAAAGTAAAAGTGTAGCTTCACAGAGGTAAAAAAAAACATATTTTTACAGTAAGTGTCATCTTTTAAAACTTAAAGGGTTAGTTTCTGTCATTTATTACTCACCTCAGTGTCATTTCAAACCCATCTTCGGTGATCTTCGGTATGAAGATAAATGAAGAAGTTTTTGATGACAATATACAAAGAAAACAAAAAATATAAAACAACTGTTCTTCTCCTATGACTTACGTCTTCTGCCATTTTAGTAAATATTACTGCATAACCGTACACTTTCCTCTAGATGCAAACACATGCTTTAACACATGCTTTCACCCCTAATGTCAACAAGACTGATTGCGTCAAATACGTCTTTTAGCTTGTGTATACAGTGCATTAAACATGGCAGAAGATGAATGTAAGTAAATTATGTTATTTTTGTTTTATTTGTGCAAAAAAGTATTCTCGTAGCATTGCAAAAGTGAGGTTTCATTGATGTCACATGGACTGTTTTACCGATGTTTTTGCTACATTTCTGGAACTTCTCTGAAATCATCAAAAATATCTTAATTAGTATTGCGAAGATGAACGGAGGTCTTGAGGTTGAGGGTGAGTAATTAATGACAGGATTTTCTTTTTTGGGTGAACTAACCCTTTAACCCAATTATGTCAGGTGCTCGTGCTCCTGTTTTATTTTAACACAAGTACATGTTTAAACATACAAACAATGAGGAAAAGCTTTTGTATCATTTATTTATCTTAATATCTTTTTAATTTCAAATTCACTAGACTACTAATAACAATACAACATTGCATCTTTTAACATAATGCTTGTAACCAGTGTTATAGCTATTTATTGCAGATTTATTGCAAAAAAAAAATTGTGTTGCCAATAAAGACATTCACCAATGAACAACCATATTCATTAACTATAAACAAAAAATTATAAAAGATTTTAAGACAACTTTAAGGAATGTTTCTGATCCACTTCAAATGTTGACTACTGTATGTATACTGTATACTGTATATATATATATATATATATACACACATATATGGTCACTGATAATAAAAACACTATATACTTCATAACAAAACTCGAGATAAAACTAGTTTTTTTTCTCTATTTCACATGAAATCATGTCATGTCGTGAAAACAAAGCGTTAGTGTTTTGGATCAACCTGTGTCAATGTTTTCTTTGCACTTTTGTTCCCAAATCCATGTTTTGTCTAATGTATTCCAGCATACAGACATCGCAAACACTCACAATCACATATCGATGCTTTGAAGTCACTTGAGTGTGCGTTTCATCTTTCATGTCATCTTTTTGTTGTTTCCCTCTATTTTTATTTTATTTTTCATGAGTACTTTCCTCTCAATCCCAGTCTTTGTTTGGAGGGTTGGTTAAATCAAGACTACATTCTCTGTCTGTTTTTGATTTACTTGAATCACTTCGATTGTTTTAATGCACCTGACTTTTGACTGATGTTTGGATTGCGTGCGTGCAGGAAAGAAACAAAAGAAAGTTTCTTCAGAGATTAAAGCAAATATTACCATAAAATCAGCAAGTCAAATCAGTCACAGGCTTCCTGAGGTTTAAATCAGTTTATTGCAGTTTTAAAATCTTTCTCCACAATACAGCTGTATTATTCCTTCATATATCGCTTAATGGACAGTGTTGAACTTCGAAAGGTAAAATTAACACAACCGACTCGAGCAGAGCTGATGTTTTTATAAGACAGAAGTTCAAAAGTTTTTATAAACTCCATGAATAATTGTATGTTTCCTCACTGCCTAACTAGAGAAGGAAAACTGCTCTTTTTCTTGTATAAAAAACCCCTGGAAAGCAGGATTGCTGTTCTTTGCTAATTAAATACAAGCTCTGGATAAACTCCTTTCACATAATAGAAAACCCAAATAATTACAGCCTCAGTCAGAATGGCTCCATCCTGTTTCACACTCGGATAAAAAAAGCTCCTCAATTATCATTGTTTTTGGCTAGCATCTAAATATCCAAGGCACACCCTTCTCGCCCTCTTCCCTGCGGCGTCCATCTCTCCAGTTCTACATGATTGCCAATTAGAGCAGAAATCAATTTACAGTCTCCATTGCTTAATTGATATCATTATGTTTACTGTAGAATGAATAATTGATTATTGTATCATTACTTCAAACTGTAGTCGTGCATGAAGCCCGCCCGGTAGGTAGCCGCCGCTGAGAGGTTTTCTCGTTAAAAAGCTGTGATTGTCGATAATTAAGGGTTATCATTATATTCCCACTTTCCCAAATGCTGGCATTAATGATTCAGTCCTCCAAGTTCGGCTAACCGCTAACAGTTTCTAATATCAGATCCAAACCAATAACAATGCAATACATTTATTTTAGAAGAAATAATTTCATATTTTAGACGATATCTACCATAAAATGCTTCTAGAATAATTGCTAAATAAATTACTAGTTGACCAAACATTTATAACTCTTGGCTCAAGCCCGTTTCTGTAGACTTGTGTCCATATTTATCCTATGGTCCAGATGATTGTGAAAGGCTTTTCAATGGTGTGAGATTGTGATGTTGTGTCAAAATGCAGCTCCTCAGTCTGAGGGAAAGAAAGAGAAAGAAAGAGTTAATCCAACATTAAATGCACCTTCATTTAGCAGTACTTCACTTACTCATCAAATAGATCCTCTGCAGTGAATGGGTGCCGTCAAAATGAGAGTCCAATCAGCTGATTAAAACAATAATTCACAATAATCTAGACACACCAGTCTATTAATGCATGTCTTGTGAAGCAGAATGCTGCATGTTTGTAAAAGCAACTCTACCATTAACATGTTTTAGCTTAAAACATTTCATTCTGGCCAAAAGTCTATAATCTGAGTCCATAATCTGCAATAATGCTTCCTCCGATGAAAAAAGTGCATCTCCTGTTGTCCTTTCGCATCCAAATCCACCAACATACCAACATTGTACTGTTTGTATTCTTGTTGCTTGTAAATTGTCCTTGATCTGTTCATATTGCTCTCCTGATTCAGATGAGCCAATGTTTCCACCAGAGAAAGCAATATTATGGACATATTTAATTTATTGATTTGTTTCTTACAAACATGCAGTTTTTCACTTCATGAGAAGTGGTGTGGGTTACTTGTGGATTATTGTGATGTTTTTTATCAGCTTTTTGCACCCATTTACTGTAGAGGATTCATTGGTGAGTAAGCAATGCAATTTCTAAAAAATCTGGTCCCATGAAGAAACACATGTAGAAGAACATCTACATTTTCATTTTTGGGTGAACTATTCCTTTAAGAGCTTAAACTGGTGTTTGATTACAGACCAATTCAGTCAATGACCTCATAATGGCATGATGAAGAAAAATAAAAGAGATTTTCGAGGGAATCGTTGGGAAAGCCACCTCTGGTCTGACATACGCCGATGAGGGCAAACACACACATGGAGACAGATGGAGCTGCCTCGCCTCTTTTAGACTTATTATGCAGTCGGGAAATACTAAGAAAGATAAATGATTTGGTGTGGGCTGGAACACTAGTTATTCAGATTCACATGCGCAGTTTCTTTGTCATTTCCCCCTCTCTTCGATTCTTCTCATGAATCGTATAAATCTCAGTCTCTGGAGCTCCAGCCTGCAGTTTTATTAATAGAAACGGTGCGGTCGATGTGCATACAACTTTTAAAAGTCTTAAAAAACAAACTGTCAGGAGAATGTAAACTGCTTTATGCATTTCATCAAGCTCCTTGGGCATGGGCAAAAGTATGGAGGACGAGGAAAATAGATGTATAAATCATTTTCAGTTGAAAAATATATTTTTAAGTACATTATAAATTTATATTTCGGTAACAGTTTATAATAATGTTCAGTTGCAAGGCATTCATAAGTGATTACTTAATTATCAACTAATCATTTACAAAATATTCATA
>JAUCMT010000039.1:15389391-15409509 GCA_032357475.1 Enteromius thamalakanensis | reverse complement strand
TGAGATGTGACCTAGCTGCAGGTGGTTGATTTCAGCCAGGAGGAGCTGAACTACTTGGTCACAGTTTTGCTTACAATGTGCACCTTACTCAGCTGGTCTTCCTGCATATCTGACTCATCAGAAGAATGCAGCATACGACCCAACACGCCGCCAGTAACGACTAACGGCTGAGTCTTCAACATGTAGTAGAGAGCTTGAAAGGGTCTACTAAACCCACTGTAATGCTACTGAAAATAGCTGAGCTCTTTTTTTTCTTCTTTTTTTTCAACCCCTGCTCCGCCTCGGCAGCAGTGTGGAACTTTACCACCAGAAACACTGGTAAGGGCTACTTCCCTCAAGAATAAACTTCCAGGGAACAGGGTCAGCGAGTGCTCTTCTATTTCAGAGAACAGCCAACACATGCTCCAAGCAAAACAAACACAGCCCTGCAAAGGTGGGGATTAAACCCGGGTCGGCCAAACGGGAGAAGAGGAATCTGGACTGTACCAACAGCAGACAGTGAAAAAAAAGCTGGCTTTCCACACTAATCACAACCCGCTCTTCAGAGGAGGATGAACAGTATATGGAATGCCCCTCCCGGGAAGAAGTGAAAAAATACTATCTCACTAATGAAAAAAAACAAAAAATATGCATATTTTTTTCTATTTCATTCTTTTAAAAAAATTAATTAGGCTAATTGAGACTTGTCATAGTGCTTGCTTATTGTTGCTCTTTTGTGAGTTTTGATTTGCTTTTATTGTCTTATTCTGTAAGTCGCTTTGTATAATAGCATCTGCTGAATGACTCAAATGTAAATGCAGTGAATAAACACCTACCTATAATGGACTTCAGAAGCTGGTCCCAAGCAGAGTAGTTGTCTCCCAACCAATGTCCGGCCCAGCGTCCACTAGATGGGTATGTTGAACGGGTAACTACGGCACCTCTCTTTCCAGTGGTACTAAGCAAAGCACTGGGAAACAGACATGAAAAACACAGGAATTAAAATTGATTCCAGAATAACCAAGTGATACAATAGTAGTAAATACAGAGGAGTAGAAAACTCACTCATAAGTGGGTTTCGTGTGAGCCCAGCCATACAAGTTGTGGACATCGTAATGCTTGACGGTTTTGCCGTCGGCCAGGATCTGCTCACTGTTCATGCATAAAGTCTTGTGCTTTAGACCTCTGTGCATGGACTCCAGTGCTGGGAAAAGTCACACGCATCCAGATTTTTGTTGGATGGAAAATGCTAAATACATGTGTAAATTTAGATCATCATGCACTCATAGGAACTTACGGGGCATGTATGGAGGACTTTCCAAATTTTGATTCCCTAAACAATTTTCTCCAACAGTTCCATGCACGAAACTGGCCGGCTCATTCATGTCCTTCAGAAACCAACCACAATAACAAAGGTTACGATTCAAAGAACACAAAGGAGAAAAATGTGACCGTATGTAAATGAGCACAGAAATGGGGCATGGCTATGCTAAGCCTTTACTTTCTTGCACAGATCACCATGACTTTGTCAAGTTGGACGTATTCCACAATCCACAAGAAGATTTGAACAACATTCTTACGACTCTATAATTTTCCTTTGGATTTTGAGGTTTTTATTGGTTATTGTTGGAATTAGATGTGTTGTTTCAAGAGCAACAATGGCACATATGTGCTCAAAGAATATAATTGACTATTTTAATTTAGTTATTTTTCATTAGGGATACAGTATGAGACAGTCTGCATAATATTTGCTAACACTTAATTCTGATGGTCCTCCAACATTTATACACAATTATATACAAAAATACAGTTTGCAAGTATGCTACATGTCACCTCATAAATAAATCATAATACTTACAATCTTCCAGTTAGTGGATATGCATTTGCAAAACCATAAGTTAGTTGACCTACTTATTGGTTACTTACTGTTAAGTTAGCAGAATTTCTGAACAAAACTAAATTTCTCTGATTTTCATTCCAACATGAAAATGAAAAAAAGACAAAGACTCACAATCCATAGTCCATCAAACTTCATGATGTTGTTATAAAAGTCTTTAATCTGCTCTCCCCACCACTTTGCTGTACTGTTCTTGAAGAAATCAGGGAATGCTGCAAAAGCCCTAAATAGCTGAAAGTGTAAGATAAAATACACATTATTAGAACTACTGCAGGTTGGATGCAGAGCTTTACTGTAGAGGAACATGCTAATTTGTTTAAATAATAGCGTGCTGATCACTTCTGATCTGTTTTTATTAGCTGTTGGTGTGTCTTCTACATGTTAACTAGCTGATATAATACTGGGTGATATAGTATAAGTCTGTTATGTACTGATTGGCCAAAGGTGTGTTTTCTACATGCTGATTGGTTTATAGATTGGTGTAATGTCACCTTCATCTCTCTTGACTACATTTGCAATTATAGCCTATTGTACTGATAATTTCAGAATGAATAGACTTGGATAGGGGAACAAGAGAAAAGGTGTCCAGTTCTCTAATTAAAGAGAGATAGAAAGAGTGTGATTTATCGAAAAAGACAATGAAGTGAGAGAGGCAGATACCTCTACTTGAGTATCCCAGTCCAACGAATTGTCCACGGTGACATTGGGATAGTCAGGCCACACCTGTGACAAACAGAAACAACAAATCAAGCTTTGTGGTTTTATTCTGTGATTAATTTGTGATTTTGCTCAAGTGTTTTCAATATCACACATTTTTCATCCTTTTGGCCTTCAATTAATGTTAAATTCCAAATGAAGTTTCCCAATTTAAAGCTACAGTGTCTAATATTGAGGTATGGGTATTGCAGTCTAAATTCTAAATATTGGAGAGAGTTGTTTCTCCCAACTCCTTTCTTCAGACTCCATGCTCACGCAGGTTGCCAGAATGACAACGAAGTTTGACAAGCCTTAAACTGCAAATTGATGAGTTGATTTATCCATGTTTTTTAGACCGATGCCGAGGCGGTCTCTGACCCAGTTTGTTTGCTGGCTTCTGTGGTTGTGATATGCTTTATTTGATACCAACTGGCAACCTGGGGTGCTGAAAGACTATTGGGTGAATTGGCAGTGGGCGGAGTCACACAGACAAAAGAAAAACTGATTTTCGACATGGAACACACATTTTACATTTTGAATTCCTGGCTGATGTATTGTTTTTTCAAAGAAAAAAGCTAATTTCTGCAAACCTTTTATGGTATTATGCTGTAGTGCAGTCAAAAACATGCATACAGCACCTTTAACTAGATTTATCTTGAACTCAGCATTTGAAAATAATCAACACATTTCCACTTTATAACCATTTTTGTTAAATATGGGTTAATTAATTCACCTTTCCGTGTTTATTTCCAATTAAGACTAAATTGGGAAAAGTCCCATTTAGGATGTGCTTAATACAGCATAACTTGATGCTAACGACATCATTTTTGGAAGAAAAACAACAGCCAAATTAGCATCGAGGATTAGCAAGGGATTTGATGATCAGTGCCATTTTTTTGTTATCACTAGGTTTGTTTAATTATAAAACATCTATCCTGTTTGAGAAAATTATGGAAAATAGTGTAACGGGATACAAAGCATACGCAAACTGCTAATGAGCAACGGCGGCGACTGTGTTTCTATGCTATCAGGCATAGCAAATCGTGGAGATAATAACAACACAAGCAAACCAAGCTACAAACAGAATTCAAGGTACTGCAGAACATGAAGGAACCTCAAACTTGTGCAGAGAAAGATATACTGTCAACAAAACTTTGAGGCTCCGACTCATATATATGCTTATCTTCCTCTTAGTGTTTGTCATACTGTACCTTTCCCCACACAATGTCATTGCTGAGCTCGGGAGGCCATTTGATGAAAACGTCTTTTTCAATTCCGGTATCAAATGCAGGGTAGGAGCCTTTTGTCTCATTGCCCGCTATCGCCGGGTCCTGAAGCACACAAACAAATACAACATGTAGTTCTGGTGCACAATACATTTCTCTGCATGCCTCTGGCAAGAATAAGAAGAGCACACTGATGTCGATCACTCTGTTCTCATTACAGTCATCATTTCAAAGAAACAACTGTTTTTGCAAGTAATTGAGAATAGTTTGTACCAGGATGAAGATGAAACGCATTCCCTCAGCCCTCATCTGGTCCACCAGAGCAGGCAGTCCTTTAAAGTTGACTTGGTCCACTGTAAAGTCCATTTGCCGCTCCATGTAGTCAATGTCTGCATATTGCACATCCTTTAAGGGATCAAAGGTCAATGTGAAAGTTCCAAAATGATTAAAAGTGAGTAAGGAGAACAAACTTAGCAATGCATCTTGCTTTGAAATGAAAATTATGGTTTTATGTTGTAAGTGCCTGCTATGCATTTGTGATGGTGGTCTGGGTGGTTGGGATGGGATATGTTCATCACAGCCTGTCCTCCAACAAAAAACGACTCTCTAAGTCATTTGTGCAAGTACCATATTACAATATATTTACGTTTTAAAGGTAAGTGCCTATAACGACCTATACGAGCGTATTGGTTGGAGGACATGTTGGTGCACCATTTCCTATCAAATTTGAATTACTGTAACTGAAAATTTTACACACAAACACTATACACATACATATATAGTCCAAAAACTCGCTATTGTAAAAAGATTGCAAACTATCAAAGATAATATGATGTAAAACAACAGAGAAAACTGCAATAAATTTAAAAAACAAAGTCATTGTGAAGTAATACTTAAATTAAAGTAGGCTTTAATTATCAAAGTGTCTTCAATATTGCTTTTGTCCTTTCATATACACAAGTTACATGTTACAATTGTTAGCTCAAACTACTCAAACTATGAGCAATCATAAGTGCTAGTGACGCTTTTCTTAAAACAAACTTTGAGTAAAAGAACTATGAAGGCATTTTTATAAGTGGTGACTCACTCCAGGTACCACTTCAAGTCTCAATACAGCTACAGAACATTAAGTTTTTATCATTCAGGTTGCACATCCCTGCAAAATAACTGCTTGAGGTATTTAAACTGAGAAACACAACATCCCGGCAAGTATTAAAGGTCGGTGAGAGTTGCGTAACTTTGTTTATTGTTGCGTTCAGGAGGAGACTGAAAGACGCATGCACAAACTACAAGATGAGATTCTTACATAAGGTATTTGAGCTGCTTTCATGTCTCTGTAAAGATCAGCAATTTCCGTATCGTTGGAGTAGCCGTAGCGGCACAGCTGGAATCCGAGCGACCAGTAGGCTGGAAGAACCGGGCGGCCAATCATCTGTCAGATAACATGCACAAACCAAGAGAAAAATATTTTACATTTTATGCAAATGCATTTTAGGACATAAATATTCAAGTGGCTTAAGAGAATCTAATAGCCCCTTCCTTCTATGTGACAAGTGAGCTTCCTTTAGATAAATATTTATAAATAGTTTTTGCATGTTATTTTGTGTGTGTGCTTAGACTGAGTACACTGTGGGCAATGAGGCAGAGAGACTCCAGCTGCTAAACCTCATCAAGCCAGGAAACACACACACACACACACACCTCAGTGTACTGCTGAACCACTTCTTCTGGAGTGGGTCCCATCACCATGTAGAAGTCCAAGATACCTCCGATGGTGTGGTAGGTCAGAGTTGGAGTAGGCTGGAAGGACACATCTATGAGCAAAACATGCCAAAAGAAGAAGAAAAAAAGGATGACATAATTCTCGTTACTCAACGTGTCGCACACTTACACAATATCTAAACAGCAATAGTGGACTCCCTCTATCGCTTTTATGACAGACAGTACACAGGACACAGTTTATGACACTGTTTACATTTTAAGTGTAAAATAAAATTAAAATGAGAGTTTTGTGGTTTTAAGTCAATGTCTACAGGTTGAAAACACTCACAATAACCCATCCAGTTGACACTTCACCCAAAAATCAAAATAGAAAAATGTGCAATTATACTTTGAATAAAAATAAAAAAAGCCTGTTTGTAACACCTTTTCTTGTGCTACATTGTTTAGTTATTCTTTTTTTTTTTCCTTTTTATTATTAGTGTAACAATATTATACCGTAAAATAGCCTATTATAATACACTGCATTTTTTTAACATTTAAATAAACATGAGTATATAAAATGAAAAAAAAATAAATAAATCAAAATAAATGAAACTGTGTCTTAAGGAATTTTCTATTTGCAGCAAAAAAATATTATAGAAAACTACACAGTTATATTAAATAAAAACAGTAAGTAAGTTTCTGTAACATCGTGTTCCTGTCTGTGTCTTGTGCTCCCCCATGTTTCTATGTAATTTGGTTCAGTCCAGTCTTGTTTGGTCTTTCCCTCGTTAGTTTCACGTTTTCACCTGTGTTTGTACTTCTGCCCTCACTTTAGTCTTGATTTCTCAGTGTTTAAAAACCCATGTTTTTCCTTTGTTGTTAGGTCCTGTTATAACGTCACAAGTCTGGTATGTTCTACGTCCGCTGGTGTATCCTTATGTGTGTGAGTTTTGCTGCCCCGTCAGCTTTTTGTTTATGTTTGTTTGAGTTTTCTTTATTAAATATTTTGCATTTATTTGTCGAGTCTTGCCGGTCTGTTCTGCACACACACGCCAGCGAGCACGTTCGTGACAATCAAAAGTCATCTATTAGCTTTGTCATACAAAATAATGTCAAATTTACATTTATACAATCACATACAGTAAGTAATTGTAATGCTTAACATTGATGATTGTTTTTTTTTTATTAATTAATTTGTTGCCATACTCAAGCAGCCCTAACGTAAAATAAAATCAATTTATGCAATATAGCTGAACCCCAGCTCAAATTGACTAAGAGAAATGTCTTCCTCACTGATTTATGAATTGACTCAAATTCTGACGGAGAAAAAAGTCTGCAGAAACTGTTAAAATATACATCTGCAAAAGCAAAATTAGTTATCTTGACAATTCTGACAGCACAGGAACCAGAGAGTGATGCCGTCAGAGTTCACATGACCTGTTTTTCACAACAGGCAACATTTGAAGGAAATTTCCTTTCAACATTTTAATTGAATCTTCTGATGAATGTTCTTGTGTTTATTTGGAAAACATCTTCCAGACCTATTTGTCTCTCTTATATGCTCACACACACACATGTACAAAAACCACAACACAGTCACACACACACACACACACACAAACACCCTTTGGTTTGTAGGGTTGGTTGCTAGTGCATAGGGCTGTGGGGCAATGGTGGTGTAATGGGTGCTAATAAACAGGCTGTGGGCGGTGTGTCGGCTAAGGCTAATGATATCCATTAGCGAAGGAACACGGCATGCCCATGAAGCACTGTGACTAGTTCCCTTAGCTCTCATTGCAGCTACACCTAATCAGGCAGTCTGCTTGCTTCTTGCCCTTAACTACCCACAGGCAAGCCAACGCTGACTCTAGCTGTCCCATTACCCGTGCTGGTCTGTGCTCCGAAAAACACAGAGACACAGAGTCTTGTAATTACAGAAGCTTCCATCAACATTGGTAAGTTTCATCATTGGTAGAAAACGAGACTGGCAACACCAAGCAAAGGAAGGTTAAAGTGAGATGAGCTCTTGATCCTGCTAAACTTACCTTCAGTGTTTTCTACAAACTTAAAATGAGCTGAAAACCACACTCAGAAATAAACTTTTTGCTATATAAGATCCTGTTTACACAGTCTGATGATTCAATCGCACAGTAAGTGGTCAGCAGAGGCGGATTTGACTGATCATTAGCATGCATCTCAAATTCATCTGTATTGGCGATCAGTGTTGGGCGTAACGCTTTACACAAGTAATACATTACAGTGATATATTACTTTTTGGTGTAACGCAGTAGTGTAAGGCATTACTAATCAAGTTTCAGTATTATTTTACTCGGTACATGTTCAGTAATGCTTGCGTTACAACACACTTCTAGCTGCAATTTTTATTGTTCAAAAAACAGCAAGACACAAGATATTAACACATAAAAAATGCCGCAAGACAGCTCTATTTTCTGTTTGTGGTCAGTTATTGGTGTACAGGTTTGTAAATGAATACTAAAGAACAGCTTCTAATACAGTATATACAGTATGTGTAGAGCGATTTATTTAATTCATCTCGCTCGCGTAACCTTGAATGTGTGATGTGGTCAAGTGAAGGCACATTTAGGACAGATTTTACAGAAGTGTCGCGAGGCTACTTGCCCAACAGTGGCATGGTTTTGTTCTCTGTGTTCCAGGTCTGAGGCTATTAGCTCTTCCAGGCTTGCACTGGCCAGTAGCCTGGAGCCCGTATTTGTTTTTTCCTTCTACCAAAAGAGCTTATACTGTTTCAGTATATTACTAATAATACTGTTGTGTAATGGCAAAATAATTATATTTCATTTAGTTATTTATTAAGTTAATTTAGAAAAATGCTTGGAGCTTCATTCTTTTAACTGCTTTTATTGTAATATTTTTAAAAATATTTTTAAAAACATATAAATATTTTATTTTTTATATTTTTTATTGTCTATATTTTTGTCTAAAAAAGTGAATTTAGATTCAGTTTTGTAGATATGCTACAAAATAGAAGTGTATTTAAATTTATTTATTTAATTTAAAGAATAAAGTGACACCAGGAGATAACGGCAATGGCATAATCCAAATATATGCACAATTGCATGCATGCACAATTAAATATCCAGAAAACAACAACAACATTTGTTTCAGACAAAAATAATTTCAGATCTACTTAATGTTGTCCACTGGCAATCAATTATCAAAACACACGTTAATAATAGATAACTTTGACTGGCCAAATAAGCACGCCCCTTAAAAAAAAAAATAAAAGCCTAAATCTCTGATCACATGGTACATCTACACATCTCATCCAATATCTATCTCATTCTAGTAAACAGTGGCATGCAGGAGGTCTTCTTTCAAGAAGTGACCCTCTGTGAAAGGAAGCAGTACTGCTGGGCACCTAATTGGCCTATTGAACCCTTATCTCACCTCGCTTTGCCAGGAAACCCAGTGCCATTATAAGGCTGACATGGTGATGACACCTGAACACCAATCACAGGACAATACCCCCATTCAACAGCCAGCATTAAAAGAGAAAGTTGACAGGTCTTGCCTTATCATCCTGACTGGAGACAAGAAATGGTCCGTGGTGCAAGTTAGTGCTGAATTTAGTGGAAATTGAAAGTAGGAGAAAAGAAACATGATGTTATGGCAGTTCCAGGGATGAGGACCATCAGAGTGTCATTGTAGGTTTCTTATCTCTAAACCTTGACAACCTAAGACACCTTGACCTGTCAGAGCTCCCGAAGGCTCACAGAGATTGGAGAGTTTTTGGCGGCAATCACCTGACTCGAATTTTAACAGTTTTACTTGCCTCACATTGCTCAAAACATCTTATATTAAGTTTTATTATTTATTAATGTGGAACAGTCTGCAACATTTATGAACCTTTCCAGTCTGGTCAGCGCAAGATAATGAACAAGACATCATGAAGACTGAGACTGAAGAAATGGATGCAGTGGCAGAAAAGTTTGCACAAGTCTATAAGTACTGTTTCTATTCTGGGTGCATCATTTCAAGCTGTCGCAAGTATTCCTGAGATAAAAATGAAATCATTTTCAGTTCAAACTGTGTTTAGATTAAAGCATTGCTTGACAAACTGCACAAATGTTCAGAAGGTTTGTGAAAAAATGATTATGTTTTAACTGCATTTTAATGTAAATTAATAAAAAAGTAATCACAAAAGTTAAATTACTTCGAGTTCATATTGTATTACCTGCCACCAAATAAAGGCAGACAGAACAGAAGTTGCATTTGCTTGGGGAAGTCACCATAGACTTAAAACTGACCCCGCTCCTGCCGAAGCCCGCCAAGGGGGCAGGGCCGCGTATGTATATATGCCCGGTCACCGTTGCTCTGTCTGCGGGTCTCAACCGCTCGCCTGTGACAGGCAGGAGGACTGTGTCGCCTGCCTGGGACTTCATCACGCAGAAGCCGCCCTCACGGGATCAGACTGTTCGTCCTGCGAGTTGCTCAGCATGGCTACACTCCTTGCTCGGTGGGGAGTGCAAAGGCTAGAGTCACGTCCTGACAAGGACGCTAACCTTGTCAGGACGCGACTCTAGCCCTCGCACTCCCCCCTCTCGTAAGAGACAGCGGGCCGAGGGCAGCGCTCCAAGTTGGTCAATCTCACCAGAGAGCCTTCATGTGTCCTCTTCGCCAGCGAAGACTTCCGTCCCTCAGCAGATGCAAGGGACCTCGTCTCGTTTGGTTTCACCGAGGATGAGCTACAAGATAGCAGCATGTCTCTTGCAGCGTCGGATGCGGATGAGCTGTCGGGCTCTGAAGACCCCGCCCCCTATGCACTGTCTGAAGCCAGCTCAACGAGAGCTGTGATGGATGGCGAGCTGTTCCGTGACCTCACCTTCGCGGAGCCGGTGCGCCCTCAAGCCCCTCGTCAAAAATCCATGCCTTTCTTCCCAGAGGTCCACGAAGCACTAACAAAATCCTAGAAGGCACCCTACTAAGCGCGGCTGTGCAACCCCGTCACTAATGCATTCGCTTCACAGGCAGTATCTGCTCTTCACTCCATGGCTGTACTTCAGTTCTTCCAAGCGAAGCTCCCCGCTGCCACCGAGGGCTCGCCTGATGAATAGGCCATTAGAGAACTCAAAAGTGCTACAGATTTGGCGTTAAGAGCTACGAAGATAACAGCTCAGGCCATCGGTGGCTCCATGGCCAGCCTTGTGGTGCTGGAGAGACATATGTGGCTCAATCTGACCCAGAACAAGGAGGCTGACAAAATTCCCTTTCTGGATGCACCGATCTCACCAAATGAGCTGTATGGTCCCTCCATTGAAGGCTTTGCGGAAGGCTTCACCGAGGCACAGAAGGTACTGTCAGCCACCCCAGGCCGCCCTCATCTGCACCTCCGAAGCCGCAGCAGACACAATTGTTCCAGGTCTGCAACTCGGCGCTTCCCCTTCCCGAGAAGGCAGGGTCCCCAGCCCAAGGTAGTGCTGGACCCACCGCCTCCAGCGTCCTCCTAGTCCAGGCACAAGATGGCCAAATAAAAAGATGGCCAGATAAACCAATTGGCTGGCCCAGAGCTGATCTGACCTTCTTTCTCAGGCCCAGGGCTTAATCTGGCACCCACAGCCCGAACTGTGGGCTCTCCATGTGTGAGCCTGTATGCCTCCCAGAGCATGTAAAAAACACTTTCAGAGGCCAGGGCCCCATTTACAAGATGTGTTTACGCTATGAAATGGGCTGTTTTCTCGAGGTGGTGTGCAGAGCGCAGCAAAAAACCCTCGTCATGTGACATATCTGTGATATTGTCATTCTTACAGCACCTGCTGAATAGGGGACGTTCACCTTCCACACTAAAAGCATATGTGGTGGCCATATCAGCCCTCCGTGACCTTATAGCAGTCCAAACAGTAGGCAAGGATATTTTAACTATCCACTTTTTAAGAGGTGCTAGACAGGTGAAGCCTTCTTGCACCCGCACTATCCCTAGGTATCCCTGCCTACAGTATTAAGTGCCCTAAAAGGAGTGCCTTTTGAATCCCTGCAAACAGCTACAGTGAATACGCTTATGCTCAAGACTGCACTGCTATTGGCACTGTCATCTGTTAAGCGAATATGGGACCTGCAAGTGCTGTCTGTGAGCCCCGCCTGCCTGGAATTTGGGCAAAATGACTCTAAAGTCAGTAAGACTAGAAGACTAGCGGGATTTCCCTGTCAAAGATTTATGTCTTAAAGGGCTTGCTGAGTTGGCTGTCATTCACCCCAACAAGTTTCAGTTGCGCCTGTTTAAAGGGTTAATTTCTATGTAACACGCTTGGCCATTATGCCCTATGTGTCATTATGCCCTTAGGCTCTATGTGTCTGTTTATTCGCTGCATTGACTGGCACACGCTCAACATCAGGCGCAGATCTTTGCGTCCAGCTGATTGGTTTGTCTGAGTACCACTGTAGTGACCAATGGCCATTTAGTTTTCACTGCGTGATAGAAGGAGGATTCAGTTAGGAGGAAAAAGGAGTTTTTCCCATAGCGTCTTAGCAGATGCAGTACTCGTTCCCGTGTCTCAGGGAACCTGGGTTACGGAAGTAACCTGTACGGTCACTATTATCTATCTATCTACAGTATTAACTACAGCAGATTTTCATAACACTGTATATTACAGAAAGTGCATTTTGCTGTTTGTTGTGAAGAAGGTCCTATTTGCAGTTTGTTCTGCACATACTTTGACTTCCCAAATTGCTCATTTGTCACATGAAGCAAATTATGTTGACAAAAATAATGTTATTCATGAAAACAGGTAAGACATTTTAATTGTGTTTAAATAATTCTCTTTAAAAAGTAAAATAGGCCTAATAAAAAGTTTTTTTTATGGAAACGGCAGAAGACATAAATCCCCAAATTATAAGCACCCACTGATGTCTCTTAAAACTATGAGGTACTATGAAAAATAACGAAGTATTGAACTATTCTGTATTTTGGGTGACATAAACAAGCTGTCTATGTCTTTCACCCTCATGAATGGAATAGACTAGAACTAAAGAAAACTCCTAGTCCAAATTGAATGTTGTTTGTCCAATCTTGGTCTAGCAGGTCAACAAAGCAGCGTTCATGCTTAATTGCAATAGACAGGTAGGTCTCATGCGATTCAGCATGGGTTCAGTCACCCTGAGACATCTAAAATTTGCAGTCTAAAAAAGCTACATTTTGTCAATAGATTCCTGGAAAACACATTTCAAAGCACATTGCCACATGGATTTTTTCTTCCAGGCTACAGAAAAATACAGCTTGAGCTCTAATGAGTGAGTCGTGATGGGTGCCTCTTCTAGCTGATATGAAGTCACAAAATAAAGTGAAAAGGTCAGAAGACAACCATTTCAAAACAAACCTATGATATGCATGTTGGGACTGAATCACAGTCAACCAATTAAGAACAAAAGTGGTGAACTTCGTATAGTGGAAATATCTGTTGGAAAATGTGGTGATAATATACCAACTTTAACACTATTTAATTGTTTGGCGATTCAATTCTGCTAATTGCTTTACAAAATAATCAGTAAAAATAATGCAAAAGGCGTAAAGATGGATTTGAAAACGATAAACAACTTAAAGTCAAACAGTGTTTATCTTTTCATAAACTATGGAAATTATTATGATGGTCATCCTGGTGGTCTTTAGCATTCAGAAGCTGAAATAATGCAAATCAGAAATATGTTAGCATGTCACTTTTCTTTATCACATTTTTTCTTTTTTTCTTCACCCCAGGATCATCAATGTCCTCTTTATTCTAAATGGTCTGTGATGTGTGATACAAAGAGAAAGGCTTTGGAGATGAAACTGCGCCTTCATGGGTAATGAGATTTTAAAATGCTTTGTGTACACTACGCAATTCTCTGACTTTGGAGGTGGAGGGATATGAATGACAGATAAAGATGATATTTATGATGTATAGCTTTTGTAACTAATTAGAATGGAGTTCAAAAGAATCAAAGACACATGAATAACATTTAATTTGCTTCCATTGATTGCTATTTTCTCTTAAGCAGATTCATTGTCATAGAGTACCGTTGCAGATAAATTACCTTGTATTATTCCATCACCCCCAAAGTCTAGCCAGTTAAAGCAAACAACAATGCATACAGGTCTCTGTCAAGACAGAAAGTAATTAAATGGATTCATAATACATATTGTGATATGAAAAAAAATAACTAATTGAAACTGTGGGGAATCAGTCAAAGCTTTACAGGTTTAACTCACTGGTGTTGTTTAGCCATTTTAAAATGAGTTTTGAACTTGAACGTGAACACTCACTCTCTCCCTCACACACACACATACACACAAAGTGGACTTGATTGGAAAAAGACTGTTTGACTGTTTACCAGCAATTTAAGACTCTACTAACAGGCTGAATTATTTAGATTATTCAAATCTGGTGTTAGTACGGTTCGACAAAACAGCTTAAACCTGGGTAAAATTAAGTTGAAGTTACATGGTTGCATCAACAAACACATTTTTTACATCAAGTTTGTCATTTGTTAACACTATCGGGTAGGATTAGGGTTGGATTTGGTGTAGAACATTGTGACATTTTGTTCCTGTCCTGTCTTGTCTCCCCCGCTGTCTTTGTACTTTTGGTTTCTTCCTAATCAGTTTGATTGTGTCACCTGTGTTTTACACCTGCCTTCACTTTTTGTCTTTAATTTGTACCCTTTAAATACTGATGTCTTTTCGTTTGTGTTCAAGTCTTGTTAATGTTGGTTGATGTTCGTATGTGTGCGTTTTTCTACCCTGTGTAAGCCTTTTGTTTGCTCTGGTGTTTCTTTTGTTATTAAAATGTTGCAATTTGAATCGATCGTGTCCTCTGCTTCCTGCCTCATTGAGAGGCTTTGCTCACACACACTAAGCGGGAGAGAACTCTGCTTCCACACGACAATTAACATTGTCTGCTTTCGTGCTGTAAGCTGGAGCTTCAGATGATTCTGGAGAAGAGAGAGCAGACCCAGAGAGAGGAGGGGGAGCAGAGCAGGAGACCTCTGGAGCAGGTGCTGCTTGAACGCCAGCACAAACATCAGGAGATGATGGTCCGTGTGTGTGTGTGTTTTCTGACTGGACCTGAAGGAAAACAACTATAATTGTGTAATGTGTAGTATAGTTTTTTTCACATTGCTCTTGTATGCTCCTTAATTCTTTCTTTTAAGTTTTCAGCAGTTCCTACTTTATTTTTTTTACCGTCATAGTAAATTATTACGAACAAACCATGCATTCACAATGTTTATCATTTTGTTTTTCACATGTTTAGCATCAGTACCTGTAGTAACTGATGGTGGAATCTCATTACCCCGGCCAAATTTAGGGTTAAGATTTCGTCAGTTTTATTAGCCTGAAGTGTTTTTTGATTAGTCTTGTTGTTTCACAGAAGGAGAAGGAGAAGGAGAAGGAGGAGGAGCAGAGGGTGCGTTAGGAGGTTCAGCTCTTGGAGTTTGTCCGAGTCAGGCAGAACCTGAAGAAAGACCATACAGCTCTACACAAAAACCTTCACTACTAAATCTGACCTGCACTGACCTGACGAAAGACCAGCTTTATTTGCAAATACAGTACACAACATTTCATTCATTTCAGTTCACAAACTGTGTCCAAAAACTGATGTCCAAAAGAATGAATCAGCTAGTTACAGACCTAAACTATACAGGTTATATGAACCATGAGTTAGACATGTTTTGTGGTAGTAACAGGAAAGAGTGCAGATGGCCACCTTTGAATTAAATGTGTTTTTTTAGATGTATGCTAGGAACAACTGTCTGTAAACTTTCGAATACTCAAAGAACACTTCTTTTAAATAAGCAATTGTTTTAAAAAGTAGCCTGCTTATATAATAATAATAATAAAAGTCAATTTTGCACCAAATAAATTTGATTTAAAATGTATATGAAAAAAGCCATGTGCAGTAATATTGAAAACTGAGAATGTGATATTTTTCTGGTTTCACAGCCAAGGGTTTATCTAGTCACAGACTAAAATGCATGTTTGGGCTGTCACACCCATAATTTTAAGATGGCAGTACCGACACAGATATTTTAACTATAAACAAAAAGCATAGAAACTCCAATTTTGGTTAAGATGTAAGGTTTTAAATATGCATTTTGACACCAGAAGAATTAATTGGGGGAAAAAATGAAGAATAATCAAGAATAATTTTGGAATCAGATCATGCGATAGCAATATTAAATCAGTACTTGTAGAAAAAAAAAAAATAATAGAAAAATCGCAACATATCGTATCAGCACCCAAGTATCGTGATATCATCGAATTAGGAGGTAGGTGTATCGTCACATTTTCACTCAGGCTACTGGAAGACACACAAAGACTTGATTAAATAGTTAATGTAATATCTCCCCTGTAGCCTACTACTTTCAACAACAGCAGCAATTCAGTTCAAGCACGAAAAGATAATTAAAATGCAAATGCTAAATATTTTTATTCTATTGGCCTATATTCCTTATAGCCTACTTTGGCATCTTGTTAAAAGATTAAGGCATTAAACAAATAATGCGTTCAAATTCTGAAGCATAATCACACTTAATATAGGTAACACAAATAGTTGTAATAATCACTAAATCAAACTTACATATTTGTAAACTTACAATTATATACCTGTATATAAATGTGTTTGCATTTATTTGCTTCGAAGCAAGGGAAAAAACTCTCACGTGACCAATATATCCTTTCTAATCCAGTTTGTCTCGGCCTATTTTATCATCCTCCACAAGGGGGCACAGGGACTGACTCTCCCCCTCTAACACTGTCCCAGTCTGGCGCACCAAAACAAATCATCCATCCCTCCGTGCAATGCGATCCCACACCGCCTTCCGGCTTTCTCAGCAAGTTTGTGTGAGCCAGCCTGTGATAGTGTTCATAGAAAGACTATAGTTTATCCAGGGGTACAGGTGTGAGGAATGGTGTCCCGGTGCGATTCACACAGGATAGAGCACCTAAATAACGAGCGACTCACCGGCGGCGGAACCGAGCGTTAACCCGCGGATCAACAGGACGCTCGCCCCGGTCTGCCCCGGGAGACAGCAGCGAGGTTTGGTTGAGCTCAGATCCCAAACAGCTCACACACAGGTGGGACAGACAAGACGACTGCTTGAAGTTGACGAAAAGGTGCGTAAAGCTAAATGTAGTGCTTCTATTAGTGTTTGTGCTTCAACTGCTTTGTGTCACGTTGCTTTTGTTGACCTCCAGACTAACTTAATGGGAATAACGAAGCAGGCTAGTCAAATCAGCTAACAAAGAAACTCACACGCGAGCTATTTACATTTGTTACCATTACAAAATATACCATGGTAAGCATAATTCACGCTTAAATACCATAGTTACTTTATGTATTGTTATTGCAACAAAACTGAAGTTTTCTCGGGAAAAGCAAAGTATTTATAGTATTACTTTTATTTGTCAACAAAATTAAGACAATTATTGTAAAAGCTTCTTACACCGTTAGAATGGGGCTATGATTGTCAAATGTATTCCTAAATGATGTTGTTCCCGCTGCAACCGTGTGTTATTGTATTTTAAGGGTCTTTGTGCTTTTATTTCACCCTTTTATTGACGTAACGTATCTAAATAAAGCTCGAAATACGTTTGATTTTACATTTCTGCATAACGTTAGCTACATGTTCATTTTACTGTGTACTATGTGGTGGACTGATACTTTGTTATTATTATTTTTTATAAATAATATTTTTAATATTAATTGTTATTATGGTTATTGTTGTCATATTAAGCATTGTTTTACTGTAGCTGTTTTGTTGTGGTAGTTGTTAATCAAGTTTTTCTGCAGCCTGTCCAACTATAGCTCTTTTGTTATGGTCTGTGATTCTGCTCTTGGAAACATATTGTGACACTGTATGCATGTCTTACAAGTTTCTGAGTCAGCTTCCTTCTGTCTTGAAACATTTGCATACAGTACACCAGTTTGTCTTTAAAGGGGATGGTATCATCTAAAACTATTTAAATGTTTGGCGTCAGTTACAGGGTTTTATTATTATGTTTTATTTGCAAGTATGCTGTAAATTCATTTAAAGTAAATGTTTATTTATGATTAATGTTACAAAATAATTATTTTTCAAATACTTTATATTCATAAAATGAACTGTTTTTGATAATTTCTTGAGCAAATCAGCGTGGTTGGAATTATTTCTCATATTATCATGTCACAATGAAAATGTAGCTTTATCATCACAGCAATAGAAATTTTATATAAAAATAGAAAATGTATTTATTTATTTTTTTATTTATATTTCACAGCATTATTATTTGTAATCTCTCTCTCTCTATGTATGTATATAAACACAGCATTGCTGAGCGGTGAGTGGTTGATAAAACTCTAATGAAGAAAATCTTCATTAATTCACCCAAACATGGCATATTTATATATCCTTTTAGTTTTTGGTATTCACATATGTCTTTGTGAATTCCGCTTTCCTGGATTTTCTTCCTAGCAGGTATGCTTTAAATGGTTTTCTGCTGGTTATTTACACACAGAAATATGCTAAATGAAGTCAGCAGTGTATTCAGGTGACAAGCTTCATGTGTGTGTGCTGAAGCCCTGCCAGTCGTGCTCATTCAGTGGTGCTGCTGCTCAGGTCGAGCATGGAAAGTATTTTCCTTCAGCAAAACTGGCTGAACCAGAGAGTCAGTTGTGCACACACATACACACACACACACACTGAAAAAGACAGGAAACACAGTGGCGTAAAAAGCCTTCAGGGCAACCAGTTGGTGCTTGCCAGGTTAGTTGAAAGAAGGTAAAACTAGACATAAAACTGGTACATTCTTTCTTAGTGTGTCAATCACCTGTGCTAAATACTGTTTTTAAAATGATTATAAAATTATGGCTTAAATTTATTTTTAAGGACACAAGGTAATTTATTTGGCTTTTTTTTTAACGTATCATTTATTTATTTTTATTTTTATAATTGTCTAGGCTAAAGTTTTGAGATTTTCTTTACAAAGTTAAAAAGAGGGTGAGGTTGTTGTTGTTGTTGTTTTCCTAGAACCAGTTGTATGTAAAAGTACTTAGTACTTATTTAAAGTGCAGATACTCCGTAAGAATTATACAAGGAAAGTCAAAGTGTCCTAAATGTATCAGAGTGAAAGTACAAGATGTTTTAGCTTTTCATAGTATTGAAATATAGATATTCTTATTATGATTTTTAATTACTGAATTCAAGATAGTATGCGTTTTTTGTTTCACACAAAAATAAGAATTTGCTGAAAATGTACTCACCCTCAGGCCATCTAAGATATATATAGATTTGTAGTTTGTTTCTTTATCGGAACAGATTTGGAGACATGTAGCATTTTATTATTTACTCACAGCGGATCCTCCGCAGTAAATGGGTGCCATCGAGATGAAAGCCCTGGAAGCTAATTAAAAATATCACAATAATTCCCAACTAATCCACATGATTTAGTCCATCTTTAAATGTCTTGTTATAGTTAAGCATGTTTAAGCGGTGGGCTTGTAAGAATCATTAAGGCATTTTAATTTCTCCAAATCTGTTGATTGAAGAAACAAAGTCCTCTACGACTGAGTCGTCTTGGATGGCCTGAGTGTAGGCAAATTAACAGCAAATGTTGTTGTTTTTGGGTAAACTATTCTTTTAAAGTACTTTAATGCAATTATAAAGTTGCGTGCAAATATATAGTATCCTATCAGGCTGCGCAATACACTGAAATTGTTCAGTTCAGCAGCAGCTGATACTCGCCATGTTTTGAACTTTAAACTCAAGTCAAGTTTGCCTTTAACAGTGGTCATTTAAAACAGTTACAATATATTGCTTTAAGATGAAGAATGAGATGATTACTTTTTACTTGATTAATAATATCATGAGCGTGGTAAGAAAAGTACGTAATATTTATGATGATAGATTTGTGTCATGGTGCTCACAAACGTACCTTGTACATCGATTATCCAAATGAAACTGAAAGGAGTAAAAAAATGACCTGGGTGGTTTACAGGTGATAGGCTATACCTCTGTCTTTCATCTGCTTTCCAACACTTTTACATTTTTGTAAATAAAAATGAAATTTAACCAAATGAAATAGATGTAATTGAGTATTTTTTATTTATTTTTATTTTACAATGGATGCTTGTAAATAATCTGCAAGCATTTTTCTTCTTTATCTCTGTGTAGTGACATCCTAGAGCCATTAAATCTTTATGGTACTGAAGAACAGTAAATACCATTTGATAACTTCACAATGAGGAGTGTTATTGTGAGTGAACCCAGTACTCTTTTATTTTGCCACTCCTAGTTGAACAGCATGTTTAATATCCAGTCACTTGTTATACAGGACCTCTAGCAGCTTCTTCTTAAAAGATAGCTTGTTTGTTAATGTGTGCTCTTTGATGGACAGCTAATGTAGTGCCTGATGATGGTTTTCTTTGTTCCACGGGAATCTGATTTGATTGAGTGATTTTTACATCCTTTGGTGTAGGGCTGTGCAATTAATCGCAATCACTAAAAAAAAATCTCAATTTAAGCACATGCAATTTCTAAATCACATAAGGCTGATTTTTATTCAGAATTTTTTATTTAGAAATGGCACAAAAAAAATTACTGACGCAATTACCTATCATATGTGCACAG
>JAUCMT010000039.1:15363459-15376778 GCA_032357475.1 Enteromius thamalakanensis | reverse complement strand
ACACAAAATAAACAAAGGAATAACAGAACAACAAACATGCCAAAACAAAACAAAAACATCAAACAAAATAAACAAACAAAACATGTCAAAGGAAGACAAAAAATAAATCAAATAAACAACCAAACAGAACAAAGCAAAACAAAAGCCAAGAAAAAGCTAGACAAGATAAAAACAATAAGTAATAACATTTATACTTATATAAAACATTATAATTATTATGTATAAATCAGTTGTGTTGCTTCAGATTTTTATGGAAACTGTAATATTTTCTTTAGGATTCTTTGCACGTGCGCACAAACTCACTCATGCATCACGGGGCGCACTACGGTCTCTCCGTTAACATGGGCCTTGTAGAACAGAGTGTAGAGGTATGGCAAAAGCGTGTATCTGATGTTCAGGTAGTGCCTGGAGGTGTTCGCCACGAGAGAGTCAAAGCCGAATGAGGCAGGGTCCTGGTCCTGTTAGAAAGAGACATAAAACCAGTCAGGGGGAGATAGCTGAAGAGCAAAGAGAGAAATGGATTTTACTGTGTGGATACTGATAATATGTTCATCATGGCAGAGAGCCATCGGTCGCGGAGACAGCCATGGAATGATTACTCTCCGACTAAAAGGTCAAATCTTATTCATCTAATTTCACCAAGAATATAATTTTCCATTCATCCTCATTTGCCCTCTCAAACTCTCGCTCCGGAGGTCTGATTGCTTCTCTCACGCCAATCTCACAATAATGATTAGAGAAATAAATCTTCTACAAATAGCATTTAAAGCGAGAGGACACGATTGTAATTCAGAGCATCGCCGTTGGGCCAGAAACACGTAGCACAGATGTTTGAAGAGTAAGCGCTCTCTATACTTTACGACTGTTTATGAGTATTTAAGGGCGATACGTACTTTATATCCTTGTGCATTGTGGTTACGGCTGAAGGGGTAGAAGGCACCAACTTGCATCCAACGTGCGCAAAGCTCATCGGTTGAGTTGTCGAAGAACCCGCAGATGTCAGCACCAATCTGCAGAATAACATCATGAGATTCAGAGAAAAATCCTCAAAGAAAGGTTCTTAAATGAAGATAAAGTGGAGACGCCAGTATTTTATATAGAGACAACAGGAGTCCTACTAGTACTAGAGTATCAGAAAACATTGTGCGGAGTGTGCTAATATTTACCAAAATAGCAAAGTCTACATTTTGCAATTAAAAGAATAAAATATCATCTCGTTCTCTTCAAAGACTGAATTTCTCATTTGTCTTTATTTTTAGATTTTGAAGTGAAAAAAATGTAAAAATCTGATACTAGAGTTAAAGTTAAAATACCATAAGTGAGCTTAGGAAAAAATAAAAAAATTAAAAATTAAAAATTGAGAGTTTTCCTGAAGTCTCCTAGTTCTTAGATGTTCCTTCTCAGAAAAACACACATCAAAAAATCATTACGTTTCTTAATCATCTATTGCATGCACTAGGGCAAATAAATAATTGTTCAAAATGCTTCTTGCATTCAAATAAAATAGTTTTTATTTTATATTATTTTATACCTTTATACTTTTACAAATTACATTAGTGACTAATACGAATTCATCATTAAATATTCTAAGAAGCATCTAAAAGTTGATACTTGACTGAATCAAACATGAGAATCTTCTGATGTTTAAAATACACAAAAGCAATATGTGCCAGATACTGTATGTACTGTTGTAAAAAAGAGTAATTGTAATAAAAACAACTTGATTTACCACTAAGAACAAATCACAATATGCATGGTGATCAGGTAATATTGTGCAGCAATAAATGTTTACATCGTCTGTCCCATGATAAATTCATTGGATCTGATTGTTGAGTCGGCCAGTCAATGTTAACTCAATTCAATCTGAACACAGAGTCCGAATGCCCATTCAATTTCTCATTGCATTTCATGGAAACTCAATCAAAACCAAAAGCTTTCTCCAAACGCTTTCCTTGAGGGGCCGTTGTGTTATAAATACTGCTGTCGCAAGATGTTTTGATTGGAGTCAAACCACTTACGTAAGGCACTCCGAAGAGGTTAAACTCCAGCATGCCGGGTATCGCCCACTTAATGTCATTCCAGTTGGCGCCGTTGTCTCCTAACCAGTGCCCGGAGTACTTGCCCACCCCAGGGAAGGAGGAGCGGGTGAAGACCATGGAACGGCTAGTCCCAAATGTTGCTTTTGATGCTCTGGAATCAAAAACACAATATTATATGCATCTGGAGCGTTGGATCCACAACACACAACACCGTTGGGTGGTCTAGGAATAAACAGAGATGACAAACACACAGGCAGGAGTTAAATGTGGGAGTTAAGCCGAATGAGAGAGGGGGCGTAGAGGAATGAGAGTGGAACAAATCAATGATGTAGAAATTACAAGATGAGTAATACAGATTTCCTGCTGAAAATAAAAGGAGGGGAAAAGGAACAAGCATGATACAACTTAACTCTCTTCACCCCGCTTTGAGGAAAACATTGTGCCATACGACAAAACTGTACGCACATTAATGAAACACTGAGTCACAGGTGATGCTGCTCGAATCACTGCTGTTACTGACTCACACCTGTCATGAGCGGTCTCACATTCATCAAATACATCAACACTGAGCTTTTTAGTTCTTAACATGTTTCTTACTCATCTACTGCATGCACTAGAGAAGAAAGAAATGTCTGAAATGCAGTATTATTATTAAAGAATATAAGATATTCTTTATTGCATCTTCGTTCAATGCATTTTCATCAATTTCATTCATATATATACCTCACACAATATTGCTTGAAAAGAAACACATTTAAGAAATTTCCTGTAATGCACAGATCGTTTATGACTCTGTTTTAAAATAAAGCTTACTCATAAAGAAAGTACATTCTGGTTAAAAAAAAATAAAAAAATACTCAAGGATGTATTGCAGTCTGACCTAGATCCTTTTATTTGTTTATTAAAAACAACTTTTTTGTTTTTTCACTTTAAGTAAAGCAAGTGCTTTCAAAATGAAGAAAATGCTTCTGTTATCCAGAGGCAACATGGTGCAATAGAGGGTTAAAGACAATTTAATATAAAAAAAAATATATATATGAATTAACATACATAGAGATACACTAACATCCTACAGCTAGCCAGACCACTATGAAATGATTCAAAACATAAATCCAAAATCATCATGTAAAGACTTCACAGCCATGAGCACATTAACATTTGACTGTTCATCTACAGTTTATCATTATGACAAGACTAGAAAGTAGCAATAACAGAGATCATTTGCATACAAAATATGGAAAAAAACAACACTTACTTATCAGTGGCCAGGACCATAGAGTACCCATACAGACTGTGGACATCATAGTGGTTCCCCCATTTGTGTTTAGCATCCATGCATAAGGACTTACTGTACATCAGGTCGTCGAGGATACCTGTAGAGTTGAGTAGAGATGACGAGGACGGATATTTACAGACCCTGAAGAAAAACTTGCATGTGCTGTGAATAAATCTAGCTGTAAATGCTTGTGAGACTCACTTGGGGTGAATGGAGGATAGTTGAGTTTGTTATCAGCGCAGCCCTTGATGCTTCCCTTCACGAAATTGGCCACCTCATTCATGTCCTTACAAATAAAACAGCAATTAGTTCAGCGCTCCCTAATTCAGGCGGCTAATTGTCTCGAGATTAAAGCAAAACCCTTCAGGGAGCCTTTAAAGTCAACATGAAATGGCATTCGCAACCATTTTACTTTTATAAAGCAATGCACATCTAAATCAGAATATTCTGTGATACAAATTGTCAGGCTGGATTTGATTTTATCGATCAGGAATTAATTGGATGGTGTAAATGAGTTTCTTCTTTGACAGTAGCGCTTGATTGTAAGCAATACTGTGAAAGCGCTATACGAATGCCCTTAATATAATTAAATTGAGAAGGAGATTGATAAATTACTACGGTTAGCAAGGTCGATTTTGATTTCGTATTGACTTGAAACCTTTTGTGGCTTATATTGTTTTCTAGATCAGATGTAGAGATTTGCTGTGTTCATATATCATGATTAATACTTATTGATGCCGTGACATAAATAGTATTGATGTGGAAACTAGGAAGTTGGAGTTTGGAATAATAACATTTTTCACAACCTTTCGTGACCTTTCCACCAAGACGTGAAAGGATCCGGTTCAATATTTGCTCATGGACAATGATCTCTGTGGGTTACTTACGATCCAGAGAGCATCATGCTTGACTTCCTTGTGAAAGCGGGAGATTTCATCAACCCACCAATCAATGCAAGCCTGGTTAGTGTAGTCAGGAAACACTGTTTCTCCTGGCCAGACCTGCGACATAGAATAACATGCATTAAGTAAATAAATAAATAAATAAACTAAAAATTTAAAATATATATTTAAAATGTATTTCATTTATTATAAATTATTAATAAATAAAATGTATTATTTAATTTATTATAAACATGGGCATTTTATAAAAAAAAATATATATATATATATATATATATATTTATACACACACTGTAAATTTTTTTAATTATTTATTTATTTATTTTTGGTAAAATGCCCATGTTTCAAGAGATTCCCTTACTAACATCACAGATGACATTTAGAGCTGCAAAAAACCCAGCTAGTCTTTATGTTTCCTTTTATTTATGTCTTTACGTTTTTAAGCCATTGGCTTTTTTATTCCCTCCTGAGTTCTTTTCTGTTCCTCATCTCACATGGCTCTGAGCTGCACGAAAGCGTGATATTAAACTCTAATGCAAAATCAATGCAAACACTGACCTGAATTAAAACCATAAAAAAGCAATTAGCATCTGCCTGTGCTTAATCGGCTAAATAATCACAAGCGATATTATTGCCATTTGATATGTGCCTTATTGCCCTCAGGGGTGACTGATATATGATCTACCTCAAGGTTACAGATGGTAAATTAATGGTCTCTCTCATGGCAAATCACATAGCAACTCCAGATGTTCTTCTTTCAATCATTCACTTATGTCTCTTATCCAGTCGACTTCATTCTAGTATTTATACACTGCAATGCTAATTCCTGTCAGTACAATACAAATCAATACAATGTAAGTGTCTTCCAAAACATCACTAGACAATTAATCATGTTTAATGGGTAAAAAGGTGAATGGGAATTGTAAGAAATGTAATTATTCTAGCTCTGTTTCTAATTCAGTAACTTCTAACTCCAGTTTTTTAATAAGTAGCACCAGTTCTCAATCTCTAAATAACTTTCTATACCGAAGTGTCTTATGCTCACCAAGGCTGTATTTATTTAATCAAATATACACTAGAAACAGTAATATTGTGAAATATAAATACAATTCAAAATTACTGTTTTCCATTCTAATATATTTAAAAATGTAATTTGTTCATCTGATGCAAAACTATAGTTTTAGCATGATTGCTACAGTTTTCAGTGTCACTTGTAAAAATATATAAACTTATAAATAAACAACAAGGACAATAAGATTAACAACAACAATAATAATAATATAATAAATTATTATAAATTCCAACATAAATTATTTATATCATATTGTTTACTTTGTTCAGTGAGGGTAATTAAGAAAATTAATTAACCAAGATAACGCCATAATCTGGAGTATTTTACCTCTCCCAGTAGAGGTGTTTCTCCATCTGGTTCAGTGACCCAAGCCTTAGCTTTATGTCCCCTCTCAAGTGCTTCATAGGGTCCGTTTATCCTTTTACCTGTGGAGACCGCAGGATCCTACCAAGAAGAAGAGATTTGAGGTGTTTGACTCCACAAAAATCAAATTCAGAATGGAAATGTATGACTCCAAATTTGTCTAAAACCCAGGACTAACTTGGCAACCTATAAAAAGTACAACTCACCATAAAAAAATAATAATAATAAAAAAAAAAACTGCAATATCAATGACTCACCAATATGACAATGTATTTCTGCCCTTTATCATGCATGTAGTCAGCAAACTGAGGCAGCTCTGCAAATTTATCCATATCATAGGTGAAGATCTTTTTGTTTTCCATGTAGTCAATATCAGTGTACTGAACATCCTGGAAACAAAATAGTGGAGATTCAGCTTTGAGTCCTGACAAAATCACCATGAAATCAAAGTTTGCTCTCATTAAATATCCCATCCATCTAATTATAGAAGTTGTACTCTTAAGAATAATAAAGTTTGGCTTTGATGGTTCCATAAAAACCCTTTAAGTCTAACAGTTTCTTAAAATGTTCTTTAGGCTAAGAAAATAATGATTCTCTCAATAACTAATTAGTGAAAGGAACAAAGAAATGTTTTTTCTACGGCATGGCCATGAAAACCAACTCTTGGAATCCAAACAGCTTGTTAACGTTCATGTTTCACCATAGCATTGCAGTCTCGTCCTTTAGCATCAGCACCTTCAGCCTTTACGATTGCGAATGCCTCTTTTGCATGCTGACATTGTAGACTCACTGTTGTCTGTTTTGATTTTTCTGGAAGGCTTGACTTCCATCAACCATCAGCAGATGGTGAGATTCTCCTGCCAGTAATTTTCTAATGCTAATCAGGCAGAGATGCAATATCCTGACATGCTAATGTCCTCTTTGTTCGAATTACATCAAACATTGAGCTCCGGTCCATCTTTCTGCAATTAGAGCCTCACCATAAGGTGCTAAGCGCTTCTAACTGTGTGTATAGGTGAAATGCACATATGTGGAGTCATTATTCATGAATCGGTAGGCTTTGTTCCGTGCTCTTAATTGTGGCTTTGAAGTACTGAGTGGAATCAAGTTTTGTAGAACAAAGCGAGGACCCTCCTTCTGTTCCTGGCACTTACATACGGAAGGCCGGCCTGACGATTTCTGTCCACGACTTTCTTCACCTCCTCCAGGCTGCCGTAGTCCCAGCGAGAGATTTGGAAGCCCAGAGACCAGTACGGAGGGATGAAAGGCCTGCCAATCAGCTGGAGAAACATAAAGCAGTGTTAAACACGCTGAACATCACAGGACTCCCTCAGGCGAAGCTTCATCTGGGCCACAGTGTGTACGGAAAGTATACGCCTTATTCAGCCCGCTCCCATTTTGATTCGATAACGAGGCAATGAGGGTAAACAGGAAATAGCAACAAGACAACATGGTTCTGTGGACTACAAACCTATTGTGCCCACTGCATCAAATTCTCATTCACTGCTCATTAATTTTGGCTTTTTTTCTTGATTTTATTTATCTTGATGTTTCAAAATTACTCACTTGTGTACCTGCAGCGCTGCAGCTTGTCATATAGGAATGACGGAGAGTCCTCGCTTAACAATAAACATTCTAATGCATATTGAAATATTCTAATGCATATTGAAAATAAAATGAAATAAAATAAAAATAATTTAATAAAAAAGAAAGTCTCATTAAATCGATAAATAAGAGTTTCAAACAAAACTAAGCCTACTTTTATTGCTGTTTTTCGTGTTAAGAATGACAGGTTGGATGCCACAGGCTTTTTTGAATTTTTACATTAACTTCACCAACATAGCATTATTTTATGATTGTAATATTTAAAATTTATAATTAATTAATTAATAAATATAAGTAATATTGAGCAATATTCGTCCTCAAGATGGAGACAGCAGAAAGCCACCCTGTTTGTTTTTTTTTAGCTTTAAAAAAGGTTTTGTTGATGTTGTGAGTGCACACAAATAAAACTATGTGGTTATGAGGAATAATATGAGCATTTTAATTTTCCACTCTTAAGAAAAAATGCATCACTTTTTTTTATGTGGAAAGTATGCTAAAAACATTTAAATACTACAACTGACCAAAACGAATCAATCATTTTTGTATAGTAAATTCTAGTATTTAGTAAAAAAAATTTTATACACACAAATACTATATGCTGTCCACCATGATGGATCCCTAACATTACAAAGCTTTTACAAAGTGTTTACAACTTTGTCTACAAGTGTTGCTGATGTTTCTATTTCTATCTGCCCACAACACTCACCTTTGTGAACTCATCCACCACTGCCTCTGGTGTTTCTCCAACCAGGATGTAGAAGTCCAGAACCCCACCGATACTCCGGAAGGTTACGGCCGGAGCGGGCTGAACTGTCACCTCTGCACACAGACACGAACAGACAGACGTAAACAACTTAAATTGCTCTCATTTGCTAACCTTTAGCAAAAGCAGCCACTCCGAACAGACCAAACACTATACATGCTGTGCACAGACATCACAAATCATGCTACTAAAGACTTCTGCCCATGGCAAACCTCATGTTTGTGACCAACAATGCAAAACAAAGCTATCACAATAAAATTACTCAGGAGAGGGTCTGTTTACCCATAGCATTGCTGTTCATGAGGAAAACACCAAAGGACTGGCCGCTCGCATCTTCCAGACATGTGAAATAGGGGTAATGGCCGTACAGGTTGTGTGTGCCCTGTGGTAAGAAAAGACATTCAGGTTTGTAAAAGCAAATTTTGACCCTTTAATCAGTTTATTGGGACATTTATGTACCATGATTTTGAGATACAAATGCCGAGTAATACTACACAGAAAAAAACCCTCACAGGCACTGTGTGGTAAAAAAAAACTTTCGTTAGGTAACCAAAAAATGTGCTATATTAAAGGAATGTTGTTTTTTTTTTTTTTTTTTTTTTGACAATAGGCTCATTTTTCATCTCCCCAAGAGTTATAACAGTTGAGTTTTATCCTTTTTGAACCCATTAAGCTGATCTTTGGGAGGTAGCACTTTTAGCATGGCTTAGCATAGATCATTGAATCTTATTAGACCATTAGCATCATACTCAAAAATGGTCAAAGAGTTTCAGAATTTTTCAAATTTAAAACTTGACTCTTAGTAGTTACTGTAGTAACACTGTATATTAAGCAGGGTTGGGGTCGATTCAGGAATGAACTCAACAAGTCCAAGTCAAAGAAAGAAATGGAATTGGAATAACAACAATTAAAGGAAACAGAATTGGAATTAAAGGAAAATTCAATTCAGGAAGAATTCCACTGAATTCTTTTTATTGCTGAGCAGCAAAACATTTGGTAATCATATATTGAACGTATTCAGAAATTTACAGACAGACGTATCACCACTGTCAGTCAATTATTAATTCAGAATGTACTGTTCTCAGTTTTATTTACTTGCATTTGATCAACTCTATTTCTTACATTAAAGTTCAAATGTATGTATTTAAATGCAATGACAAACAAATGCTCAGCAATAAACAGAATTCAGTGGAAATATTCCTGAACTGAATTCCACTTCCTGTAATTCCAATTCCATTCCAGGAAGTGACTTGGAATTTACCATTCATTCTCAATTCAATTCATGAATGGCCCCAACCCTGATACAAAGACTGATGGAAAATGAAAAGTTTCCTAGGCCGATATGGCTAGGAATTATACTCTCATTCCAGCATAATAATCAAGGAACTTCACTGCTTTACCATGGCTGCTGCAGGCGCATGGTATTGCACAGTGTCTCTAGCAAATGTAAAGTGCAAACAGTGCTGTGTAATATAATATTAAAACTCTTTGTCTATTTTTGAGCATGATGCTAATGTTCTAATCAGATTTAATTATCTATATATAATCTGTGCTAAAAGTGCTACCACCAGAACAGGAGATCAGCTATATGGATTATAGAACTGTAAAACTCAACTGTACATCTCTTGGGGAGTTGAAAAATTAGCTTATTTTCAAAAATAAGTGGAGTATTCCTTTAAATTACCTGGGTTAGTTCACATGAAAATCAATGTGGCAAAATCAACCTGATCGAATTAGGTTATACAAACTAATCTTATTTATACAAGTCAGATACTGTACTGTATGTTAGAAATAGTGTAGTAGACCATAAGTATGAAGCAGAAAGATCCAGTGCTTAACTCAATGATCCATTCACTGATTCAGTGATCCATTAGCATCAGTTATCAGAGAATAATGATTGTAATTGAAGTCAAATGACTTTCAAAGATTTGGAATATAGTGCATGAGAACTCATTTCATGATGCTTTTGCATCCTTTTTGAAGCTTGACATCCTCCGTCCTTCAGAGTGGCCAGGGTATTCTTCAAATAACTTGCCTAAAACATGCATTTCACTGGAGCAATGAAATCATACTGGTTTGGAACAGAGTCAATCTGAATATTACAGTATGACTCACTCCGTTAGGAAAAGCATCTCTTGTGAAGATAGGCCAGGTCTTCCAGTCGGTATTATGGAGGAAAGTCTGATGCACATGTTCTCCAAGGCCATAAATATTGTGAGAGGGGAGTTTAGCTGAAAGCTGAAGGTACTGATCAGCAAAAACCAGTGGCCCAATGGTCGTGTCAAACCTAACAAAGCAAGAGAGGAAGAGATCGAGTAAAGAATATGTTTTTGCACAGTGTGTCAATGTCAAAAAACCTGTCAAGAACAAGACCCATAGATTCACCCTTCAACAATGGCTTCAATACAGAAGGGTGCAAACCTCATGACAAATACTGATGATGGGTCATTTAAAGTTCTTCTTCTGCAACCAGGAAAACAACAATTTTTTTTCGAAACCATAGCTGATAGCTTGGAATGATTGTGTGACATATGCATATTCTTATCTAAAACTACTAGGAAATTTAAAAATAACATCACTGCAGATAAGATTAATGAGAATTTTACGCATATCCACTCCTTCTGATATATCAGTCCATGCTGAAACCTCTTTATGAATCATGCACTTCTATGATTAAAAGCATCATTATTAGGCTTTTTATCAGACAAAAGATTACTAGTCATTGACTGTTTTGCAACACACATACAGACGTGACCATGATCACGTAAAAGGTAATGACTGTTTTTATAAAGATATGCCATTTCTGTACTTTATGCAGCAATTCGCTGTATTCTTTGGAAATAAGGTGGGGCAATCTGGCTGTTGAAAGCTGTTTTTATGAGGTCAACATTTCATGTGGAATCAGCGTCTAATTTGGATAATTATTTTAACTTGATGTACATATAATCTCTGTATCACAGTGTTTAAACATTGCAACATCCGCCATAGAGTTAATACTTCGGTGTAAACTGAACAGATAACGGCCAAAAGGTTAACAGTCTGCTGATTATTTTTAATATACATTATATTTTTTATACATTACCTGTTCTTAAATGGTAAATCATTTATTTCAATGTCATAAATGCTTACCTATATCTTTGTTAAAACAACAGATATGTAACCATTTAGTAGTAATTACTCTAAAAAGTAAAACATAAGACCTGCTAAATGTTTGGACAAAGTTACATTTTAAATTTTATATGTTGCAAACATCATTAAAGACGTTTGTTGTAAAAGTTGTATGTTGTACTTTATGAAAGGGCCACAACTCAATTAGTTGAAACAAATCATATTTTTAGCAAACAACCTAAAAAAAGTCCCTCTAACTTCACATAGTTTATAAAAAAAAAGAGTGTGTATAGGTCTAATGCGCATAGTGTCATTCTGATTGCTTTAAAATTTCTTTAAAAAGGTCACTGAAATAAATAGCTTTGGTGACGAAGGCAACATGCAAGAATCAAGCCTGATAGTCACTGTGACTTGAAATGATCAAATTCAACTCGAATGCAGAATCAGGACTTATTCATAACCTGCCTGCCATTTTTCAACAGTACACAAAAACACACAGATGACGGCAGACAATAACAAAAGGAAACAAAGCAATTTTCATCAACAAACTTCAACGAGACCAACACTGGCTGCTTTACAAAAAGCTTGTTTGCGTTGCTTCAGGCTTCTTTCAGACCTCACCGGAATCCCTTATTCTATTCATGCCTCTAATTTCTGTCTTTTTGGTGTTGTGATTGCTCTTCATTTAGTCAAAGAAACACTCGTGCTGCATTGTTAGCAATGCGCCAAGCTCACAAAGAGCCAACATGATCTGTGCGTGAAAAGGAAGAAAAAATACCAGAAGCTTCACACTCACAGGAGTTTTTCAGGAGATGTTCTCCAAACTTTCAGCCCGAAGGGTTTCTGGACCAGCTCCAGTCTGTATTTTAGGGGTCCGCTGGGAGTGTCAGATAGCGAACTCACATGCTCGTGAGGAACCTCGAACCTGGCTTGATTTGCATCAGTGATCTAGCAGACGGAGAGAACATTGCATAGCATTATAGAAGTGTTTACACAATGCTTCGGCTATTTGTGTCAGTTTGTAAACAGACCTTAAATCGAAGACGGTTTTCTGTCTGCATTTCAGCTGAGAAGGTCAACTCTTTAATATCAGCTCCGAATAGAGATGGAGCATCCATTCTTATCAGCTTGGCCTGAATGTCTGCAGCAAAGGAGACATTTTCCATGAGGTTTCTGCGGCGCATTTGCTCTCTTTGCTACATGGTCAGATGCAAAACTTTTCAATGGAAAGCATTTGAACATTGAAGTAAATGGCTCAAGTCCCTTATTCAAATGGGATTGAATAAGTCTTATTAAACCAACTTCTCCTCGATGATCCAAATGAATGGAGATATGATCGTCACACAAACTTTTACAAGCTGCATAAAGAGTTTATTGCAATCCCCAACCCTTATTAAAGGCAGCTAACAAGAAGCCTTGAAATATTCTTTTGAAAACAGTTTATCATTTTTTTTCTAGATTACAAAACCAAGGTCAGCAGAGTTTGTTTCAGACAATTTCCCCATGTAATGGCATAATAAGAGAGCGTTCTTCTGATATAACCTTGCTGAAGGGTGCATTGGTGATATCTTGAGCCGATACACCACTCCCACCTTTAAAATAATCTCAAGCTCATGACAAAAGAGGTAATACAAAGACTTATCTAAAAGCCAATGATACGTATCGTAATGTTTTATTACAGCATTTTATTCTTGGATCTGGCTGAACTCACGTGTGCTGTCTGGCTCGCTTTGGCTGACCACGCTGTAGCCATGATTTTTGGAGAAGAAGCACCAGGGGACGTTGGTTTCATTCAGAGGGCTCCAACAGCATCCCCTTTCCAAACATTTTTGCTGCAAGGACACATATGAATATTTAGCAAAGCATGCTGGGAGTTTGCATGGAATGTGGGCCATATCCACCGCAGTATACCTGGGAAGCACTGCCATCTGGGAAGCAGTCTACTCGCTCTCCGTCTGAAATGCTCGGACATGCCGGGACGAAATCTGGAACTGATTCGGAATGTGGAGACAAATATCACAAATAACCATTTTCATAGCCATTTAGTCTTGTTTCAGGAGAAAAACTAAACTACAAGTAGTTTATATATATATATATATATATATATATATATATCAACACAGTCTCACGAGCAATTCGTACATATTCGTACGAGGTGCCAAATTTGTGCCAATTCGTACTAATTCGTACG
>JAUCMT010000039.1:15335075-15349414 GCA_032357475.1 Enteromius thamalakanensis | reverse complement strand
TTTAGGATTTATGGTACATTCACTTGTAGAAGTGCAGCACACACACACACACACACACACACACACATCCCTCTGGCTGAATCTGACAAATCCTGTTAAGACTATGTCTGTCATCACCCCAAAATAAAAATAATAATAAAAAAACATTGTAAAAATGTAGCTATTTTTTAACAATATATAATAATAGTAATTAAGTATACTGTATATAATGCTATGAATTATATATATATATATATATGCCCCCCCCCCCTAAAATGTACATGCATTTCTGTATGTCCCCAAAATGTATTTAAATTTTTTTTTTCAATATTTATGCATCGTGACAGTGTTTACTGAATTATAAAGAAAACAGTACACAATGTTTACATATTAAATTACATAATAAGAATCATTCCATTCTAGAAAACAAAAACAACGATTAAATTACAAAAAAAATAAAAAATCTAAAAAGAAAGAAAGAAAACATGAAATAAAATAAAATCTTATGCAGTTGTTTAATATAGATTTTAGGTTGAAATGGCATGGGGATCACACTTCTGTCAATAAAAGTAACACAAACTATTTTTGTATTTCTGTAAATATCCCTAAATGTATGTACACAAAACAAATGCATACAAAACACAATCACACACCACTTCCTCTTTGTGTACTGGCTCCATGTTAGCAGTCTAGAGGAAGTCACCAGTGCCAGACTGAGGAGTAAATGTCAGCGGCACACTCATTAATGATGCTTCGTCGTGCAGCTGTCGCACACAAATGTAAACAAACAATGCTCTGATTTACATTAAACAGGTATGAAAGGGCTTGCTGGTATAAAATCAGTAAAATGCCTCATTGATTGATGTGGGTTTCATTATCCACTGACAGATGATGTAAGTGACCTTGCCTATGCAAAACTGCTATCATTAACTCACTTACCAATACAGCCATTAACATTAAATGGTAGAATAAAGCGCACAACTCTATCTAAATATTTCCAACTCATATGCATAGAATCAAGTATTTCCCATCACCCCCCACCATAAGCACTTACATCACAGAAAGGAATGCGTGCACACACAGAGTCACGATCAAGTGCTTGCATAGATATTTCTATCGAGCCGTGGCAGGCGCTGCCGGCTTGGATCGATACACTCAGCTGTGTCTGTACCATTCTGAGGTGCATTCTAATAGCTCTGAAAGCCAAAGGAAGTTAACTGCCTGCTACAATACAGTACACAGCAACCTCTTTCTAGCATTCACACCAACCTTTCTGATGCATTATAGCATAAGAGCACTTGGTAATGCGATCAGAACATTTACAGGAATATTCACCACCTCGTCTCTCACAAATGAGCATTTATGTGTCTAGCTATATAGTAGATTTGAGCTGTAATACAGAAAGATAACATTCACTCACACTCAGAACACCTTAGACGTAGATGACTTTGTTTCTTTCTCACATATGGAGAAATTGATCAATAATCCACAAGGGATCCACACCACTCCAGTCCATCAAGTATCGTCTTGTGAAGCTAAAAAGCTGTGTATTTGTAAGAAACAAATCCGTCATTTAGATGTGTTTAACTTCGAAACGTTGCTTTCATCTAAAATACTTGTCCATAAATCATAGTAATGCTTCCTCCTGTTCCTCAAAATTCCACCAGAATTGTTTTGGACTCTTTTCACTTGTAAATGATGTGTGCATATGTCTTTCTCGATTCAGATGAGATGACTTTTTAAATAGAGAAAGCAGTATTAAGGATATAAGGCTTGTATTTCATCCAGAAGCAAAAGTCTGATGTTAAACGTGCCTTGATGGATTTCTTTCTTACAAACATGCAGCTTTTTGATTAAGATATTAACTGATGGACTGGTGTTGCATGGATTACTTGTGGGTTTATTCTGATTATTCTCATTCTGACGGCACCCATTCAGTGCAAATGGTCCATTGGTAAGTGAGGTAATGCTGAATTTCTCCAAAGTTGTTCCCATTAAGATCTTGGATGACCTGAGCATGATTGCATTTTATTTTTTTTATTTTGTTTTGAGTAAACTATGTATTTTTACATGGAAAAATGTACGATGGTAAAGCATCAGTAGCATCCGCCCTGTAACAGCAGCAGAAGTATGTGTGAATGCTTTTATACCGCTGCTGCCTCAGATACAGTACTCGCTGACGACACCCCCACTTCTCTCCATTTATCTATCTGCTCTCATTCTTTGTCCTACATGAACGAGCTGCAAAGAAAACCACGAGACAAAAGAAAGAGAAAACTGCTGTCTGCTCACACCTAAACATCAGCCCGAACACAATGCTGTCTAACACAATACTTGCAATTGTAACGAAATTCAGGGAGAGATTTTTCACAAGCGTGGTATTCAATCCTCTGTCTCTTTCCTACTGTCAGTCTCCACTTTTAAACTGAGCTCACACATGCATAGACATGACATGTGAACGGGTACTCACATGGGGAGGTTTGATGTCTATTAGCTCGGACTTGTTGCACCTCTGCACTGAAAGAATGGGTAATGTACACACTCACATTAAAAACAAAAAGCTTTCGTATACAGTAAATGACGCAAAATCTGATTCCTGTAATTGACTAGCACTGAAGTAATTTGCATTATTAATAGTGGATAATGGGATTTGAAACATTTAGTTTGATTCATAATTTAGATGAAATTGTTGCTGTTTGGTCATGGAACATGAAAAACTTCACAATTAATCATTTTAGCAGGTCAACATCTGAGCTTCTAAACAGAACAATTCTAAGGATAAGGACAGAGATAATTTCTATTCCATCCGCATGCAAAGTGATTTCAGTACCTTGGACAGCAACCTTCAGCACCGCCACGAGTCATTAGACATTCTCTATTCCCTCAGGCTCTAAAGCCATCTTCACTTTTCTGACAATATCTCTCAAAAAGCTAGCAAATACTTGCTACAGTAATGAAAATCATCTACATATATCACACAGGAATGTACATACATATGCAGAGATCCTAGAAAGGACACTTAAGCACCATTTAAAATGTGAATGACTTTTCAAACTGCATGCATCTAATAAAAAGGATCAAAACACCAGCTCATTAAAAGACACTGATCAAATAAATCATTAAGACATTTAAATTAATGAATATAATTTCATCCCGGATGCAACTTGCTTTTGTATGTAATGCAATAGCATGTAGACATTTTAATGCATTCGGCTTAAATGTCCAAAAAGAGTCACTGTAGAAATATGACCCGAGTACAACCCAAGCATTCTGGCATATTTCATATTGATTTAATCAGTAGCATTCCATCCAATCCAAAATCCAAGTTTAAATTTGTGGCACATTCCATTAGATCTGATTCTACATGCTGAACTGCATACTTGGCCTGTTTAAATTCAAGTCTTTCTTCCTCCCCCGTTTCCTTTTTAATTTTCCCCCTCAATCCACCTCCTTGGGTTTTGATCATTTTTAGCTAATTAAGCCCTTTGAAAAGCCCAAGAACAAACCATCAAGAGGAGGGAGAAACTAAGTGAAATGCAGATTCAGTGCTGCATCTCCCAAAATGCATCACAGTAAATCCCCACAGCAACAAACAGCGAAAGACGGCAGAGAAGGCGGCCATATCGATGGTTTGCCAGGACCAAGCCACAAACAAAACCATGATATTGATGTAAGAAATCGTTCGATAGTACAAATGAGCTACAGTTTGTTGACATAAGTCAAGTATAGATTACATAAACCCCAACCAACTGATCATTTACCAAGCACGGATACAACAAGCCAAGATTAACCTCTGGGGGATGTATTAAATGGCAAAATGTGGGTAAAACTAGAAAATAAACACATATGCAAGTTGCATGGAATGAACATCAATAACGACATGAAATAAAATCTATAGCACTAAACGTTTCAGCAAAAACTCCTCATAATAATAGCACAAGGATATGTAAACTACTGTATGTTGGCGTCTTTTAAATTGAGCTTTTTTTTAAGGTAATGTCTAAAAACAACAAAATGTCTCCATTTAGATAATTCATTTTTGAGTTGCCTATCGCATTGATCAGTGCGGTCAAACTGGAAAGCTATTTTTAAAAAGCATCAATAAAATGAATTGTAGCCAAAAAAAGAATGACTGTTCTAATTACATATTTTGGCTAGGTCTACCTTTTAAAACATCACTCATTCAAAAATGAACTCTGTTGACACCAACATCATACATCATTAGCTTCACTGCCCTTTAGCAAAAAATAAAGTAAGATCATTATGTTGAAATATAGAGACAAGGACAACCTAGTTGTAATCCACAGCAAGGTGACATTGTTCCTATGACCATTACTGTCCCTGAGTGGTTCTTCATCACAGTGGAGAATCCAGACAGCACTGTTAGCGATCACCACACAATCTCTGAATTACACCTTCACTTACAAAAGTTACACCTCTCCTTCTACAGAAGAAAGAATCGAGCAAGCTCTGAAGACAATGTACGGCAGACAGAAATGCATGCAGTTAATAGCATTTGCAGGCACTTTAGGGCACCACAGTAACAATCATTTATAAATACTTTTTGACAATAAAAAATGCACAACGGCTCTCTGTTTGGACACATTATTGATGTGAAATAGATTTGCACAACAGGGAGTGCTGTTAAATATGGACCAAGCAAAATTTATTGAAATATTGACAAAACAGGCTGGGGAAATGATGAATGTTGGAAAAAATAGAATGAAATTCTTGGTGTGTATTTAACAGAGAAATCGGAAGCTATGCTAGTCAGCTGAATAATACGAAAAAAAATAAGGAAAGACTGTTCTGCATCCTTGACAACTTCAGGAAAAATAATTAAACTTTTTAATAGATGGACTGTATTTGGATGTCCGTCATAAACGGTTATGGATAGAACTGGCAAAGGCAAACAGACATAAAATATTTGGTTTAAAAAATAGCCACTTCATTGTCAAAGGGGAGTAGAAAACCAGTTTTTGTTGGACAGATCACTTTCTAGTATGTAATTGTCACTTGAGTAATGCATCAACATTAAAATGACCCTCAACGCACACACGCACACAACACAAGCAGAATTTATATTCAAATTGCAAGTTGTATATCATACCTGAACAAATAAGTGGCGTTTTCCCTCAAATAATCAAACATCAATTTTGTCCATCCACAGATATGATGCCAGTGTGTCTCTCTTTCTCCCTCTTGTGGACACATGTAAAAGTGACATTGCATTAAATATTCATCTCAAATGTTGTGTAATTTAGTAAGCGGTGGACAGGTAGAACAACATACCTCACAGAAAGACTCAAATCTAAATCAAGGTCTCCTTTTCCTGTCCAAACCCATCGATGACACGTGCATACAGGTAGTAACACCAGACTGTCTCAACTTGACTCTCTTAGCAGCAGTGAGACCTTGATAGGTTAATGTGCATTTTATAATTTGTCATTTGAAGCGCCATACCAATACGTCAAGTCTATTTCTCACAAACAATATGCATTGGTACCCTTTTTTATTTGATTTAAGACTTTGTATTTTTATTAAGAAGGCTATACCAGACGCATAATCACTATACATTGATTTAACATTACCTTTACAATTAAATCTTTCACTGAAATTACAGAATAAATATATGCACATTTTTAACTTTGTCAAATCTTTGTGAGAGAGAGAAAACATTAAAAGTGCTTCCTAAAAAGCTGTTAGTGATAGTATCCAGAAGCATTTTTCTTAAGAAAGTGCGTTGAACTCCATAAAATCTTGAAGTGTCTTTATATATTCACAAATATTGATCCTCGGTGCGTCCTTGAGATAGAACTCTGTCTTTTGCGGAATAGAAAATTAAATAAACCACTCAACGGGTAATATGTTGCTGTATCTCTATAGCAGGTGAAGTTTTTGCTCGCTAACCTCCTTCTGCAGTCGAATGCATGCAGCAAACTGCAAATACTCTACAAAGTGTGCCAGGCGCTCCGGAGGTTCAACAACAAATCTGTTCCATAGAAAAATAATGGGTGGTAACATTGCTGGCTACTCTGAAAAAAAGGCACTTCATTGAAAAATCTGAGTATGGCCTTTCCTCCAAAAGCGACTTGGGGGAAATGTATGTGAGAGTGTATGTGTACGTGTGTGAAACATATAATTTTGCCATGCTTCTTTTTTGATAGGTATTCTTTTCTGGGGCGTGGAGAAGGGAGAGTTGGTGTAAGTGATCTTACTCTTTTTTTTGTTTTTTTTTTGTTTTCAATTCAATTAGAATCTATACGATTTCTCCAAGACTTCGAGGTAATCCGGCTTGGTTTGGAGTTTTGCCCTTAACTCGAGGTATTCACTTTGGGTTTGCTCAGGGAATCCTTTCCCCGCAGTGAAAAGTAATGTTTCTTTTAATCTGGCGTCTTGTTGTAAATCGGGGTATTGCATTCCGGGGGGATGTGCGTGTGCAACGTGCATGTCCTTTAATTTGGGAACAGTGCCGTACAGGCAGTCTACAAAACCCACAGTTGGGGTCGGTCTCTGGCTGTCAATCATGGTAGGGCAAAGAACTCCATTCTCGTGAAAGCCTGCCATGTCACCTGACTGATTGATGGTGACAATGGTGTTGAGCTGGGAACTGGATACAGCCATTGTCCATTCCTTCTCTTTCTCCAGTAGAGTTCGATAATTACTGTTATTTTCCTTGGTTTCTGCAAACTGCTCACCCTCAATCTCACCTTCTCGTGGTTTGTAAATTGGATTGTTGCACATTTGAGTAACTGGATGGGGGATGTAGTCGTAGACGTGACCGGGTGGCTTCTCGGGCGAGGCGGTCTGCCTCTCTTCAAAGATCTTGCACTGCATTTGAATGCCCGTGAGGTCCACCTCCTGACGCTTCCTGAAAGGAAGTTTCTTTCGCCTCCGCAGGACGAATGCGAAGAGACCGGCAGCCACAAACACGGAGGAGATGAAGAGAATCAGTAGGCTGAGAATCAGCACGGAGAGTGGAACGGGTCCCGTCACTGGAGCTTGCCCTAACTCAGAGCCGCTGGTGGCCGTCATGTCATTAGGCAGGACTGGAGAAGAAGAGGTGAATTTCAACTCAGGGCAGATGACCTCAGCCTCCAGGGTGCGCAGATCCTTGCCAAGAGCAAAGTCCGGGGTCTTGCATGTCACTTCCCCCACAACAATGACGGAGCTGAGCTTCTCAATCCACTGCTTGAGGGGGATGATGTCGCAAGAGCAGTCCCACGGGTTCTGGTGAAGATCGATTTGAACAATGGAGTGGAGATGCTCCAGGACTCCGCTCACGGGAAGGTACAGAAAGTAGTTGTTGCGCAGGTTGAGCCTAGCCAGGGAGGTGCCAGCAAAAGCATCCAAGGGCAGGGTGCGCAGCAGGTTGTCATTGAGAAAAACCAACTGTAGGTTTGGCATGAGGCTGAAGGCAGCCGGCTGGATCTCTCGAATGACGTTGTACTCGAAGTAGAGGTAACTGAGCGCCTGCAGACCACGAAAAATGCCTGGAGTGAGCCTTTCAATGTCGTTACCATTCAAGTATAAGCTTTTCAAATTAGGTAGGTTCATAAAGGCGCCTTCTTGAACATACGATATACGATTGTTACCCAAGTGCAATAAATCCAAGCTGGAGAAGTTCCAAAAATCTGACCTGTAAATTTTCTGAATCAAATTCCCACTTAGATAGAGTTTCTTGGCGTTGAGTGGTCGTGGCAGCAGCTCAGAAATGTTGTGGAAACCTTTCTCTTTACAATTGACAGTGAGGCCCAAGTCATTGATGTGTAAATTGCACGTGCACCCTGTCGGGCATATTATTGGTATTGGGGGTCTGGTCTGGTAGGCAGCGATTGGAGGCTGATTCAGCCCTGGGTAAATGCTACGAGGAGTGGGTGGTGTTTTTGTGGGTCTCGGCCGTTTAGTCGGTTTTACGTGTCTCTCTCTGTACTCTACCGAGGAGGCTGTGTTATGGAAAGATGACAACATAGATGAAGGCTTGGTGGGCCAGACATTTTCGTTATTAAATGGTAATCTGGGAATGCCGTGCTTGGCCTCCAGCTCTGCTTCAGAGAGTAAAGGACAAAGTTCGCTTCTCTTGATCTCACGGAGGTCCTTACCGTGTAAATGAAAGGGGTATTCACACGTTATGTCACCCACCAGTGCCGTGTAGGGGATGCGCTCCAGCCAGGTTTTGAGCTGCACAATGTCACACACACAGTTCCACGGATTTTCCTCTAGCTGGATCTCCATCAAGCTGCGACCGATGTATTCCAACGTCCCTTTATAGGGTAGAATTCTTAAGCGGTTGCCACGCAAGTCAAGGTGCGTGAGAGATACGGACCTGAATAATAAATTGGGTAGCACGGGTATCAAATTGTCGTTCAAAATAAGTACTCTGAGTTTGTGCAGGTTCCGAAACGCCCCGCTCTCTATTCTCTTGATGACATTGTAATCCGCCTGAAGATACTCGAGGCTCTCCAGCCCCATAAAAGTGTCATTCCTGAACACCTCCAGTTTGTTTTCATGCAGAAACAGCTTTTTCAAGATGCTCAGGCCATTGAACGCGCCCACATGTATGTCCTGTAGAGCATTATTCCCCAGATTGAGTGAAACAGCATTGTTGAGGTGCAAAAAGCTGTTAAAATACAGCTTGCGCATTGAGTTCTTCGCCAGATTGAGTTTAAAGGGTCTCGTCCACGTTTGGGAGATCTGGCTGACATTTGTAAATCCTTTGCTGTCGCAGTGGACGTGGAAAATGCCCTCCTTGACTTCACAGTAGCAAGGGTCAAAGCAAGGCTCATCTATTTCTTCTGACTCGTCCAAAAGAGGGATCGGCGTACTCCATCCTAAAGCTATTGTGCTTAGCAGGGTAAACCACAGCATCCTTCCGCCGAGTCCTGATGAAGTTAAGGCTGAGAGCCACTTCACAGCACTGCAACAAAACACAGAAAAAAAGAGAGCGTGTCAGATGAGAAGGCTCAGACAGCGAGTGACAGTTGCAATGCTTTGAGCGTTTCGCACAATAAACCACACAACAAACACCTCCTCCTTCCACATCATGACATGTTTACGATAGAGATCATGCATTATCATGGCTTTGACATCTTTTACTCGATGATAGCTTGCACTACACCCAAAAAACAGGTCTCAAGGGCATTATCATTACTAATGTTTTTTAACCACAAATCAAACAAAGCACATCTAAACTGTTTCATGCATTTCACCATTAGAAACCGCCTATTTTGTATCTCACTACATCCGCCATATACACAGTTGCAGGACAAGAGCCCTTACTTTTGTCAATTCTAAATAATCATCCCTTTCCACTTTCAAGCAAAGCACAAAAACATTAGTTTAATTAAATCTAAAATAAAAATAAATGCATACTTTACTTAAATCGAATCAAGCGCTGCATCCACTTAACATTTCAAAAAACAATGACAGGTGCATCCGAAGACCGTCGCCAAAACGCCAATTAGACCTTTAATGCGTAACGGAGGTTATTTTCTTTTCCACAGTCTGAACGCACTTAATTAGCGCAGATGTTATCAGCAGATCAGTGGAGAAACTCGGAGCCAAATGCTGCTGAGTCTGCCACACTCTGTGGATCTCTTGGATTTCGATAGGAAAAAATCGACTAAAAGCCCTCGAAAGATCCTTGTTTTCCGTCCTGAAGAGACTGAAATTTTCCATGAATAGCGCACTTTGTATTTTCCTCCCACCCTTCTCTGGTGTCCTGGCTTTAGCAATCAATTCCAATGTCCTTCTATTGCCGAGCGATAAAGTAGCAGATACCTACTCGGTTTTAGTGGTGTCCAACTTTACATCTCCAGGGTTTGGAGACGGGTGATCCCAGGTTGCCTACGACGGTTGGCTACAAAGAAAAAAAGAGCATGCATTGGAATGAAACGCTTTTTTAAAAAATCCGTATTTTACGCACAAATAATAATACAAATATAAATCTTAAACTTAACATTAAACTTGAGTTTTGGATATGTTTTGCCAAAAATACGTTTTACAACACCTTTGAAACTGGGTGATTGGTACAGCAGTCTGCGCAGTTACATCAGAAACAAATCAATGCATCATTTGATTAAATACAGAGATTATTCTGAGGATCACCCAGGTCATTCTCCCATCTCCAAAAAGTCTGCGAACATCTGAAACGCTCAAAATTCACCTTTTTTTCAGCGGAGCATCCGAAATAAGACGACTTCAAATATTTCCTTTGCTTTCCCCCTATCTCCTTCTCTTTCGGTCTCTCTCCTTTCTCTCTAAGACCAAGAAGAGAGAAGATGAAGACGTGATTTGAATAAAATCTCCTTTTTTCTATAAAGGTTTGTTTATGATGCCGGTTCGTTCAGTTCTGGCGCTCAGTTCCGCTTCGTGCGGTTCTGTTCGGTTCGTCCCACTGCTGCGCTGCTCGCGTCTCTCATCGTGCCGGAGAAAAGCTTCGGATCGTCACGGAAATGAGCTTTAAGAAAAGCGAGCAGGGAGGGAGAGGGCAGAGATTGGAGAGACGGCGTTGGCGGAGAGGGTTGGGATGGAGGAGGCACGAGCTGTTGAGCGCGCTGAGTGCCGCACCGGGAGCGCGCCCGCATCCGTGCGCTCTCTCTCTCTCTCTCTCTCTCTCTCTTCATCAGCGATGTAACGTTATGTTATATAGGGCGATCTCATCTCCGATTTGTGTTCACAGATAAATGTCACAAGTCATTTAACTCTATGTTTCATCGGTGAACTCTTCTGAGGTTTTGAATGTCCCATTCAGTTCCGTTGTGCACAGTTTTTAATCTTTCTTTTCTTGGAAAATGTCACTTCATACGTTGAAATGCGAGCCCGAGGTTCCTTGGCTTCACTCGGCAAAATTACAAACGAAACAATCCAATAAATCTATTTATGTTTCCTGTGTATAAATTTAGTTTGGTTTTATCTGCAGTGAAGACAGCTGAGAAGAATTCTTCCATGTGAAGATCCGCGCGCTTCCCGCGCCTTGTCTTCCCTCTCTCTGCCTGCAGCGGGCAATCTAGCTCTGCGCGTGGGCAGTGTCGATGACAGGATACCTTTATTCTGCAAATTTACATGGAAATGAGGGAGAGGTTAAGGGTAGCACTCTGTAATAAGATTTATTAATGGCATAAAAAACATTATTACTTTAAATAATGCCAAAGAGATCGTTAATATAGATCCAAATTGATATGGAATTTAACTTTGATTTATGGGGAAGACCGGGGCTAGCTTATGCACTTTTACTGTGAATATTTTAAAGGATAAGTCTATTTCTAAAATTCAGTATACATAGGAACATACTGTAAATCATAGTCTTAAGCTACTAAAAAAATGACCTACTCTTGAAAACAAACAAGCAAAATAGATTCGATTACACACTTTAACATTTTGCTGTAAAAAAAATCCAAAAAAATCATAACATTAAATTAAATTAAAACTTAAAAACTAAAAAAAGTGAAAACTTGCCCGATAAAAAGTGACAACTTGCCCCAACTGATATGTATGCAAAATGGACTTGACAGTTTGACTTTTAAAAGCTTGTTTACTCGAAACCAAGTTGTCACAGATACAGCAGGCTCCATCCTCACTTCCACACAAGGCTGACAATCCCCTGAATACTGATCACCTGTCACCAACACCTGCATCCAATCAAGTCACCATCAACGCGAACATGTCACACGTCACTCAGCGCCCGACCTCATCCTTGATGAAGTGGACTAACTTCAAGCAAGATCGTCATCTAACGGTTACTTAGCTGAGAACTTACCTTTTTCTCTTCTCCATACTTCGCGTTCTCTATCTCTCTCCCACGGTTCCCTCCGTGCGCGTGGCCGTCTGCATTCCTCCATTGTCTGCTTCGATCATTCACTATCTTCCGCTCCGGAATTCCTACAGAAGACAAATACGAAGTTTAGTGAACTGTTCCATCTCTCCAATCAATCAATTTATGCAATACTCACCTGTTTTGATTCCCCATTGAATGCTTTACTCAAACTGCACTGTAAATAAAAACACTTATATTTACATACCTGCAGCTTCCAGTCCGCTTCTTTACACACGTTGTGACAACTTCCCTTTTTAGGCTACTTGAACTACTGATCTGTTCATTTTTAGAAGATAATGTTTTTAGTTATTTAATTAAAGTTAGTTTTAAGTGTTTAGAGGGAAGGCTTAAACAAGATTTTATAATAAGATTTGAGTTTCTGTAAATATCATAAGTCATGCTTAATTAGATTTGCTCATAAATGATGCGTTGAAGGTGATGATGATGATGATTGCAGCTATAACTATCATGACTATCATTTTGGTTATTACAGATCAGATCAAATCTGTGATGCTAGCCAAAATGTTTTTTATGATGCAGGAAACTCTTTGACATTGCGTTTTTTTTTTTTTTTTTCTCGCCCATGTCTGTCCTTCTCAATAGATATCTGACCCTTCCCCAAATGGGTGTCACCAAATCCTGTATGCAAAATAATACACTTATGTCTTATATAACTGAATTAAAATATACAATGGAGTTTGACTCTGCTGAGATGTAAAGTTTAATCCAGCACACAACTGTTGCATTTTACTGAAATGAATGGAGTTTTCCATCTCTTCTCATTAAGTAGACCTACGTATAGGCTACTGATTAATCAGGATTATTACTTTGAAATCAGTTTGTAATCTGTTCCATAATATAATATGACTTAGAATGTAATATGAAATGGATTGTAAAAGTGGGTTTATATTGTACAGATCAGAATTATTATTAATTCTGATTATTATTAATTAGTTTTATGATCAAATGGCATGTTTGTAACATAAGTGATAGTTGGTTAGAAATGAAGTTGTAATGTGATATTTGCATAACTGTGGAAAGATTATGTAAATCTGTTTTTAATTAAAGGGTTTTGTAAAGTCAAAAGTCTCTTTCTCTTTCTCTCTCTCATGTATATATATATATGTATATATATATATATATATATACATACACACATTGAATGTGCGTGTGTGTATGAAAGAGAAAGAGAGAGAGGGAGAGAGCGAAAGAGACCTTTTTTTTTAAATAAAAACTTAAACCCCATTATTTTACATATTACATTTTTATGCTTTTATTGGACTGGATCTGAATTTAAATGCAAGCACACAACACACTCTCATTAAAGATGAGCAAACTACTGAGTGAAGCTTTAAGACCAAGCCTATGGTAACTAAACAGGCCCCAGAACCTCAGGGTCAGCGGGTAACAATTGTACTCTTTGCTCACCTTTCACAACGCACTGACGCATGCAACATACAGCCCCACCAAGAGGCCTCTTCTGATTGGTTGGTTAGTATCAGTCATGATGGCACAAGGTGGATTAACGTCTGCAAGAGAAAGAAGAGGAGAGAGAGAATGAAAGGGTGAGCGAAGAGAAGGTTTAAGAGCCGCTTCTGGGTTGGTGTGCAGCAGTGTGTAAAACTGCCAGTCAATCATCTTGTCTTGTGTGAAAGCCATCTTTCATTTCTGCCTTTGCCAGTCACTCCTAAATCCCTTTATTCATTTTTGTTCTGCTGTTTTTCTCTTTCATAAATCCCAGTGTACTAAAGCCAGTTCATAACATGTTTTTATTTTCCTCCTGCTTAATTTGCATGATTTCTTCATCAGTACGCAATTCTCTAATCACAATTTGCCATTTATAATCATTTCTGAGGTTAATTCTTGTTTTTAATTAATGCTGAAACATGCATGTCATAATATGGGCAAATGCAAATTCTCACATACACTTGTGACAGCTTTGCTCTCAATGTTGCTGCTGTCAGAAATAGAGTGCATGCATTTTCCCATAGCACAGTAATAAAATATAATAAAATAAAAATAGCCGTTTAAAACGGTTCATTAACCAAACCAAATGTTTGTGTTTTATTTGTTTTATTTTATTCATGTTTGTTTTTTTTAATTATTAAAAAATAAAGAAATATATTTCATTTATTTTTTCTATGTAAACTTAAATATGAACTGGCTTTTTTATCCCATTGCATAAAAATAAAAAATACCATACCATTTTTCTTTCTGAAAATGTGTATAAAGTTGCCTTAAATGGGTTTTCTCATTATGTACAATGTATCTGTTAACTAAATCTAATTTGCACATTAGTGTGTTTTGAATGCAACATACAATGAAAAAAGAAGTGTGACAATGGGAGTAATAATTGGCAATTAAGATTTTCATAATAATATATAATATTTAAAAGAATCTTGAAATATAAATTATTTCCCTATTCATTGTCTCCCAAAATGCATAAGCATGCTTTACACCTCGTGTCCTCATATCCTCCTGAGACCCCGCCCATTGACTTGTGTCCTCTGTAGTGGACATTGCGTTTTCATGAATTTCCTTTGAA
>JAUCMT010000039.1:15319022-15334975 GCA_032357475.1 Enteromius thamalakanensis | reverse complement strand
GAATTCAATTCTCATTTAAAATAATGTTGTCAGTTAACCGGTTAATAATCGGTTAACGAGCGTCGGTTGTCGGTTATTAGAAATAACCGAAATGAGCATCCCTACCTCCTACATCAAAATACTCATTTTTAAAGTTAAAAACATCTTAATGATGGATTGGTTTCTTATGAACACATCTTTTCACTTCTCAAAACATTAATTGGACTGGAGTGTAGATCTTAACTTATATCTCAGCAGTATGGACTTCCTACCCATTCACTGCAGAGGATGTTGAGGAGTAATTTCTATACAGTGCAGTTCTGCTAATATCCTTTGAGCTCTCCACAATCTTCACAAACATGTCTCAGCTCAGAATTTTTCAAATTCCTATCACAACAGTGTGACCGTTTTCTAATTTTTTTTTTACAAATGTCAATATTTTCGTAATTGAGGGCACCTGCTATTATTACACAGTGCTTTGCTTTCTTTTGTCTCAACTTGGGGTGCTCTTTTTTGGCCTTTAATTACAGAACACAGTGCCACCTTTAACCAAATGCTTTGGAAAAGGTCAGTCGAGTAGTGTCCCTAAATGATTACTGAATAAATGGACAACTATGGCATTTCAGACCCCAACTCCATCTGCTCGACTATTAAAGCCACAGTGTTACACGCCAAATGCTTGTGGCTTCTTCATATTATCAGCAGGAAGGGCGAGTTCAAGGACACATAGCAAAAATACAAACTGAAGCATCCGCAGATGGCTCAGACATCACACAACAAAATACGACGTGATCAGATTAGCTGGTGTTTTATAAGAACACATTTATTTCAGCACTGTGATCTCTGAATAATCAGACAGTAAAAAAGTCACACTTGATGCGAGTGCTGATGTCACAATAGCTTTGCAGACACATCAAAATGCAATCTGCAGCTAGAAGAGAACTTTGCAAACTTTAAGCTGGCTTGGCAAAAACGTCAGCTTGGTGATCAAGGGGGATCAAAAAGGAAGAAGAGGAAGAGGTTTTAAAGAGCAGGGACAATAGCTGAAGCTCCACTGAAGGTTTGGTGGTTCTTGATGATTGGAGTATTAACTGAAACTAGGCCATAATGGGGCAGAAAAAAAATAGAAACAAAATGTGGTTAGTAAATTTGAAATTGCCTTCTTCCGATAATGCAATGTTTTGTTTGATTCTGGTGTATCTGAATCCAAAAATATTTATGCATCTCAATTTCAAGATTTTCAACAGTTTTAGATGTGCCTTTTTTCCTGTTCTAAAGGCGGCTGTGTCACACTACTTTGTTAACTTAGTGTATGCTTAGTGTTAGGTGATTAGTTTTTCACTCAAGGTCTGCATTTAAAGTTCATTATGCACTGTTGCAATACATGCTTTTATATTTATATAGTAACAGGTCTGGGAAGTGAGTGCAAGGAGTCCATGCTTTTATGACCATTGTCCTGTGTTTTCTGGCCAAAAATAAATATGTTTTACTTGTCAAGGTATTTTTATACAACAACAAAAAAAAAATCAAAATATAAAAAACTAGTACAGAAATAGCATTCTGTTTCTATGACAACATTACTTAGCTGTTAGCTTACACATTTGTTCTGCAGGTCATTGTCTTGCAGCATCATATGCAAGTTGAGTCAGACTCTGTCCATCAATGAAAAAGCGCCTGTCACAACAACCTGATGCCCCATTGTGATGACGTTACTCATGTTTCTGTTCTGAAGGCCTGATGGGAGCAATATATACCACATGGAGTTTCAGAAAATTACTTTAGGCATGCCAGATAAGCATCTGAAAGTAAATTTACAGACAGTAAAATATCACTACAGATGTTTTCTTTAGTAGTCGCCTGGAGTAACGTTATCCTTCGTTTTTGCTGAAAACAAGCAATGCTTTCCTAATAAAGTTGTCTTCCTTTATTTTTTTTTTAAATTGCTAAGCCAATTTCATTCACATTAAACTAATGAGTGCCGAGTTATAGGAAAGAGATTATTTGGTATGAGGTAAGAACAGCAAGAAAGAAAGCAAGCAAGCAAGAAATATAAAATCTGGCACAGGAAAAGTTATAACTAATTGTGTAATATTAGCATCATGTTGCTGCAACAATAACATTCATCTTCATTTCCGTTATAGAAGTACTTATTTAAAGCACCACAAATTTTCCGAGTAAACACTGTGGTTTGTTACTGTTTGAAGGAAGCTTTCTGTTAAAAATACTCCATTAATCCTGAATTTCATCATAAAATGCTGAACTTCCACGTTCATTCATATTTAATTATATCTATTCATTCAAATACATTAATTAGAATGGAATGTATTAAAAATTACTGTTTTGTCAACAAAACAAGGAACAAGCCTCAAAGCAAATCATGAAAAATATTCCACATTAAACAGTCAGATTGCATATAAGTGCGGTACTCAACAGTCACACTTACAAAATCAAACGAAGAAAAGTTAGGTTGTGCGTCCATTAGGAGACACATCTCCAAATCTGTGTGGAATTATATTTTTTTTTCTGCAATTGTCATTTCTCTAATGATGAGAGTGAGGTTAAGTATTTAAAATGTTCTTAATATGATGAAACAAAATCAATTAAAAAACTTCCATTGAAATGAAAATGATTTGAAACACTCCAAAAAACATGCATCAAATCATACAAACATGCAGATTCATACAGCATGATAGCACAGGCTGTACAGACTTTCATTTATGCTATACACATTTTTACCCAGAGTGGCTTAGACATTTTCTTGTATCACTTAAATTTACCAAAGCATCTGAATATGGACCACTTTTTTGAGCTCCCAAAATAGCAGTTCTCTTCCAGAGAAGGCCCAGAGGAAGCAAAAAGGCACCATTCTGTGAAAATATGGAAGGAGGAAAGCTTCTGTGGTTTCTATATGTATGGGCTCTGGCTTTCTGACGTAGTTAAGTGCACTGCATGGGCTGTTTTTAGGGAAATGTGGTGAGACATTAAAGGTCTTCCCACTGTTGCTTTTTGACAGAGGCACAGTCGTTAAATTGATTCTTCCAGTCCAGCATGTAAGAACGCCAGCGGTGGAACTGAGACTTCCACTGGATCTCCACTTCATCAATACTCACTAGAAAGAGAAAGAGAAAGAGAAAGAGAAAGAGAAAGAGAAAGAGAAAGGCAGGTTAAACCTGAGACAGAAGGATATTGGATTCATCATAGTGAAAATGAGAAGTGAAATCATTTATGCCTAAACATAGCCTGCATGACCGTGTTAGTCACCGAGTTAGTGCAGCAGTACATGCTTGCATTATCGTGATAACAGCCCTAATGTAAAAGTGATCAATTGCATTACATTTTTCTATGTAATGCAATTCTATTTTTCTAGCCATATACTTAACTTCGATTGAGCAGAATCAAAACTCCAATCAAATTTTCAAAGCTCTGCTAAATCTTCTGGCCGATTTACAATATGCACAACCTGGTTTTAATACTGGAAACCCAAAATTATGTTGTAACTAAACAATACATTTTTGGTGCATTTAGCATCTTAGGTGAACTATTTCTTTAAAGAGATTCCCAGCAGAAAAGCATTGTAAATTGCACAACCTTGCTAATTAAAAAAAGGCTACTTGCCTGCTGTACAGTTATTCATAGAAATTAATTATATTTATTTGAATAATTTACTTTGCATAATCTTATTGTCAAAGAGGATTCAGTGCTAGCTATTTTAGCTCCCTTTCAAGCACAAGTGCTGTAGTTGAAAGAAAATAGTTGCGAATACAGACTCGCGGCTTGCATGGCAACAGAATGTCACTTGATCTGTGTCACAGAAAGAGAGCGAGAGAGCAGAACATTGTTCTTTATTTAGAATGAAATCAAGTGAGAGAACTTTATGACTTCTAACGATCATGAAAAGCTCCTCATGAAAGAATCACTAGACAAACAAGGGACAAGCACTTGTGTTCTTAGTCGATGATTTCTCCAACAACTTCTATTTAATGTTTTTAAAAAGAGGAATCAACAAATGAGTCATTCTTGTTGTGAGGTAAATTCCAATTCTGTAACTTTAAACAATAAATAGTGTGGTGCTGCATTTTAAAGGTGCTGTGTGTACATTTTTGACTCTTCCGTTTACATAACCGTATCTCTGAAAAACAATGCTATAACCAGCAATGCTGCTATAAAATGTGCATTTCAGCGCAAAATGTCTTTGTTTTTGCAATACCAATTACACCCGCCAGCTGTCAATCTTACATCCTGCACATTTCTATAAAAGGGTTTACCAGACTTTTACAAATATGCACTTTGATTATGAGGCATTAAAACAAATCACAGAATCCATTAAACCTGCAGCTAACACTGAATGCCATTTGTGCTGCCATTTCCCCTCCTAAATTATGCCACTTCCTGGAAAGAGATCATGAAGAAATTGTCTTTGGTTTATTTTACCTCTAAATCTTTTTTTTAAATCTCTTTAACAAATCATGAACAGATAAAACTATTAAAACTGGTTTCTAAAACTGTAACATGTCCTATTCTAAATGTGACCCTGGAGCACAAAAACAGTCATTTAGTCATCAGATCATCTGAAAGCTGATTTAATAAGCTTTCCATTGATGTATGGTTTGTTATAAATACTGAGGAAAGTTGTCTCAATTAGGTTTTCAGTTATAAAATATTTTTACTGTAGGAAATTTGCAAAATATCATCATGTTCCATGATATTTACTTAACATGCTAATAATTTGTAGCATAAAAGAAACCTTTTGACACATACTTATTGTGTCATACTTACACATACATGGCTTATTGCTACAATAGGCACAATTGGTCCAGGGTCACACATCTATATACTGAAAGATCCAAATAGCTGGTTTCAAACAGCTGCATTTTCAGCCTACTATATTGGTAATGTTTAGTTCTGGTTGCTGGTTCAAACCCTACAAGTAGCGTGCCACAAGCGATCACCGCTGTGCTCTTGAGCAAAGACACTTAATCCCAGGAAGCTACAGAGGGAATGTATTTCAAATAAGTTCATGATGTCAACTTGGTTCAATCACTGTTTAACTTCCAGACTACAGTTTGGCATAAAAGCAGGGGCACAAATGGAGTTTACCATTTCAACATGACCCGCACTTACATGCACTTCAGCAAATCAGCTACTACGACTGGGTGCTGCATCGCTAATTAATATTCATGAGTCAAGCTGATAAAGTTTTTATCCATTCCTATGCCTTCACTTAAAAAAATAAAAACCTTGTTTGTGCGCAAGCGTAGCAGTCTCAAAAGAGTAGGCACGTCTGCGAATCCTCTGGGAACAGCTTTGCCGTCACAAGCGCCAGAGAGACTGCACACTGCCCGCAGTGACGATAATTCAATTTGCGCATATGTGCATTTGTATGCACAGTCACTGGTGCCTGACCTCCAGTACATAAACAAGACAAGGCTTTCTCCTGCAGCTCACCATGTATTTCTTCACCTAGACTCAAATCAGAATCGATTCATTCCATTTCAGTGTCAAATTCAATTCTGCTCCCCACGGTCGCACTACCTGGAACTCCAATTCTCTTCCGTTTTTTACCACCGATAATACTGACAACCAGAACTTCGGGAGTTTCCAGATGCTACACTATTGAGCGTCAGCTTGCAGAGACCTCCAGAAAGCCGATTAAAAGCATCAGTCTGTATTCATTGCTTAAATCAGTAATGACAGCTATGAAGACAGCCCAAGGTTTACAAGATGATTTTAAATGTGCCAAAAGACGTTTAAATATACAAACACACATGCGGCTGCTTCCAGTACATAATGGCGTGACTTCCTCTCCCACCTTATGCTTAGCAAGGCACTTAAAAGCTCACATCTCTCACCGCAAGGCTAGAAACAAACCACAAGCCACATGTTTGAAAAAGGTTTAAATGAGCGAGGAACTACAGCAAAATGCTCTAAAGTGCAGCCAAGAAAAAAAGATGCATGTTTTCTCTTTCTCACAAAGGCATGCGTTTAGTTGCAGGTGCCTCAATTGCTTTTATTCTCAGTTTCTCTTCAAATAGCTTCCACTGGTGATCTTTTAGCAAAATCCTACTTCACCTGAAAACAGCCTGATGGTGGGATACATGTATAATGGATAAAATGGATGGCCTTTTTACATAGCAGTATTACTGCAACATATTTTTCAGTTACACAAACCCATGAATACACTCTGAATGTATTTAGCAAGTACTTGCTACTCACGCTACACTGTAAACCCTAATAAGTTAAGAGTAGTTAAAATGATTTGAGGAAAGTGATTCCCTCAGTTCGTTTGAGTAATGGAAAATTGACAACTTGATTTATTGTTTGAACCAAATGTGGTCTCTTCATTGAATTAACTTAAATGTTTAAGTACAAATAACTTAAAAGGGCTAATAGATTAAACTTCCCAAATTTTCGGCTTATACTCACTGACTCCCAGAGTGCATTGCAGCAGAATACATTATGCAATTGCTTTGCACATTAAAACAACAACAACTGTAAAACACATTTAAAATGCAACATTGAAGATGACTTAGTTAAACGAGTGAATTAAGATAGTGAAATATAACAGCCATGGAGGGATTTATTCTTTGTGAAATTGTGTTTTCTCTGGTATTCTTTAAATAAAAATAAATCTACAGCAGTGACAGAAATTATTATTTTATTTTGTTTTATTAAAGGTCCATATCTGCCATCTTGGTAACATTTGATAGTCCACTTTATACTGTATACTAACAGTAAGTATATTTACAACTACATGTCAACAAACAGTCATTATAGTATTTGCAGATGTTCTGCTTAAAATCTTTTAACACTTTATTTTTTTGAGAGCTCCACAACACAAAACTAACAACATACTGATTATCAGAAACTTTGCAGGTGTTATGTCAACTTATTCTACTAACCCTAAACCTCCCCTTACAGTCTATTCTGACAGTTAGTAGACGTAGATGTAGTTGCAAATTAATGAGAATTAGTTGACATGCAGTTAGTTAGTTAGTTAGTTAGTTAGAAGAATGTCTAAACTGGACAAAATTAAGTGTAACCCCTTTAATTAACTGATAGAAAAAAAGAAATGGAAATGTTCTACACCTTCTACATTTCAGCATCACATTTAAAATTTCTAACAGTCAAATTAAATTGTAATAAAATATTACCAACCCAATGAAATTAATAAATCTTTCTTACAATTTTCATTTACGATTGCATAAATAGTGCTTTGAGATTGTCCTTTAGTTCAGTATATTTTAAATATGTTAATAAATAATATTTAATATGTTAATAAAATGCCTGTGGATCTTCAATTTTGTAGGCATAAAACATGTACTGAAAGCATGAGCGGCAAACTTGATGTCAGCTCATATAAAATTAAAACAATTGTTAAATCATCATAGATGATAGATATCATACACCCCTACTTGAACTTACAACTATAAGTACATTACCCATTGTTTTTCTTCTCCTCTATTCCTTTTTCATGCAAGAGACATATTTTACACAGTCTTAAATGGCATTAATTGATACGTGAACAAGTCTGTCTTCAAAGAAAGAATGGCAAAAATCATAATGTTTATTCCTTTAAGCTTGGTTCAGCATTTATAGATCAAATCTAACATGTCTAAAATGTAAGACCTCTCATAAGTTAAGAAAAGAAAAAATTCCTTGAGCTAAAATACATATATATAGATATATACATATCTATCTATATATCTATATACACACACACACATAAATATAGTTTAAAGATCTGCAGGAACCCCGTTAAAGCACCTGCCAAATGAAAAAAATCCAAATGTAAATAATTGCAGTGCCTTTGAAACACTCAACCACCCACAGCCCCGATTAAGCTTCTCTAGCTGGCCAGTTCTGCACTACAGGTGTCCTCGAGAGACTAGAAGACGACACATGTGCTGGCCAGGCAGAGCCGGAGAGACAAGCAGAAGCGAGCATGTCATGATTTTCTTTGTTTATGAGGTGTGGGTGGACGGCTGTTCCCATTCTGTGACTCTCACCTGTGACATACTGCAGTTTTGGCAGGAAACTGTCCCAGAACTTGCACTGCTGGGCTCGAAGCATCCGGAGTGTTTGTGACAGGCCGGTGTTAAGCGTGACATACTGCTGATGTTCCAGCGTGAACGGCGGCCAATCTGCTCCCTCCACACTCGGATCCCTAAACATCAAGCAAGGAAATGAACCAAAAGGTCAGTTTATGTACGATGCCAAGAAGCATCAATACATTCGTGCCCCAAAACAACTCAAGCCAAAAAAAATAAATAAATAAAAAAAAATCAATGCAATGACTCAATAGCTATGACGTTTACGCGCTCTTGTAAAGAACACCTTGCAGTCCTTTGCAACAAGAGGCTCTGAATCTTAATGCACAACCCTAGCAAAGTCTTAATAACAAGCTATTAAAGGAATCATACTCAATACTTTTCATAAGCGAATCAGCCCATTGCAGGAAAAGATTAACTTCAGCGTGTTCTATTGTGATCTTGTTTACTGATCATGTTCATTGATGTATTAGCATCGTGTCATTCCCCTGCAGCGTGAAGAGTGTATGAAGTGTTAATTGAAAGAAACTAAGCTTGCTCACAGCCACAATAAAGGCTGTCTCTGCTTCTCCATAATTTATGCCAAACAAATGAGGATGCTAATCAACACTAGCCTGCCAGCAACACCAAGGCTTGCTATTTTTTTTTTTTACACCCATTACTGAAAAAAAAGTGCGAGCAGATGAAAGCCTGTCTCATCAAGATATTATGGATTAAACAACTCCAAATCTGCACTGGTTTATACTTTTCTCAGATATAAATATAAACAATCCCCCTCAGTGTTTTTAGTAAATATACACAAATGCATAAAATATTCTTGTAAACACCAGAGCGAGTATAACTTTTTCCGTATTAAAGAAATTATAGTTAAATAAAGAAAACATGTAATTTCAAAACTGTACAAGCATTTTTTTTTTTTTACAAACATTTTTTCAAACAAATAGGCAGAATATTTTAACTGCTCTTTCCATACAGTAAAAGTAACAACTATGACAGATGCTTCGAAAGGGGCAAAAAGAGCATCATCCACGTTTTATATGTCATGACACTACACGTCACATAATGACTTTTATGTTTGAACAAACATTCACACCTCAGTTAGAAGGCATCCAACAACCAACAGTGTTTCACATTATTGACACCAACCCTGGTGCACAAGCCATGTGTGAAAATATGCAATATAAATGAGATTTGACAGCAGCTACAGAGAGCAAGGCTAGGAATAATTTACAACTTTTTTTGTGCTCCACAAAATCTGTACCTGGGTCATTCCCTCAGTTCAAGTTTGTGGTTTTCAAGTGCAGAAAGTGGGTATTATTCAACAATATGAAGTGTCATTGAAACCCCCTTATCTTTGGGACAGAATGATGTAGGACCTTGAAAATTAAATCAAAAGATTGACATAGAAATGTTTATTAAGAACAAGAATTTAAAATCATATTGCAATATTGTTAGTAATTCTTATAGCTATAGGGATGCAACTTATAGCTTATGGCACTTGCAAACATATTTATGAAACTAACAACATCCTTGTTGATCCTGGAACAACATTCCAATCAACCAATCAGAACTGAGGAATAATTATTCTGGAAATATCTGTTTTAGGCTTATAATCATGGTTAGGTGCTTTTACACCCTTGTTAATCAGCTATCATTTCCCACTGATTTTAAGCATTCATTTTGGGTAGAGGTAGGTTTAAGGGTAAGAATTGGGATAAGTTTATATTTTTGGATAGTAATGTTGATCCAGGATCATGTCTAACTTGGCCGTCTTTGGTGTGAGATTTACACTTACCCACTTCTAGCAAAGTTGCTCCAGTGCTCCATGATCCTCCTGCTCAGGGCCTCCTCCTCCTTCGGGAACTCAAACGTTTGATTCAAAGGAATTCCAAAAACAAACGGGATCTCATCTCCGTGCATTACACCCATCCACCCAGGCCAGGGGTTGAAGCTGGAGCGATGGTTAAAGAGGAACAATCGGGCATTGCCGCCATTTTCGACAAACCTACGGGCAAAACCCAGTAAGGGGCATGAGAAATAGCGGTCACCCACTAACAAGCCTAGGGCCTCTCTGTTTTTTGCCTTGCTCTGCTCATCTGTCCAATCAGTATACTGAAGTACTGCCGCCTCTTTGGCTATGTCACTGAAACCAGAGAGGCCCAAGGTTACACCTGCAAAGAACTGGTCTCGATTGATAAGACTCTGGTTATGGATGCCAAATCCAGGTGCGCCATAAACAAGAAAGTATGTCCCCTCGTCCCTGTTCAATCCCAAAAGCAGTTCAGTTTTCAAAAAATGCCCCGACTGGATTAAGACACTCGGCATGTCTGTGAGAAATTCTCCGTCCACTGTTGGAGGAAAAGGCACGCTTATTATCATGGGATCAGGAATGACTTTAAATTGAAGACTGACTATCTTCTCTGGTTCAACTGCCCTTAAACAAGCCTCCATTTCATCAGCAGATGGTCCAAGTGGGCAGTTCAGAAGCTGAGCCAGAGTCAAGGAACGGTTCCAGGCCTGAGTTGGCTCCACTGCCGCCCACACAGCATTGGGACTGCCACTCTGGAGAATTGCGCGTGTAAATAGTCCATGGCTGCCTTGCGAAAGCAAATGGTGTCCCACAGAGCCAGCACCAGCACTCTCTCCAAACAAGGTTACAGAGGACGGGTCACCCCCAAATGCTGCAATGTTCCTTGACACCCAGCTGAGAGCCAGGCGCTGGTCAAATAGACCAGCATTACCTTTAATGCTGTCACTTTCTGGTAGAGACAGGAAGCCCAATGCTCCTACTCTGTAGTTCATGGACACCACCACCACTTGTTGTGAATGGCTGAGGAAACGGCCATCATACACATCCAGGGATGCAGTGCCTGAGGAAAAGCCTCCACCGTAGATCCACACCATAACTGGAACTAAGGGTTTGGCTCCGTTCTGGAGGCAATTTGAAGGGGTCCAAACATTAAGGTACAGGCAGTCTTCGCTAATTCTTGTGTTGGGATTCCACATCTCAGCCCCAGGGAATCCTGGGTACATTGTGTCTGGATACTGAAAACATGAACTGGAGTAACGAGTGGCATCTCGTATCTCATTCCACACCTCAGCAGGCTCTGGTTGTCTGAAGCGAAGCTGGTTCAATGGAGACTTGGCATAGGGTATGCCTAGGAAGGCCGTCACATACTCCGAACCACCCAGAAAAGGAAGCCTCAGTCCTCTGACTTTGCCTTTGTCAGTGGAGACAATCAGTTCATCTTGCCCTGCTGCTTTTTGTAAGTACAACAGAGCCAGAATAGGTAAAGTAGTTTTGATGTGAACGCCCATCATCATGACGTCTTCAAGGCTGATAAATAAAAAAAAGAGAAAAATATAATCTTCATTAATCAAAATGAGTTATTTACTGTTTGGGATTTCAGAGAACCTCCGCAGATCATGTTAACGAGTATCAGTCTGCTGTGTTATTAGATCAGAGGAACGAGTTTAAAGAAATGGAACAAAACTAACAGTTCATTTCAAATTACCTTTATGAATTGTCATTGCTGGTTTTATGTTTGGGGTCCCAGAGACTTCAAAGTCAGTCACAAGAGAGCATCAGGGTTTACAAAGAATTACATCATAATGACATCCTTTTTTTCCCCCTAAAGGCTGGTTCTCCCCTGTGATAAAACAGCATATTGTGACATTACACAGCTACACAAGTAAGACAGGAGCCAGCAGAGACAGTCAGACAGCTATTAATGACACCTCAGTTTCAGCTTACTCCAGATGGAGAGGAAAGCTCAGACAATCAAAATGCTCTATATGACTCACTCACTGTGATGAGACACCCAACAACCCCTACACAACCCCTCTCCTTTTCAAGATTACTCAGCTCCAAGTGCAAAAAAATAAAATCGATTTCTAAAATTAGACACCCTGATTGCTTGTTGTGATAGTGGGTAAATCCTGCTTGATTAATATGGCCTGCTTGCACCAGACAGATTGACCCAAAAGAGCTCCTATGTTATTGAGAAGAACTACTTTACTTCAGCTAAAAACGAAAGAAAAAAGCTCCATACAAAGCATCTTCAAGAGTGACAGAACAGCTCTGGGGTTGGCACATTGGGACTGTTGTTGACAATGTAGTAAATTAAGTGTAAGTGTTTGTTTCCTCAAAATCTCTTTACCGTCCTGAGAATTTTTACTTCTGCCTCTACATTGATGTCGTGATGAAAGGAGACACTCCTAATCTGAAGTACAGCAGTGAGAAGTGATCAACCACGTACACACACACACACACACACCATGAACACACACCTGGAGCAGTGGGCAGCCATTGCTGCACCGCCCGGGGAGCAGTTGGGGGAACTGTGCCTTGCTCAAGGGTCTCACCTCAGTCGAGGTATTGAGGGTGGAGAGAGCCCAACTCCCTATCCATTAGGCCACGAGAAATCAGGTGTCCCCAACCAAGCAAGCCAGAGGTGACAGCGGCAAGGAACCAAAACTCCATCCATGAGAAAATGGGGGAAAAAAAAAAACTTGGGAGAACCACTCTTAGTTGGGGCCAGATTTCCTCTGGCTGGATGCCCTGCACCTAATTTCCAGTTCAATTTCAAGCACATTTCAGATTGTGTAAAGGACTTATACCCCCAGTTTCACAGACAAGGCTTAAGCTAGTCCCAGACTAAATTGCATGTTTGAGCTGTATCAAAATGAAAATATCTTGCTCTGACAAATATTAAAACATGTCAGTGTCATTGTTCTGTGTTAAGATGCACACCTGTAATATTTTCTTATAATGCGTTTTTGTAAAAGTTGCTTAAATATCTTAAACTAATGCCTAGTCCTGGCTTAAACTAAGCCTATTCAAACTGACAGAGTGTGCCCGCCTCCCTTACAGTATTAGGTAAATTGTTCCAGAGTTTGGGTGCTATATAGGAAAAAGATCTGCCACCAGCAATAGATTTTGATATTCCATGTATTATCAAATGGCCAGAGTTTTGAGAACGCAGCAGACATGGAGGATTATAATGTGATAAGAGCTCGCTCAAGTACTGAGGAGCTAAGTCATTCAGGGCTTTATAAGTAATTAACAAGATTTAAAAATCTATACAATGTTTGATAGAGAGCCAGTGCAGTGTTGACAGAACCGGGCTAATATGCTCATACTTCCTGGTTCTAGTAAGGACTCCAGCTGCAGCATTCTGATAATATCTCCCAAGGGTAACATCTAAAGTGTTAAAAGTAACGGCCCTAGTACTGAGCTTTGAGGTAATCCATATTGCACAGTTAGCACATTTTCTTGCCAGTCTAAACTAAACACTTCTAGCTTTGTTTTCCTCCACCTACGTACCGTTTTCCGGGCTGCTCTCTTTAGGGTGAGAGTGTGCTCATTATACCAAGGACTAAATTATAGCAGTAATTTAGGGGTATACACTCATCTAAAGAATATTCATCTGGTTTTGGCCAGGTTTCTGTCAAGCAGAGCAAATCTAGGTTATGATCATTGATCAAATCATTTACAAAAAGTGATTTAGTAAAAAAGACCTGATATTCAGCAAGCCGAGACAAGACACTTACTTGTCTATGGCAGGGTCAGAAAGCTCTCAGAATTTATCAAAAATATCTTCATTTGTGTTTTGAAGATGGACGAAGGTCTTAGGAAGGACATAAGAGATAATGACTGAATTTTCATTTTTTTGAGTGAATATTATCCATTTAAAATATTCCCCATGTAGACAGTGCAATACATTCTACGATGGCAAAATTTTGTATCAGTCATACTTTTCTTTTTTCATTTACATCCCCAAGATCAATCACTAGTAGTGTGCCTTAGGATAAATGCACCTGCTGTAAGCATGTAAATTTGCACATATCACACTTCCTCATTCTGAATATTGTGTATTGTGCAGATCATGGCCTTGCTGGAGATCCCTGTGTTTGGTGTCACAGAATGGGCTGTACTGAAGTACCTGAAGATCAATGATGCTGGTGGCTCGATCCTCATTCACATTTTTGCCTGCTACTTCGGCCTGGGTGTCACCTTTGTCCTATACAGACCCAGCCTCAACGATGGACACGCAAAAGAGACGACAAGTTACCAATCAGATCTGCTCTCCGTAATAGGAACGCTGTTCCTCTGGGTGTTCTGGCCCTCTTTCAACTCAGCGCTGACCTTTAAGGGTGATGACCAGCACCGAGCCATTCTCCACACGTTTATAGGTCTCAGTGCCTCCACCATCACCGCCTTCGCCCTGTCTAGCATGCTCAGCAAGAACGGCAAGATCAGTATGGCCGATGTGCAGAACGTAACGCTGGCTGGTGGCGTAACTGTCGGTGCTTCGGTGGACATGATGATTTCTCCGGCTGCTGCTTATGTGCTGGGCATCCTGGGATGCATTGCTTGCATGTTGGGTTATAAATATTTGAGCCCGTTTTTGGCGCGCCGGCTGCGGTTGCAGGATCAGTGCGGCATACACAACCTTCATGGCCTGACAGGACTCATTTCCAGCCTGGCTGGAATCTGCGCCATCCTCATGGCGACCGAGGAAACGTATGGCCCCAGTCTCTACCAGATCTTCTCCCATCGGGCCCCTCAGCACGGAGACCCTATGCTTGCGGAGTTGCAGGAATTGATCCCAGACCTGGAAGCAGGTTTGGGTCGGACCGCAAAGGAACAGGCACTCTTTCAGGTGGCTGCTGTGTTCGGGACTATTGGGGTGGCAGGAGTGGGAGGTTTACTGACTGGTGTGGTACTCAAGCTACCGTATCTGGCTTCCCCCTGCGATGAGCATTGCTTTGACGATGAGCTCTTCTTTAATGTTCCTCCAGATTACAACTGCGCAAACGGTCCACAGGATGTATGGTCCTATGTTCTCAGAGAAACAAATAAAAACAATGCTGAATGAAGCAAGGATAAGACTGGGCATGAGTAAGAGGACTGTTGTGAATTTCAGAACTGAGTACTGAGTACTGTGTGACTTGCTAACTGTGATTGTATTTACCCAAGAAATAGTTTAATATTTGATGGGTTAAGGTTTGTATACTGTGTATCAAAATATATAACATGTAGTTTGATTTTCATAAAATATTATATTTGTAGAATTTTTTGTGAATCAACAAATATTTCTACATACCACTTAATCCATTTTCATTTATATCAGAAAAACAAGTATGCTGCACGTTAGCATACTTTTAAAAAGAGTAATTCTGTAAACTTAATTTCATGTTATTTGCAATTAAATTAAAAGGCATTACAGTTTCATTTTAATTTAAATGCAGTTAGTGTTTTCTGACCCACTGAAGCATGACTCAACTACATCTTTATATGTAGCTTTACTTACAATGAAATGCGGTTAAATATGTACTGACGAATGTCCTGACAAGGTCAATTTGTGGTAAGTAAAATGTGTCATTTCTATTGAAACTTGTATGTCATGTATTTTGAAAATAATAATGATGTCATTGCAATTTAGTACATCAAAAATGTATCTTAACTTTTAATGTAATATCATATTGTTCCATCTTCCATTTCCTGTTTTGTCAAACATACTTTAAAATTTGAACATTCAATACAATTAAGTGCACTTTGATTCTACAAATGGGTGATAAATTATATCTGAGTATTGTGGACAGTGGACACCTCCCTCGATGAACGAAAGATAACCAGGATTGGAGTTAAACCATAAACAGTTCAAAAACTGTCAAATATGAACTATTTACAGGTGATGAATGTTATCTTGATGAAAAGTTATAAATTAACAGGTAGATTGTATTTTTTGGGGTCATGTCCCATCTCTTCTATATGTCTGTTCAGACAGATAGATATTCATATATGTGAATATAATATCTATATTACATTTAATTATAAAATGTGACATTAAAGTGCCCCTATTATGCCATTTTAAGGGTTGCTAATATTGTTTAACAAGTCTCTTAAAACAGGTTTATGTG
>JAUCMT010000039.1:15306532-15317484 GCA_032357475.1 Enteromius thamalakanensis | reverse complement strand
GTTTGGATTTGTCAACCCAAAACTAATCCTGTAACTCTGAGTTTGTTTAGCCACCATCATGGTACAGGCCCCTGGTGGCCTGTATACAGTAGCCAGTACAAACATCCCAAGGGATTTATAACCATCACATGTTTCTCTAGATAGTGTAACATGCAGCACCATAACTTCAAATGAGTTATACTTAAAGCCCCCTTTAAATACTGAGAATGTTGCTAAAAATTGTAGCAACACCACCTCCTTTGCCTTTTGAATGTGGCTCATTTTCATAGCTGTAATCTTGGGGTGTAGACTCAGTAATATATTCATCTGGTTTTAGCCAGGTTTCTGTTAAACAGAGTAAATCTAGGTTATGATCATTAATCAAATCATTTACAAAAAGTGATTATTGCACTTAAGTACACTTTTTGAGTATCTCACTATGTATGTTTTTTTAGACAGCCTACCAATAATTATTCTTGTAGTTTAAGTAAGTTTTGAATACTGACAAGTTGCAAATGTACCATTTAATTTGAATTCAATATTAAGAAGTTAACATTTTGATATATAGTCAGCAACACAATTATTTGTATTTGCAAATATATATAAAACATTAAAATATTACCTATAAGGCCATAGAAGAACCGTTCATCTCCTAACAAACATAGTACAGTATCTACTGTACTTGGTACTATCAACTCTGTTTATTACTTTACATGATAATGATGGTTTAAAAACAGCATCACACTGGGCAGGAATCCATCAGTCTACATGTTTTCGTCCAAAATCGATATCAGTTCAGCAAGGGCTGTGGAAGACTCATAATATCCACCCACATGAACATTTTCCACAGACAGAGGGTTTTACCAAACGCTTTTAATAAAGGAAACTCCTATAATATTCCCCAGTGCCAAACACCGCAGCTGTGACGTTGCCTTTAGTAATAATAGTTCATGACGTCTTAACTGCGTCTGTTTGCGACTCTCCCACAGGCCCCCATCACAAACGCCCCCTACCAGCATTCTCCAAAGGCCTGCCAAACAAGCCCTCGGATCGGTGCTGGGCAGTTTGGAATAAGATCTAGCACAATTCTACATTCTGACTCACTCCAATCGCACCATCTCCAGTTATTCATAGAGATCAGAGTGAGGAGCACACAAACTGGCATAAACTTCCTGAGTGAGTCAGAAGAGCATGATGGGAATGCTGCTGCACGATTTTCCTCTTGTGATTTCTGACCTTTAAAGGTAAACATCCAGATATGTGAACATAATACCTATGGTGGTTTACTAAAGATCAATTTATTATTGATAAACCAAAAATTGCAGAGGAAAGAATTCAGGTTGCTTCTGAAGCCAGTTCAGATGTTCAAAAAGATGATTCAGTTTCTTAAAAGCACTCCATGAGAGAAGAAAATGGACTTGTGAGAGAAAAGACGGTCTATCAGAACAACTGAGCTGATTTTAACTTTTTTTCCCCCACTTGAATTTGGATTAAACAAATACAGTGATTTCAGGGTCAATGAAGTGAGAAATTGAATGACAAACATTAAGAGTGCAAAAGTGGTGAACATTTGTGGCATAAAAAAATAAAAAGAAAGGAAGATAACTATAGCACGTTTCTTTTGGCCAGTAAAATAAAGGCAATTTCTGAAAGCACCCATATGGTTATTTAAAACTCACATAATACTGCTATTTTTAAATTATGATTAAGTTATCATTTTGGTGAACAAACAAAGTTTTCATTTGAGCTAAAAAATATTTAAAAGCCATTAATGAGCAATAAAACTAGCAGACCTGACTTAATGGTCAAAGACGTTAACATACATTGAAACAGTTATTTTAAATTGAGATTTAAATATATCATAGAGCACTGGTGAGCATTATATGACTTTCAAAACACAAGGTGTTGTTGTGATGTTAAAGATTAAAAGAGTGTGACAGACATTATTTGATTGTCAATTTATTTTTATCAATAGTAGCAACTCAAACACTCCACACAAACCTTACAGGAACTTCTTGTTTACAGAAAACTTCAGTGGTAGCTGATTTGAGGGGATCGATGCTCCACACTCTGGACACACACTGCTCCATGTGCCAGTGCTTACAATGGGCCCATTAGAGAGTGTGCTGTTGGACACTGCTGTTTCTGCCAGTCAGCCCACAAACACGGTCATAAAACATCCAATGTGCCACATTATTGACTCAAATGCTGCCAGACGTATATATACACATGCACACACAATCTGAAACTCTCTACTCAAACATTTTGGACTGATATCTGTACAGATCACTCCTATGAAATCTGAAGGAGGACTACAACTCATACTAGAGATGGGTCAAGATGATTGATAATTCATTGGTTATCTAACATGTGACTAGCCTAGTGCATGAAGAAAAAAAAAGTGCAAAAGGAGTTCAATGTTTGTTAAATAACTCGCTTATAAATCGCTTAGGGCTGATGCAGTAATTATCTGATAATTGAGAAAGGTCGAAAAATAACAGCAAACATCTGTTGCCCTTGAAAGACTGTATAAGATAAATGCAATGGAACATGTTTATTTTTTTTTAATTGTTTATTTTTTTTAGATAATGGCTTGCTCAGCATAAAATAAAGAGAAACAGAAAGAGAGATAACATGAGCTGTGTGGTTAAAAAAAAAAAAAAAAAAAGAGCTCTGAAAAGGTATCCGTGTATGTATGCCATGATTCTCTCCAGCATTAATACAAAGTTTTCCTCTGTGAAAAGACTGAGAACAATTTTATTGATCAGAAGGAAAATCATGTACTACAGTTTTAATTATTTATTAGTTATTTAAGGAGATGAATGCAGAGGCAGAGAGAGATTTTAGCATGCTAACACTAACTGTTGGACTGTCAGCAAATTTGAGAGCATAAATGAACTCTCTCAGGAGCAGCCACAATAGTTATCAAAGCAATCTGTAATAAATTCAACACCTAAAAAAAAAAAAAAAATGTATATTTATAACATTCAAAATGCACATGTAGATAACCTGCTACCTATGACAACTGTTTTTAAAGCTGAAATAAAATATTAAAATGTAAATATTTAATTAAACCCTTACCTTTCACATTTAACAAATGTTGTATTGGCAGCTAACTGAAATAAGTTTAAGCTGAAGTACCAAAATAATTAAACAATGAGATAAAGCTAAAAATTTGTTATTAAATGATTAATTGCGACCAAAATAAAATGTGCGTTTACACAATATGTGTGTTCTATATTTATTATGTATAAACATACAAAATATTTTAACTTACTGACGATATTTAGTTAAAAAATAATAATAATAAAATAAAATTATATATATGGCTAAATGCAATCAAAATATATCTTTCAATTCAATAAGAGGTTCTATGGAACCTACAAATATTTACACTGTAAACATTTGGACATCTCTAATTTTGTTTAATATTGCGATTTTGATGCCAGTCGTGAAATTTGATATATTTGAAGTTAACAAACTTGACAAAAACCACCAGCTTTAACCAGAACAAATCAGCTGGCCTTGGACCAGCATGAACCTGGTTTAAAAAAAAAAAAGTAAAAAAAAAAAAAGTAGAGGCACTTTCAGGTCTCATGATTTCCCTCACCAGGGACCTCGTGACTCACAGTGTCCTGACCCGGCCTGACACACTGCCCTTACTACCACATCAGAAAGTGCTACTGCAATGCCTCACGGGTCTGAAGGGGCCAAACCTGGGCACGACATACACTCTATTAGCATACTATTATCTATTCAGAGCAGGAAGTGTGGGCAGGCCAGCAATTAAGCTACGATACGAGAGAACTTCAGCCACAGCGTGTGATCTGACCTAATCTCTGGTTTCGTTTGCAAGGCGTCCTCCAGACTCAATGATTTACAACAAGGAGCTGGTAATGAGGAGCCGGACCATGTAATCAGAGCTCTTGAGGGACACGAGAGAAATACAAATGCAATTTTCAAATCCACATGGGTCGACGGTAGCAGATGCCACACAGCCTAGTCCTTTACTGAAGCCACACTGTGCCGCAGTTACACCTTGATGATCTCCTCTGATTAACAGAGATGAAAATCGATACAGGCGGAGAAGAAAGAAAACTTTAGACTAGCTTAACTTTAAACTAGTTACTCAGACTGACTTTAGAGCGAGTCATCCTAAGAAACATGGGAAATGCTGTAATACAAAGTTCCAAGATTGATCACTACTCTGGCTTACTCGTCTGAGCAAAGAAATTGCAAAGATGTTTAAATATACAATGTATTTCTAAAACAATAACCACCGAGGATAGCCTAGCAACTGCACACACCAAAAATAAAATAAAATAACATAAAATCTCTATTTAAGGGTACATAAATAAAATATTTTAGAGATGAGCAAACGAATAGAAATATGACTTTCAATGTTTTATTAGCTTCACATTTTTGCAATTTCCTAATATTTTCAGTTTTCTAAGAGTGTGGGAACATTTTGCTCATTAGCCCAGCAGAATGAGATAACACTCTTAAAACAGTCTAATAATTACAGCGCTGCTTATCAAGTAAATGATGACAGAGAATCAAGTGACGCACGTTAGTGAAACAAACGCTACGAACGCGGCGTCGCGTAAAAACGCCATGAGCTGCGGTGCGCAACTTTGGACCAAGTATATAAAAACCGAACCAAAGCTTAGAAATCAGTACTACTGAAACGCAGCACGTAAACAAACTTCCTCACAAATCCGCCATTTAAGATGCAGAAACAATGACGCAACAGCCAAAACGCCTCCACGAGCTCGGAAACGAAGACGCTTTCCAGGCATAAAGACACAGGTCTTACCCTGCCAGATGGCGATTCCCTGTCTCTTCTTCCAGGAGACGTGTTTTGGGTTTTCGCGGTTTACTACCGGCGTCTCATCCACCTCTTGCGCGCGGTGAGCTCTGCGCGTCCAACTTCAAACCTCGCGAGGTTTGGAGATGCCTGGATAAGAGATGGGACAGACCTTTATTTACATGAATTTAAAGGGTTCAGGGGGCTATATCCGAAGCAGTTCACAAATAGGGAACAGAATAGCATGAATAATTGCATAAATCAAAATCAATCAAAGAGCCCACTTGCCATTATGAATTTACATTTTAAACTAATAACAGGAGGATATTGTCAGTCTACCCATCACGTAAGGAGGCTATCACACTAATAGGGGTTTGTTTGCTTAGTTCCTGTTTGTTTGCATGTGCCCCGAGCTGCAGTATTTTAGTTAAAAGCTATGGTTTCAGCTGAATTTGTTTATGCTTGGGATACAAATCTGACTCACTGGCTAGTGGGGAATGGCTTCGTTTTTTCCTGCCATGTTTGAAGTAGGAAAGTCTAGTTTAATACTTCAGGCTTAATCTTCATATAAATCATTTACATGACTATGTGTGGTATGCCTTTGGTCTAGATGAATTTGTGTTGACATTTTTAATGTGATATTATTTGACATAATATTCAGTGACATGTGATAAACCTATCAAATGAGGCAAAGCCTTGTCTACAATGCATTTTTGCAACAAGAAACCATATTATAATATTTTCATTTATATAATCCGACTTTTAAAGTTTATGCATTTTTTTAAATTGCGTTATTCTAGTTGTTTAGCTTTTTTATTAATAGAAGAAGTCTTTTTTCTAACACCATTAGCCAACAAATCCACTGCAGGTGTGAAATGGGTCGCAGATGCTGCAGTGTAACTTTCATTTAACTGACCTGAGAGGTCGCTGAAAAGTGGCTCATTGGCAGATCATCATTTCAAGTTCAGTTCAGTTGGGTCGTGAGTTGACCTGATCAAGTCAGAGTGGGTGAGTGTTTAATTCTAAAATTAATCCATCTATTTCCACCAGTTTGACCTCTCAGATTTATCTCCCTGTGAATCATTATCAGTTTGTGTTGCTTTAGTTAAAATAGTGTTGCTTTGAATACTTCTGGCTTTACTATTGTAGTGTCAATTATTATTATTATTATTATTTTGCACAAACGTTTTTGTTATTAAAATGCAGGGCTCATATTACCCAGAGGATTTTCCTCATCTGTTCTTCATTTAACCAAAAACAGTTTGTTTGTTTTTTTGCTTTCTGTGCTTCCTGTACTGTATGTTAGCTAGTGTACAGATCAGATAACGTTCTAATTTCCCATAACATCCATACCAGAGACTAATATGAAACAATATGATGTGATGTTGTGGGTTTATTTCTACCTGGCAGTTCATTTTCATGCGTAAATGACTGAGACACACACACTACAAAGAACAAAGTAATTTTGCTAGTTTTCTTTAATAGCAGCAGCTTCCCACCGCATTACGTTCATTTCCCGTTTATTCGATCTGTTCAGTCCCAGAGCGGGAATTTAGAAGTTCGTTCTTATATGATTTGTGAAATGAGTGGAACGTGCACTATATGCACCAATTTCATGCTGATGTATTTTTTAATATTCTTAATGACAATGATTGACTTAAGCTATGTTATGATTTTCCCCAAAGCTGAAATAAAAACGTGCATAGCTCATCACTCCTAATGTTTTAACAAATCCAATAAGATGAAATCATGTAGAAACAGTTTCTGTTGTTTTAGGCTGTTTGTTTTTCTCATCTGCAGAACTATTGTTGTAAATAGAATAGCATTGAATGGCAAGTTTATGTGTGAAGTCTTTATCTGACAATTGCTTGTTCATTCAAAGTCTCACTGATGACAATTAGGAAAACTATTGCCGTTGGCAGTTTTCTGCATTTAAAAACAGAAATGATTTTCATCTACACATCGTGCACGTTGATGAGAACAGCAGCTGCTGACATGCAGTCACCTGATAACTGAAGTATCTTTTTGCTGAAATAATCAAACAGATTTGACTTAGTGCAGTGCATACCTTGTGAAGATAAGCAAGGGTGTATGCAGCTGCTTGGGTTTTTTGGGTTGTTGGTTGCTTATCCAAAAATATTTAATTATTCTGGTCACTATATGTCAGATCCTTCCAGAACTTTCTTCAGTGTCAGTCTCTAAGATTTATAAAACCGTTTTATTGTTCCAGGTAAAAACTGTACATCTCATGGTTGAAAAATGGCACACTTCTTATTCATGTTCATAGTGCAAGATTAGTTATGTGCCAAAATTTAAATGAAAAGTTCAAACAGAAATTAAAATCAGCCCATCTGAGACATAGATGAGTTTTTTTCTTCATCCGAACAGATTATCCCAATCATTTAAAGTCCAAAAATAATCCATAAGTAATCCACATAATTTTTAAATATTCCTTAAGTAGATGAAGTAAATAGGGATTTAATATTGAATTAGTATTGATCGAGCCTCCAGTCTGGGTAGTGTCGCAAGTGGAAGAATCACACGACAAGGATATGCGGTGAAAACTCCGGAGGGTGTATTTTATTTACAATGGTGAGAGAGGTGAGAAAGTAATTGGTGCTCCGGTGCTCACTCTGCTCGGTGGGTCCTTTTGGTGCAGGTGAATAAAGTCTTCCTTTGGGCTGAGGGCTGGTCGTTCACAGGCTGCTGTCTGGGAATAGAAGGAGAGGAAAAGTTAGCGTATGTTTTCTTGGAGAAAGGTCTGAACCTCTGTCGCTGCACATGTAGCCGGGCCTGATAAGCTTCAGGTTTGACGGATCGGCCGGTGACGACGTCCATCCCGATGCACACGAAGGGCACCTCGATGATGAATGTATGTGTATAAAATAAATAGGTTTAAGTTCTCTCTTACATGCAAATCTTAATGGTGTAAATGTAGAATATAGGGCTGATCGATAACAACTAATCGATAAAATTGATCATTATCGATAATAATCAATAATGAAATTTGTTGTCAACGAATGCCGTTATTAATTAGTTTGGCTCCTCATGTACTGAGGAGCACGACCACAAGACGCACAAATACACACAGCTACACAGCCACTCACGCAATGGAGGTTACAGAAGCCTCTGCAGGAAAAAGCATGTGCCCCAACTCCTTCAAGGTATGGGAGCAATTTACATTAAACGCCACTAAGACGATGGTAACCTGCATGCAATGCAAGACCAAGCTTTCATGCCATGGCAGTACCACAGTCATGGGCAAACACTTAAAAAGTTAAATCTGTTCACTTGCTACTCGCTAATGCCGGATTCACACTGCACGCATCAGCAGGGCGTAAGCGGCGCATATGCAGAGCAGGAGCAGCGCGCGCCGATTGTGCTTTTATACTGGAAGCGTTTGTCATGCGCAGCTGAACCACGGCTTGAACTGCAGTATGCTATAGACAAACATCTTAACTCTGACGTATTTTCCAGTGTACTTTCATCCGAACACTGTGTGCCATGTGCTTTGATTTAAGTCATTGCTAGCATACTTTGTTATGCGACTGTTTATTTTATCGTTTACACAATAAACTTGAGCAAAGTTTTAAATACGTGTATAAGAAAAAAAAGCAGAGCCTGTCTGAAAAGTATGTCTGACCCTCACATTTTGTATAAGAAATACTACATTTTGCCAGGCAACAGAAGACTTGCATGCAGATGCTAGATTGGATAGGTTAAGCTTTGAGATCAAATTTTGGAAAGTATTCCAGCAATAAAATGTATTTGGATTGAATAATTGAATTGAAAAACTTAAAGCTAAAAAAAACCTTTTGTTGGATTCATTAAACAGGCATTTGAAGTTTGGGAAGAAACTTGTGTAAGTTATGTGTTTTTGTGCATTTAATTTCATATATATATATATATGGTTTTATATAGTTACAAGCAAAACATCAAATTAATTAAGTTAATTGAAGAAATTAATGAATTTTTATCCGATTAGTCGAAAAAAATAATTGCCCAAACTAATCGATTATCAAAATAATCATTATTTGCAGCCCTATTAGAATACAGGTTTTAGAAGAAAAATTTGTTGTAGCTACAATAAATGAATTTACCTAAATAATATATTAGTGTATTGTAATGTATGAATGTACTTATTGCATCATATATCATATAGCTGTTTATAAAATATATACATTTTAATGAAATGACTACTATTTGTAAAAACTGGGCAGATTCTGTTGTTTAATCCAGCGTTATTGGTTAGTTTTTGTTGCCAAATCTGTCAAAATTAAGCATTTTGTGTGTGTTCTAAGTTTGACAAAATTGGGTTGAATTTGTAACATGCTTTATTTTACATTCAGCTCCCCGATAACCCCACATATTTGTGCGTGTACAGTATGTTTATAATGTGCTGATGAGGGTTTCTGAGGACTGCTGTTCTCAGTCATACTGAGATCAAGCTGTGTAAAAGAGAACTGAATGTCGTTTGATTAAAGCCTCCATTTAGGCGCACCCTCATCTTTTAATCGTGTCAAACCAGGGCTGGGACTCGAGGGAGTATTTCAGTCTGTCTAATTTTAGAGACTTTGTGTCCCAAGACATCTCATGTTATCTGTTTCATCTTGTTTATAAGAGCTACAAATGATGTTCTTTCAACTTTTCAGTTCTCAGCTATCAGAGCACGTGTTCAGGCAATGTGTGGGAAAGAGATAAAAGAAAAACAGACAACCTACATTGTGCGTGTGCAGGTACAAAACAGGACCTCTATAGAAAGTGTCAATCTGCAATCGGCCACATCATCAAAAAACTAGGTTAAGACCCAGAGCACAATACTGTTGAGTCTCACAGGGGCTTCTAGCCCCTTGAAATACTAATAAAACGTCAATTCAGCATTGTGAGAATATTTTTTTTCTCTGCTTAAGACCTGTGAAGGTCAACATGTCATGTCTCCATGGATCCAGCACAGAAGAGAAGGGGAACAAAATCGAAATTGTTTTTTTTTAATGTTTTTTTGCATTTTACATTTGCATACAAATGAGGACAGCTGATGGCTGTAAATTAAATTTCTTTATATCTTACAGTTGCATAGAGATTTATTTTTTTTTTCAAGACAAATGTTATTGTTATCAAACATTTTTTTAAAACAAACAAATAAATAAATAAATGAATGAAACATACTTTTTAAAGATAAATTTATTTGTTTATATTAATAATAATATTTTTGTATTTATATTTAATCATTTTATTTAGCTTTTTTTAAAATGTCTAATTATCTATAACAAGTTTACAAAAGATTTAGTCTAAGATATGGTCAAGAGAGATTTACAAGGCTGTTCATTTTTGAGCCGCAACACCAAATTAGGTAAAGGATATTCAGCACAACACAAGAGTTAAAGCACAATGGCAAGCAAAAAAATTAAATCATTGGATACAGCAGGCTCGAGTTCACTGGGAAGAGCTGAGCCTGGAGAAATAAGAGCGCAATGCATTGTAGTACCTTTTATAAATGTAAACTTAGATAGGAGCATATCTAGGGGCAAGATTCTTGTGGAAGATGGCCCAAGACATCTGCTGTTTTATCTTTTTATAAATATTTAGCACATGTGAGATCAGTAACCAGAGGTGAAATGTGTTTTGCACTCTTTTTTTGAGGTTATGAGCTTCTGTGATGTTAAAAAATCCTCTGTAACATACTAAATTATCCTGAACACTGTCATTAAAGTAGTTAGCAGGGAACTGCGGAGGAGTGCAGTCACACATTGCAGCCTGCAATCTTTGACAAGTTGCTAGTCAAAGGGCAAATACCCAGGGCAGCAATTAGTTATATTTGCTACAAATGAGGATGGGGGTGGGGGGCTAGGGGAGTTACATGAGATTATAATATAGTTGTCTACATTTCAAATGTTAAAAGTTTTTTGTATTCATGTAACGTCAAGCCAGCAGAGGGACCTCTCACGTCTGCATCATAGACTGTAAAAAAAATGGACGTAATGTCCGTGACGTCACTCGTAGGTTTCTAAAGAGCATTTTTGAAGCCAAAAGTGGGCGGAGCCGACCGCCGCCATCTTGGCAACGCGTCACTCCTGGATGATCCAAAATGCGCAATGAGGCGGGATGTAGGCGGCAACGTGACGGCTAACAGACAGCAGATAGAGACAGCAAAGTCAATCAACCTGTC
>JAUCMT010000039.1:15266227-15285023 GCA_032357475.1 Enteromius thamalakanensis | reverse complement strand
CGATTAAAATCCGATTAATTTCAAATAATTTTTTTTTCGATTAATTTTCGATTTTTTAATCGAGTTCTAGCCCTAATAAAAATATAGTCTTGACCATATCTCTACACCATACCCTTTTTCCCATGAGTAATGCTGAAATCAGAGGAAATGATAGATGACTGACACTGATGTACAAGTACCAAATACTGTATATTTTGCAACATTGTTGCTGGTGGAAGAGTTTTAATTGTCTATTTACATTTTTTGAACGTAAATAACCCTAGTTTTTTTGGCACTTGGCACTAATTGTTTCACTGCCTCTAGTGTTTATTTCTACTGGAAAGTGCAGCGATTCATATTTGTAAGTACTTTTTTTGTCAGTTTTGCAATAAATAGGCACACATTTACAATTAACCTATGCTGGCTTGATTGCTTACATTGCAAAATGTAAAAGTTGAATCTCACACCGGGAAAAAAAAAAATAGTAGTAAATGAATGTTAAGTACGACTCGTGAATGAGCTTCCACTTCATGCTACTTTTTTAGGCAACAAAGCTTTAGGGAACCTGCGATGTGAATAGCTCTGATTCCTCCAATGGCTTCAGTACCTTTCAAATATACTTCTAATTGCAGACAAGCACACATACTCACACCCCCACTCTGTTTCCTCTCACCGTCTGACTTTCTGCATACACATCATTAGTTACATAATGCCTCATAACATTTTCAGCCATATGATTATGACAGCACGATGCCTCTTTCCAGCACTATGTGCCATAACAGGTATTAGACCAAGCATAAAGAATGCTAACGTTCCAAACCTCCCTTCACTGCACAGCAGGGCCATTCCAACAGTTGAAGAGGCGTACTGTAAAAATTAAAATTACAAGGCTTCAGTTCATATGTCAGTCGGGCCCTTCGGAGAGAGCTTGATTGCGATACAGAACTCAGCATTGCTTGAAGTCCAAGCACAGATTGCGAAGCAGATTGGTTGCTAATGTGATGTAGGCAGGAATCCTTCAGGTTCTGGAAAACAGACCAGAGCCGAGCCGAACGACCAAATGTGCTGGTTGGAGTTTCATTTGGAGTGTCACCTCATGCTGTTTGTGGATCAGCATTGTGATGAAATCACAGATGAATACTGAGAAAATACTTGAAATGTCAAGTCAAAGTCCTGAATGTAAAGAAAGAGCAACAAACAACGACTCCAACAATACTGATGTGAACCTACAGTATTTACTACGACCAACTTAAAATGTAAAATGGAGTCATTTAAAATTGTTTCTTTTGAAATGTGAATTTTTTAATATTAAGTATAATTATTTGTAATATAAAATATATTGTAAACAGAAATAATTTTCTTTATGTACGTATATATTTTTCATTTATGATCTGAAAAAAATCATTGTGATTAGGAAAGAAAGAAATGGATTTCTTTTTTTGTTTGTTTGTTTTTTATCCCTTCTTTTTTAAAATAACTGTTGTAAGTATGTGTAATGAGGGGAATCAAAACATGAATTAAATGTTAATTAAACCATGTTTAATGAATATATTAAAATACTATATCTTATTAATTATGTAGCTAAATTAAATTTGTCCAATCAATAATACTATTTAGTAGTACTGATTAATGGAAAACAATCTAAAATATTAAATGATAATAATAAGAAAACATTACAATAAAACGTTTAGCCATTTAAAAGTAATATAAATATTGTTAAAATTATAATAATATTATATTAATGCTACTTTATTTACATGTTTTTAAAATGTTGTGTGCTGACATTTTGGATAATCTTACCAAAAAATAAATAAATGCTGCATGCATTTGCATGCTAAAGTTATCGATCTCTTGCTGTGAATATGAGCAATAAGTGAGTGGGAGACAATATCTCCTTGGAAACCCAAACCATCATGCTCACAAGCGGCCTTCTGAATGTCCTCTGGGTCTCCAAGAAGGCCCACAGAGAGAATTAGCAACTCTAACAAGTGGCCATTTTTGACCACAACACAGTCTCATACACTGGATGTTAGCAGGAGGAACAGGTGGTAATGGTTAGAGAAGAGCAGAGGAGAGATATTACACAGATTAGGAGTTTATTTCTGTCTCCTGTGCTTCTCTCCCAAATTCTCTGTTGCTGCCTGACTAGTTTGCCAAGGACACACAGTGCATGTTCATAAATCCATGTATTTGTCAGCAACAGAAACAGCACAGAGCTCAGGAGCTGTGTCAATTCAATTCTTTCTCCCTAGACAACCCTACTTCACTGCAGCAGACATGCTTTGCAGTTCTGGGGAAGAATAAAAAGGTCAGTATCCATGAACCACAACCACTGAAAGAAGCAGGAAAATGGAACGCAAAAAATTACTGCATGAAACAAGCTGCGGTTTACCTTAAATGAATGTTCCGGGTGCAATACAAGCGGAAATCAACTGCATGTGTTGTGTAATATTGCTTACCACTGAAAATAATTCAAATTCTGAAGGAAATAAATTCTTTCAGTATTTACTCACGACATACTTTTCTCTACACAAAAGGAGTAAATCTGAAGACGTTTTTTCTATTGCAATGTAATGAACGGGAACATTTAAAATGACACAAAACCCACTGTAAAAGCATCATGGACACTTCATATCATTTTCATATCATTTTTGCATCAGCTTGTGGTTTCCTTACAATAGTTCACCTCAAAAATTTGCTAAAAATGTAAGATAGAGGAGTTTCTTCATCAGAACAGATTTGGAGAAATGTAGCATTGTGTATGCTGTAGCACCACAATGGTTGCTCTGCACGCACGTCCTGATTTTGCTGAGTTAGGCGTGTTCAACATATTTTGTTGACCCTGGAACAACATTTCCAAAATTTTAGTTTTGACCATATCTCTACACCTAAACCTAACCCTACCCATGAGTAGGGACCCAGGGACACGCCTAACTCGGCAAAATCAGGTTCTGCTGCTCTGCACTGAATGGGTGCCATCATAATGTGATCCCAAACAGCTGATAAAACATACATAATCCACTCACACGCATCAATGAACATCTTAAAAAGTGAAGATATAGGCTTTGTTTACTAAAAAAAAAAAAAAAACTTGTCAAACTGTGGGTAGATAAAATACTGCTATTCTTTGGCCCAATCCCAATTCTACCCCTACACTTTCCCCTACCCCTCTGTTTTGGGCGTTAACGTGTCTCAATTCTCTTTTTGAAGAGGGGTAGGGGGAAGGGGAAGGGCTAGATAGCCCTCCAAATGAAGAGTTTTGACAATTTTTCATTATATGTATATTACCATCAGTGTTGTGTTTTTGTTTACAGTGATGTTCTGGAAAGAAAAAAAAAAAAATAAAAATCGCTAAAGTTTGCTAGAGGGCAAAAATCACTGCACTCTTGGAATTTGTGATAAACATCGGCGCATGTCCTCTGCTGTAACGTTAGAAGCTCGTGACAATGGATGATGATGTATAACAGTAGTGTTCATTTTAACCCTTCCCCTTTCCACTTTATTTCAAGGAGCAAGGGGAAGGGGCGAGGGGTTAGTGTTACGTTTAGGGAATACAGACAACGGGGATTCAATTCATCAGGTGAGTTTATTGTGCACAAACATAAAATCAGTCTTCAGCGTTTCAAAGAAAGGTGATGTGGATAATAACAGGATTCAACTTAGGAACATCGCTGGTAGGTCTTTCAGGTAAGTATTTCAGGTGAGTATATTGCAGGCAGGGAGCAGAGAGGCAAGAACACACAGGTAAGTAATAGGTAAATATACTCAGTCTTTGAATGTCTTTTCACAGAGTCCTTTCAGCCACATTTCTCAGTCCATACAGGAATCCAGACGGAAGGAGCACAACGATCACACAGGTAAGCAGACGAGGTGAGGATAGAACAAGCGTCTAACCTTGAGCTCAGTCGCTGAGTTTCTGACTGAGCGATCTCTTATAGTGAACAGCTGATGACCGGCAGGTGTTAATAATCTGGTGATTGTGATCATGTGACAAGTGACTGCGTGCTCTCGGTGAATGCTGATCCTGGGTCAGGTGAATGTGACGGTGTGACAGGTAGGCAAAGGGGTAGAAAATAAAATTGGGATTGGGCCTTAATATTGCTCTCTCCAAAGAATGATAATTTTATCTAAATCAGGAGAAAAATATGCTCAGATCAAGAAACGTTTGAAAAGGTGAAAACAGTCCAAAATAGATTCAAACAAATATGTAGGTGGATTTGGATGCTGTAAAATAATAAGTTAACCTTACTCAAAAAAACAAGCAAACCGATTGCCTTGGAAAAAAAAAGAAATAATAATTTGTACTTACAAAGGTTTATTTAGTGTTGTAAACTTACACACAAGTTCTGCTAACTACAGTTCCTGCAATATACGATTTCAGACTTGTATTTACTTAAACATCTGTCTAATTTACTTGCTAAAAGCATGCAAACTGATTTCCTTTAAAAAAGCTAGTAAGAGTTACTCAAGTAAATTGAGTGATCTAAACATCCATTACAAATGAATGATAACAATGTTATTTATACACACACATACAATTTCAAACAAATTTAAGGTAGTTACAGTTCAAAGTTTAAGGTACTGATTTTCAGTACACTTTTAACTTGTATTAAAGACATTTTGAAACACAGCAAAAACAATCTGATTTGGGAAATGCTTGTAAACAGTGGAGATATTATGGGTTTAGTGTGGCAATGGGCTGGATACACTGTTCATCACAGTATTGGGTAATCCAAATGTAGCAGTCATTCAAATGTAGCACATGACAGTCCGTAAGCAAATGGTTGAGGTAGATTCATTGCAGTGTTGCTTTGGAAGACTTAAAATGCTGTACCAGATGTAAATTATTTATTTATTTATTTGTTTATTTATTTATTCTTTTTAACTATTACCTTGTTTGCTTTATTCAAATTGCATGCATGTCCACAGAAACTGTTGGTTAGGCAAAAGACAAGTGACCTAAACCATTCCTAAACAGTGACATCGCTTCAGGCGTTCTAAAGCAAAGTTCAGTGTGTTTAAGAATTCCAGATTAAGACTGGTTTGTTATCAGACCATGCCTAACCAGGTTCAGGTATAAATATAACTAAAACTGCTCCCTACTATTCATAGAACAGTTTGGCCCATTTGGGGTAAACTACTGTAGGTATAATCAACATGAATTGTAATGCAACCAATGATATAACAGCAAAAACAAAGCTGATTTTCCCACATATGTATTTGGTGTAACTATGAGAACTTACAAAGGTTAGCTGTAGGAGTATCACAAAGTAAAACTGGTCTCTGATGGGTGTGCAGTTTTGTAAAATCTGGATTCTAGAAGTAAAAAAAAAGATATAAATGAGGTTTAAAACCTAAAAATGTTATTGTACACACACAACAATCTACAAATGCACAGGACATGGGTCACAAATAAATGCCAGGCAAATCAATCAGTCAATCAATATTTTATTCATGACACATCAAGGTCCATAGAAACAAAAACAATACAAAACATTTAAAAATGATGTAAAAGTCATCATTTTAACACATACAAACTTTGAAACAAGATGAGTACCTTGTGTCACTCTTCGAAACATCAGTTAAAGAGACAATAATCATATTCCTAGACTCAGTCAATCTACACATAAATCTATACATAAAATTTCTTAGAACAGCCTTAAAAGTAGGTACACTGTTAGTCACAAACATTTCACTGGCAATGCTCCACCTGGGAATTTTTAAGCACAATTCTTAAAGCATCATTATAAGCCACTTTAAGTTTTTTTTTTTTCATTTTTGCTTTACTAAAACTACACCTCAGTTGAGCAGTATACAGTGGAGTGCAATATTGAAAGAGTGATATTTTAACATCTTTAGTACACATGGGAAATTTGCGAGCCAGCATGTTTGCCTGCCCATACAGTTTACCACACTGACGCTGCACATCATCATCATCAAGGAGGTCATCTCTTATAACATGTCCCAAGTATTTAACTTTCTTCACAACTAATAGTGTTTCACCTGCTAGTGAGAAAGAAGGATAGACAAGCTTCAAATCCTCCTTGGTTCTTGCAATTAGTACCACACTTTTCAAATGTAATATCATGCATTACTCCATACTGAGAGCAACTTCTACGAAGCTGCTGCAGTCTAGCACTGAAGGAGACAGAACCACCAAATCATCAGCTTAAAGTTGTGAAGTTGTGTTTGTAGACCAAAAAAATATTTGTATGTTTTTTATTTGCAAATCTAATTTTACTTAATTGTAAATAAATGTCATGTTTGTGGATTATTTTGTGAACATGCTTGTTTTTTTGTCAATCGCTTTACATTTATTTGTGGCTTATAATATATTTATTTGGAATTATGAAGCGATTTTATCTCCATACATATTCATTTTACTTGCCAAGATATCTGTAACTTAATGAATCCTAGTAAGTATAACAACGTAAAGTAAAGGTAACTAAGTATATATAAGTAAGGTAAACTATTGGATTTTACAGTGTGTGAGAGAACAACAGAAGATGGATTTATTTTATTTATTATTATTTTATTTTATTTTATATTTTTTTTTACTGGAAAAGTGTTATTAGTTCAAACAAAAATTATTTTTTCATTCATTACTTACCGTCATGTCGTTCCAAATCAATAAGTCCTTTGTTCCTCTTCGGAACACAAATTGAAATGTCTTTTATGAAATCAGAGAGCCATCCGACTCTTAATAGAAAGCAACACAACTAATTTTTTTTATTTTTTTATTTGCTTAATCATACTATACGTCTCCCCTGACTTACTGTACGTCTTCCACCATTTTAAAAAGTATCACAACCCATATGTACATAATATCTCCAAACCTATTCCAGTGAACAATCAACTCATCTACATCATGAATGACCTGACGTTGAGTGCATTTTCAAAAAAAAAAAAATGGTGAATTAATTCTTTAAAATGTGTCACTGTGATGAGGACACAATGTTGAAAGCAAATGACAAAATGCAACTAACTAAAATAATCATAATCAGTATATAGTTAGGGCAACAACAACAAAATATACTTAACTTTTAAAAGGGAAAGGCCTCCATATCTTTTGATGATAACGTCAAAGGCTCTCGCTCAAATAAAAGTGGGTGAGGGGGCTTGCACTAAAGCTGGAATATTCCTTTCAACCCCAAATGTGCTGATGCCATCAAACTATAAAGAAAAAAAAATGTTAGACTCCTTGCACATAGCTAACTCCATACAAGAGTCTCTCTTTGTGAGCTCTGAACTTGCACAATTTTTTTTTCCCAAGGTCGACAACTTAATGGATGTCTTGCGAGGACATTTCAGAATGACAACATACGAGCCAAACATTTATTAGATATTAAGAGGTACAACACAAATAGAGACAACACAAATAACAAGAATGACTGCCATCAGCACAGAGGTGGAGGGGCTCAGGGATAAGGCATTGTAAACAAGGAACAGAAAGAGAGCTGTGCAAAAAATCCTAACAGGATAAAATCAGAAGAGTGTGTGCCTTTACGTTAAAAGCCATTCTTGTTTATGAGAGATTCCTCTAAACTAACGCAGACATATTTGTTGCATCCATTACAGACAGATCTGCTAATGTGGTGGTTTAAAACGGGTCAGTTTTAAATAGAAGAACCTGAACCTAGGAGCAACCTATGCTGGCTCTACCTCTGCAAGGACAGTCTGGCGCGTCTGACTCACAACCTTTAAGTAAGTTAGGTTTTCTGCTACTGATGAGATTTGTACAAATTGACCCGTTTGCCCCGGATGTGGGGCTCAGAGGAGAAACAATAATGTTCAGTAAATGGAAATTGATATGTTGTTTTATACTTGAACCACATGAACGCATTGCATTACACCAAATACACAAAATAATGTTATTTTTAATAACATCATATACAGGGTGGAAAAGAAAAAGTGAGTGAAAAGAAGTGCATTTGGATGCACTTTGCAACGAATAGGATTTCAGACCACTTTGGTTTTTATTTGGCATTTTCCAATTTCATGCCAAACATGTTCTTTTTGGCTTTGAGCAAAGACTATGAAGGACAAAGCCGACCACATAGAATTAAAGCAGAGGTTCATATGAAAGTGTTATATGCATTAAAAATCACATAACCATGCATATGTACTGTATAATAAGCAACCCAATAGCCTCTCCTATCTGTGTATGATCAACCATTCCCAGAGTTATATAAAATCCCCCTTCATACATACATATAATCACACTGCTATTCTTTACACGTACACACATTTTCATTTAACTCCAACACTACAAAGAAAAGGGGTTCATTCTGCGGGATTTCAATCTTCCCAGGAGACAATGGGATACGTGCGCTCTCCTCTCCATCCATTACTCAATAATGATGTCATAATTCTGTTTAAGATGACAGGAATGGAGAGTTGGAGACAGAAAGTTGAATCCAGTCTGCTTTAATGGCAGATAATAAATCAATACTATTCTTGAGTGCATTTTTTAATATTAACTTTTCTGACTAGAGAAAAAACTTCAGAATTCACCATTTGGGATTTTGAAATGTCAATAAACAGCGAGGAAAGTACAGAACAATCTCGGTTTAATGATGAAGAAAATAACACCTTTGGATGTTTTTTTAAACACATACAGCTTAGAATGGCAGCAAAATGAAACGAGGGGGCAGGATTTAAACATGCTGTAAGCCTTGAACCTGCAATCTTTTGTACTTTTTTTTTGGGTACAAAATAGACTTTTTTTCATCATCAAAAAGTGGATGTTTTGCCATTTTGGTTTTTGGATGACTCCTATGACTCACAGACCCTTGTTTTTTACTTTCTGCTGATGCTTGACCTTGACACTTCAAATATCTAGTAGTCAAAACCCTTGAGATTGTATTTCAGTCAAGAATAAAAATGAATGAAAGGGTTAGGTTAAAATAAATAATAATAATTAAACATTAAAAAGACAAAACCATGACACTGCGTACAAGCTAAGAGAAGATAAGTGATAACACTGAAGAAAAGTAATTAAAAACATAATTAAAATAATTTTAAAATGAATGAAAAAAGTAAAAAGTCAATGTTTTGTGTACCAAGAAATGTGTACACTTGCAGCAAATTTTCATTGAGATGAATGAATGAATCCAAATACTACTAATACTACTACTACTGCTAGTAAAAATGTAGAAAATGTAAATCAAATTAAATTAAATCCCTGTTCTGCTAACACTGAGACAAACCACCACACTGCTCCAACAAACAGCCAAGCAACCACCCAAACTCCCCGTTTTGTGTGGCCAGGCCTGGGAGTTTCGTGGCTGGACAAATCTTCACTCAGTGAGGGATGAACTTGCCTGGGAGCTTGTTCTGCTCTGGAAACCCCAGAAAGTGCATGCCTGAAGCTCCAGCAGGGATGAGGAGGGGGATTTATGGACTGCATCCTCGCGCTCACCCAGGCCTCTGTGTACTGTCCCGGTCCCTGACCAGCTAACCCCAGCTCTGTTCCGCTTCCTGCCCCGTGCGCCGCTGGGTGCGTTTAATTAGGTGCTAGGGGAACGTGGACAGGACAACCCCCCCGGATCCAAATCCCACAATGACCGTAGGATACTCACAGTCCATGGATGTTTACAGTAAACAGCCTGAGAAAAGAAACACATTCATTTCACAAGAAATCAATACAGAGCATTCAAGAACCTCAGCTGAGCACAGTCTGGTGTATGTACTGGGTTTTTAAAAGCGCCATGAAACTGCACTGTATTAAAGCCTCTCCTATTGTGAATCTGTTGAATAAAACTCCATGTGCTTGTGGCGGATGCTTTGATTGCTTTAAAACAGCAAAAAAAGCAATTAAGGATACATTTGTGTTTGTGTTTTTTAGTTTAATGTACATATCTTCAAATATTTTTTACTTTTTTTAGGAATGAAAGAATAAATAATAACTAAATTTATGGTCTAAATGTCTATAACATTAAATAAATGTCTTTAATGAAATGTCATAGGTTTGGAAGAGCTTGACAATAAGCAAATAATGACATAGGTATACATTTCATAATGTTCTTCTAGGCTTTGTTTTAGCAAAACAAACAAAAAGTTATTTCGCAGCAGTCCGTTACATGCAATCTCTGGTAAGCAAATCAGTTAATGACCAACACTAATCCCAGTGGTAAATTTGTTATTTTGACTATCAGTTATTCTATATACAAATTGATTATTTATTTAACTCATGGGAGAAAATAAAGCATTTTGGCTTTATTGCAGTGTATCTAGCTTTTTAAGTGGCTTATATAACCACTAAGGACTAACTTACACAAACATAATTTATCATTTACCACACAAGGCATAAATACATGTCTAAAAAAGATATTAGAGGTTACTTGGGGAGCTTAAAATAACTCTATATATAACCACTGAAATTTCAGTACAATAAAAAAATGCATAGCAGGTTGTATTTGTAAAACATTTGCTGTATTGTTCAGCTGATTGCAACGGCAATTTAAACCTTTGCTAATGAATTTCATACATTTTCCACAGGTCATTAAAGTTTAAGTGCCACTGCACCATGCACATGTTTACAGCTGTTCTCATTACAGAATGTGCATATGAACATCAAACTACACTAAAATCGCTGCACTCTTTGATTAAACTGCCTTCACTACAGCTCACATTAAATTGCATATTTGTAACCGTTTCATCCAGTTGCCAATTATGATTATTAGTAAATAAATACATAAATCCTCTACTACTACTACTAATACTAATAAAACTTTAAAAAAGGGTTTTTTTTAATGTATAAATGGAACATTAATAAGAGATGATAAATTAAACAGCTATTTTTTTATTTAGGCTATCTATTAATTTTCAGAAAAAGTGCACTGTGCCTTCCAATGCAAAAAAAAGCTTAATGTTATAGTTTATTGTCAGGAAGTTGCTATAATATTGCTAGGTGTTTTAGTATATTGCTATGCATTTACTAGGATGTGTCTTGGTGTTTTTCATGGTTCTGTAATATTTTTACAATATGTGGTTGTTTATTGACTCTGTAGGTCTTTATGTATCAAGTCTTTATACAGTATATGGTTTCGGTTCCTCGTTCAGTGTTGAACACAGTCTCACAGTTCGATTCGTGCGTAAAAAATAAGGCTAATTCGTATGACCTCACTCATACGGTTTTGTACCATTTGTCTTGCGGGGTTAGGTGTAGGCCATTCATACAAATTCATATAAATTGCCGCCTCGTAAAATATGTACAAATTGCCGGAAGACTGGGTTGTCAATTTTAGATTGATGGATTTTTATTGTCCGTTAAATGGGAGGCATAAATCTAATCATTATAAAAAAAAAAGTAATTGTGCACCTCTTCTGGACAAACTACACAACCTGAGTCATTCTTGTCTGCAGCACAAACTCTATGAGGAAATCACTAATAAATGCTACGTTTTTCAATGAAAATTGAAGGTCAAGTCAAGTGCATCGCATACTTCACAATTTGGCGAATGTTGAGGATCACCTGTGTGTTTCCTGCATACAGGAACTCTGCATCCTGTTCAGAGAATACACACTGCATACTGTTTTTGGTCCGCACATGAAAGTTGTATACCATTCCAGACATAAACAATGCCCTTCAGACCTGTCTCTCTGTCTCAGCTACTGAGATGAAAGTGCAGGTCCTGGACTTTCAGGTTAGCTGCATGCAGTCTGTGTAGAAACCGCTGGCACAGATTAAATCTACAGTATATGAAATTGAATAATTGGGCCAATTTCTGATTGCTCTTTTCCATGCTATTATAACAAAAGTGGACTAAAGCTCTCAAGCACAATAAAAAAAAAGCACAATACAATGAGTCTTTTAGGCTCAGCTACTGTACCTTTGAGACTTCTGAAGCTTTGTATGTATAACAGACCAATATTTATAATCTTTAAAAACATACTGAATCATTCAAGTTCATTATTGATTAATTAACTGTAAAGATCCATGACTTTAGATGATTTTGAGTATACCACAAGACCATGGCCTAATGTTATCACACTTTTTGATATTTTTGCATGCTTTTGTTCAGCTCAAAAGCTTCATTCGATGCACCCAATTGCATGAATGTGCAATAGATTAATTCTTAAAAATCCACTCAGAAGAATAAATAAATCCGAAACAACATGAGGGTGAGTAAAGGATGACTTGTAAGTGCTAAAATAACCTAACCCTAACTGGAAAATAGAATTAAATGTGCCTTTTTTGTGGCTTGTCTTCTTTTGTGTCCTTCTGCCCTTCCTGGCATATTGTTGTAAGTTTTATTTGGCCAGAGTGCATGTAAAACCGAATGATGCAATATCTGACCTTACCGCATAAAAATATGTACACAATGAAGAACAGCATGCCAGATGATGGAAACTCATGCCTGGATGAGAGATTCTGCCCACAGGCTCAGGATTTCCAGCGATGACACAAACTGTTGTCATGTTACGAGCAGCGCTGAACAGAGAAGAAGTAATTAATGCACGGATCGAGTCACAACATCTCATTTTCTCTGTGCCGTTGGTTGATTCTTATTTGTCATAGTTTACATTGTGACAAAGGGATGTTAAGTGCTAGCGACTGCAGCAAACAAATGGGTCAGGATGTTAAGAGAAGCACAACACAAAAGAATCTTAAATTAGCCAAGTTATAATAGCACAGATTAAATTGAGAGCATATGGATCCAGATTTGTATTTATTTATTTATTAATGCCAAAAAAGATGACAGTAAACTCACATACTGTAGCAGAGTTTTCAGAGGATCTCAACAATAACAGTAATTAATAATATTTCTCAATTGTTTTAGTTGCTATCTATAATGTATATTCTTAATGCTTATCATATGCTGGTTAGAAAGCTGGGATGCTGGTCCTTACCAAAAAAATCTAAGAAAAAACATTTATTTAAAATAAGCATCAATTTAATGTATCCTTGTTAAAATAAAAAAATAAATAAATTCATTAAACTAAAAAAAAACAGGCTCAGGATGCAACTACATATGGTGCACGACTACATTGAGCAAATAGAAATGTCCTTTTTATTGCATGTTTAAGATCACTTCTGTAGCTCATGGGGCACTTGAAGGGGATTGAGGTTGAAGCTCATTTTCAAGGAATGAATGAATTTATAAAATCTATACATTGCATGCAATGCAAGCCACTTCAGATACCAGCATCTACCAAATATGCAGATGGAAACACTATTTGGCACATTTGCAGTTTAACCCTGTGTTTGATTTATGCACATTACACTTGTGCATGCATGGCTACAGTATGTGTGTGAGTGTTTGTTTACAGGTGTCTGCACGAGTGCATGTCATCTTACCTGTCATTATTTCTTTTCTGTCACCCACTTAGACAGAACTGCTGACAGCACACACTCCAGCAGGGCTGTGTGAGTCACACTCTCCCGGATTCCGTGTGCTGGATGAAAGGAGGAGTGAGACGTGAAAAAAAATGTGTTTTAAAGGAGGTGATATAGAAACAAACCATTAATTAGGTGCATAATAGAAGCCAGGATTTCTGACGGTGACCATTAAAGGAAAAAATGGCATCTGAAAAAATGACATAAATAATATAATAATAATTCATAAATAATATTCTCCCAAAATAAGAATTCCTTTTTCACATGCTTATCTATAAGACATGTTAATTTGTTCTAGATGTCACATTATAATGCTTCGAAAGCCTGGGTAAAGCTAAAAAGACTCAGTTATATTACAAATGCTGTTTTTAAGTCATTGAATTACTAGGGAGTGAGGAAGTTAGTTCTGACACAGTCAGATGGAAACCTCATTCTGTCATTCGCATACAATGTCTTCTCGGCCAATCAGAATTAGGCTGATGGCCTTAGGAAAATGCCATGCCATATTGTTGAGTGTGTAATTAGGGAGTTTCAGTTCCTAAGCGGACAATTAAAGAAGTTTTAGAAGTACAGGTTGCTGAATGCACTGACATTTTTAAAGGCAGTCACTTTGCATATGGGACAAAACTCTCAGGGTCTCCAACACCTGGAGCTCGGAGCCCAAAGTGCTGATTTGACAAAATTTATTGTTGTTTTCTGGCCTACTTTTTGGCTTCAATTCCCAATCCACCAACAACGGCGGAACTGAGGAATGAGCTAATGAAAAGAGTGATTACAAAGAGTGATTTACAGTTCTTAAAAATAGAAACGCATTTATCTTTATCTCATACTAATATATGCAAACGCTAATCTTGTAGAACAAAACATACCGTTGTAAAGTTTATTTTCAAGCTTATTCTGGCCAAGAACCACATAACTACAGGAATAAACCATTGATGACATTGAAAAAAGGGAATAACCAACCCATTTGTGCATATGTATGTGCTCTTGAAGAGGTTAGCTTTAGTAGTAAAAACCATAAAATTAAACTGGTGGATGGATGGGTGGATGGATGGCTGGATGGATGGATAGACAGACAAACAGACAGACTGATAGACAGATAGTTAGATAGATGTTTGTAAGCATCTATGAACTCATGTTGAACACAATAAAACTTCTTCTAATAAGCGCTCTCTAAATCCAATCCTGAGGGGATGTGATCTTATCTCACCTGCTTTTGCATGATTCTCTTCTCTTCTGACTGAACTCTCCAGCACTGGAGTGACTCAGTGGCATGTCCAATGTGACAGATAATGTTGGGCTCGATGCATGGAAGGATAAAGCAGCGATGCATGATCTCACTGGCAGATAAGCCTCTGTTTACATCAGCACAGAGACAAAAGCATTCATGAAGATGCATACAGGCGTCAGTGTCCCGAAGCGTATACCCTTCACACACACCGCATCGCAACACGGGTCACAGCGCGCATGGTTCAAACATATGTGCATACTTCAACCAAGACATCCTTAAGAAATGTAGATGAATTTATGGTGAATGGGAGCAAAGCCCCCGAAGTCTCTGGTTTAGGCCATAAAAGCATTGCTGACATGAAAATATATTCACTATAGTATATTGTAAATTCATATTAGCTGAGCAGTAAATGGATGATTTATTCATATGTGCATGAGTATGACTCAATATACAAATACATTTAAACCCAGGAGTCAAAAATATTTACTAAAACAAATAATCTATAAAGCAGCCTCTTCAGATGCTAAAAAAGATGCTACTGTAGATGTTTGTTAAAACTCACCGCTGATTTATTTTCTCCAGTCACGAATGAAAGACAAAGAGGTCGAATGCAAAGTCAAACTCTGTCCTGATGTTGGACGTCTTTGCGAGAAGGTGATCCAGAGGACTTCCTGAGATCAAATCTGTCATTTATCTTCAGCAAGAGGAACAGCCAGAAACACAGTCTAAAACAGAGGGCAGATTAGATTAAATAAAAACATCATATGCACCGACTGTCTCTGCTTGTGGAATGATTAATGCACGTCATATGATGATACTGTACCTTTGAGATGCATATGTTTTTATTTATTTATTTTTATTGTATTATTTATTTTTACATTCACTTGAGAGATAACTGATTGCAGAAAAGGTTATTAGAAAGGGTAATATGATATGCTGATGTAAAAGTTAAAATAAACAAGTAAATAAAAGGCATTTTTATATTCAGCAAGGATGCATTAAATTCATCAAAAGGGACAGTCAAGAAATTTATAATGTAACAAAAAATATTTTAATCAAATGCTACGGTTTTCACAAAAATAATGTTTTTCATTACAATAAATCGAAAACAAAAAAATATAAAATATAGCAAAAAATGATTTAAAGTAAATAATGGGTAATGAACGGTTTGTATTTTGGTTTTTGTGAGTCATCAACAACAGGTTGACATATGCAAGGTCAAAAAAGTGCATGTCTATGTTTATACTGAAGGCAAGCTTCCCTCTTCATGTAAGCAATATACAGTACCCAACCTGCATCTGAAGACATCTTCTATTGCTCATTATGAATAGTCTTATTAACCAAACAGGTATTGTAGCACAGCAGGGTAAATCAATTATGAATTTACATGATAACTGCACAATCATTAATGCATCTTTACATATAAATGGGTCTCTGTAATGCTAAGTGTGATTGAGGTCTCCTGTGTGGAGCCCTAACGAGGGTGAATCCTAACAGCAGTGAGGGATTGTGGGAATCGTAGGCGCCGTGACGCAGCTGACCCTGTGCTGAGTGAGTGGGAGACTGTGGGCTGACACAGAGGAGCTGGAGAATCGCTGCATAACGTCTCCACTCCAACACTCCCACCGACTAGCACTTTTATTTATAACGCTGATCTGTGGATAAACGTGCATGAAAATGCACAGAAATAGACATGAGAAGTTACTCAGCTCCCAGAGGGGTTTTACATTGCACGTCGTCACACATAGATTTATTTCAAACGCACCGGAAAACATGAAAGATGGTTTATGAGTAGCATATATGTGCCCACATTAGCCTGGAGAGAGAGAAATACATGAATAGAGTCTGACAGTAGATGTGTGTGGATCTGATTCAAGCAGCAGCTAGAAGGCAAAGGGCAAAATTAGAAAAGATTAACAGTGCTGTAAGACATTGTTTTGGAAACTCATGCATAAAATGTCTCTATGAACTAGAAAAGAAGAGTAAAATGTGTCCGTATCAAAATGAGACTCGCAGCAGGAGAGTCAGAAGAGCAGTCTAAACTTTGCCTGTATGGGTTTTTGCTGACATGTCTTTGGAGGTCAGTGTTTGAAGGAATGAGGACAGATCTAATTCAGTGGCTGAAGTCTGGCAGAAGATTGAAAAATGGGTAACATCACTTACTGCACTTTACATCCAAATATCTCCATATATCCGGAATAAGATGTTCAAGTTATAGTTCGGCAAAAAATGAAAACTCAGTCATCATTTATTCATCCACATGTAATTCCAATCAATTTTGGCCTATTCTGCGGAAGACAGAAAGTGAGTTTTAAACATATAAACTGGCCACACTTTTCAATACAATCAACGTGAAAGAATTACAAAAACCAAAATCATATACAGTATATATATAGGTGCCCTATATTTCAAGTCATCTCACAGCATTTCTGTGAGGAACAGACATTTTAAAGAAATTCATATTTATTTGCAAGGGTGCATTAAAATAATCTAAATGAACATGAAAGGAATGGCTTCTGAAAATTCAACTTTAGCACCAAAAGAATAAATTAAATGTTACAATATATGAAAATAACAATAAACTGTAATAATATCTTAATATCTGAATTAAATAAATTGAGTCTTTGGTGAGCAAAAGAGGCTTTTTTTTTTTTTTTTTTTTTTAAACAAAACAATTAAAACAATTGGTAAGACTTTACAATAAGCTCCATTAGTTAATGTTAGTAAAATCATTAATATGCAATAGATTTTTTAAAGGATATGACGTGCTAACAAGTATCTATAAACACTGCTGTGTACTTTGTATTAAAATAATAATGCATTAGTAAACACTTAAATTAATATTAACTAAGATTAGCAAACGCTTTATAATCATTTCTCCTTGTTAATTAACAAATGCAGTTAACTTATATTGACATATTGTTAGGAATAATAAAATAGAAAAATACATACATTATAAAAATCCAAACTTCTGAACAGAGTTTTTTTCTTTTAAACTATTTTTTAAACTTGTAAATATAAGAAAACAAAAAATACTGTGTATATATATCTTTATTTATTTTATTTTTTTTCTCCATAAAGTGCATTTTTTAATGCCAGTCTATCTACTAGAAATTATTTTTTTATTGTCTGAAGCTGTTACTTGTTTTATAGAATTATTGCAACGGTGCTGCTGTGTAAAATGAATCAGTAACTGCATAGAGTATGCATAGAGTCTTTCTCAATGATTAGTTATTATTTGATTAATTGCAAATTCGATTGCTGTTTACATGAATCATAGGGATGGTTAGGTCAAGTACAGAAGGAAGTGAAAGTAAAATTAATACAGAGAAAAGAGAGAAAGATAGACAGTCTGTCACTTATCCTCCCTAAAATATGCAGACTGCCAATCATGCTCAACAGAGTGGATATTTATGCCCTAGAACTGTATGAAACATGACCCAGTGTGAGAAAGCACACGCACATGCGGCACACATGTTGAGGAGCAAAAATCCTCCAGCAGCGGGACTGACACACCAATCTCTCATCGCTCTGTGTGCTGCCAAACGCTCGGTCCACTCGTCTCTGTTCCTGCTCCAACTCTGAGCCAGTGTCACCCAGCCTTGTGCCCCGCTTCTCTTATTTGTCTCGCGGCTGCTGTTCGAGGCTGCTGCCTCATCTGGGTTTGAGCACATGCATGCGTTTGCAGTGAAGTTATTGCCTGCAGCTGGTAATAAGAACCTGGTGATATCATCGTTCCTGGAATTCCTCTGGATGAGAATGTTGTGCATTGTTTTTTTTTTTTACTTTTTTTCAACATTGTCATGCAAACAGTACTGGGTACCATATGCAATCTGGATTATTTAATTGGGTTCCAAAAATTAAGCACTTGATTACATTTTAAAATACTCAAAATGAGACTACAGTAACCTTTTTATTATTATATACTATTCACATAACAGCGATAAACTATTTGTAATTCTCCTTGATTTTTGAAATTGTTTACATTTAAATTAAAAAAAAAAAAGCTTATAAACATTTACAAAGTCTTCTGATTTTGTGAGCATTTACACAAAGACTAATTTTTTCTCTACATTTATATATACACATATACAAAAATAAAAACGCAACACATTTGTTTCTGCTCCGATTTTTCATGAGATGGACTTAAAGATCTAAAATTCATTTCAGATACACAATATTACCATTTCTCTCAAACATTGTTCACAAATCAGTCTAAATGTGTGATAGTGAGCACTTCTGCT
>JAUCMT010000039.1:15252198-15266127 GCA_032357475.1 Enteromius thamalakanensis | reverse complement strand
TTAACGGTCAAGTAGTACGTTCGGTTTTAAATGTAGTACCTACTGAAGCAGTATGCGATTTCGGACGCAGCAACAGATGTTTAAATGCACAATTAGGACATAACTAAGGACACCTGGGAGAACATCAACTAATAATTACATGAACATAGGAAATACCAAACATGGACATGGGCGGACACAAGAGGAGCAAAAGCCTGACACATTAATAGTGTGTAGTTATTATAAAGTGTTACCAATAATAATAATAATAAAAATTAAGATAATTTTAATTACTATATTATAAAATTATTATTTTTTTATTATTGTTGTTGTTGTTATTATTTTATTGATCTTGTTTTTCGTTTTTAACACTTTTACATTATATGTACAGAAATCTATCTATCTATCTATCTATCTATCTATCTATCTATTTTTCTATCTATCTATCTATCTATCTATCTATCTATCACACACAACGTACTGCATCTTATAGAGAAGTGTCTAAGGAGTGGAGACGATTGAGTGAAACTTGTTCATGTTTTCTGTTGACATTAGCATTGGTTAATGATAAACGGATGTCAAACCGCTGGAGCTACTGCTTTAACCGCTCTCTCTCTCTCTCTTTCTCTCTGTTTCTCATGCTAGTCGCCTGAGGGAGGTGATTCATTATCTGAGAGTATTGTCGCAGCACACTTGCTCTCCAGAGGAAGCTGGCACTGTTCTCTTTCATAGTCACACAAAATACAGCAGTATGTGTGAGCTCACAGTCAAATCTCTGACGTCTGACTGCTGGACAGATGTGTTCACAATGAGCTGGTCACAATCAAACATCCTCATTTAGTATCTCTTCTCTTTTTGTCTTGAAGAAACAATTGAGATAATGAAGTTGAAGTGCGTTATAATAAAAATTAAATGACAATTATGTGCTCCCTAGTTTTCAAGGTTTTATGTCATCCATTAAACACCCAAACAGATAGTCTATCCCAAAAATTAAAATCACTGGTTGAGTTAATGTTGCTGTGGAGTGCTTAAACAAACTGAATGTTTTGAAAGCCATCTTTTCAACAATTTACAGAAGAGTCAGTCAACTGCACTCTAATAAATTAAAGTTATAAAATGTTTTTTTGTTTTGTTTTTTTTTTTCACAGTGAATGAAATAGAAGATCACATTTTGTGTTTAAAATTAATTTAATTAGTTTAAAATTAATTAAATTAGTTTTATGCATTTTATGCATTGTATGATCTAATAAACAATTGAAACCACTGTTAAACTACCTATCTTTCATTATTACACCTTTAGAAAGCACTGTGCACTACAGTATATATACATATTGTGTATCCTTATTGTGTATAGGTCAGATGTTTGACCAATTTTTATCATTTACTAAATACATACTAAATATATATATAAATAATGTATGTAGTAAGTGATAGATCTTTTACTATTTTTGAGTCAAGCATCTGACCTATACACAAGATTTCCACCCTACTGAGCCCCAGTGAGAAGGTCTGAAACTGATCGATGTAAGGAAGGAGCACAGAGACTGACGTGTAGTGGCCAGTGAAGGCCCCCTACTAGTTTGCTTTTTGACCGTGTGAGAAGCCCAGGACACAGGAAGTGGTCAAATACCCGGCAGCCAGGCTTCGTATTCATCCTTTTCAAACAGTGTAATGTCACAATCAATTCCCCAAGTCTATAGAAACCCACGGACAGAGGAAGTAAGGATGGGGAAAGACTGCATGTGGATGTGTGAGAGGTTATCTGTGACAAACAGTTCTATTGATATTGATTCAAAATAATGATTGCTTCAAAACAGGTTTTACTAAACAATACTCTTCCTTCTAAAAACAAATAATAATAATTAATGAATTAATAAAAATAAATAAATAAGCATACTATTTGGGTCAGGGCATGCCTATATATATATATATATATATATACATATTTTTTATGTAATATTTTATATATGTATTTTTATTTTTTTATTCTTAATAATAAATAAATAATAATAATAAAAAATGCATACATATATTCTTTTTATTATCATTATTATTATTATTATTATTTATTTGTTTATTCAAAAAAATATAAAAATAAATAAATAAATGGAAAGACTAAACTATTTTCAACAGGTTAATGTGACTGCAGGTGGTACTGGAGCGTGCAGTCTGTAAAAATTCTCAAAAAATGTGGACAACATTAATATCATATGATATACAATAATGGATGCAGCAAAATGTAATCCTATCACATCAGCACAACTGAAGAAAAACCATCTCCCTTATCAATGTCAAAGGGGTGCTATAGCTTTATCCTCTCCGTATGAAAGTGATGAATAATCCGGACCGTATGGTTGCAAGAGAGGTGTGTTTTTCACATTACGAATGGTTTCACTCTTTGGTGTGACCCGCTGTAAGGGCTGTCAGTGGTGCTCCGTGGAAACTGAATTGTTTCCTGGAGTGAATAATTAAAACGCCTCTTTGGCTAATTATTCACACAAATTACGCTCCATGCTTGTGACACTGAAGAAATGCGAGCTGATTTTCTTTTACGAAACCCCCAAATTGATTTACAGAGTCAATGCATTTGTGCAGATCATTATTAGAAAGCAAAAATATGGAGATGTGGAAAATTAATCCTACATGTCTGTACACAACCACCGAGCATGAACCATTCCACTGACAGCAGCTATAGCTATCAAGACTGATCTGCTCTGTTTTCAGTCAAAATGCCAAGAAAGTCTCATTAACATTCACTGAAAATGAAACTCAGCATCAAAAGGTGTTTTTTTATTTTTTTTATAATTATTATTTGCTAGATGCCAGGGATTTAATGTGTTTTGGATGGTTGCTAGTTTTTTTGACTAAATAAGATAAGATAATTATTAATAAATAAGTTGATAAATCCCAAGTTCATTAAAATTTGAAAAATACCTTTTTACTTGTTTTTTTATTTTTTGAAAAGGTCCCCACCCACTGAAAGCTTTTGTACCTTTTTTTCCTGAGAATTCAGCAAATAGAACTAGAATGTTTTGTCATTCTTAAAAATGCTTCATAATTCCGACTCTTAGTTTTCAAAATACCGTCTACCACTGTACAAACAAAAATGAAGTCCCACACACTGGTTGAGCCAGCCGCTGACAGCCCAGACTTATCAAAATAACAGAGAAATGTTTTGAAAGTGTCGGAGTCGCTGCATTCAGACTCTCACGAATGTCTCTGCACATTAAACTGCCACAGGAGAAAGCGTTTTAACATGACATGCTTCACCTTTAAGCAAAACCTCCAAATCTGCTGTAAAATCTAAGTGACATTCAGAGAAGTCCATTTTCGAGAACCATGTTTTGAACATTAATTGATTTTTAGAAGTTGTGATTGTTGAAATATTGAAGCACAGTTTGGTTGACTTGAGGACAGACGCTAACGTGGACCTCATCTGACTTCAGGGATTCACACAGAGAAAGAGGTCAAGTCTCTCCTTCCCATCTCTCATCGTTAGAGGGAGAGATCAAAGAAAAATGAGTTCATTTCAATATCCCTTATTTTCATATCAAAGACTTCAATAGCTTTTGTTCATCCCACTGAAGCAGTTCTATTCGTAAACTTCATTCAACAGGTATTTCGGTCTGACAACTGAAGGACAATTTACAATTTAGTGCAGCTCGCTCAATTTAGTAACAAGTAATTCAGCTTTAGTTTTTTTTTTTTTTTTTTTTGCATAATCCAAAGTCTGCTTAACTGGAACTGGAATATACACAAAGTTGTGTGGAGCTGCAATTTGCAAAGTATGAGGATTATGAATTCCCATTTTAGGGTTGAGTCATCACTATGAGACTAAATGACATAATCAGACATTAATGGATGAAAATTAAGTAGAAAAAGTGCAAAACTGTTTCATTTCAAAGCAGCTTGGATCCATTTAGACTCTAATATTCATACAGTCAGATCAACAACCAAATAACAAAAAACTCAAAAACCAAAGTCACGATCTCTGACTCATCTGAACAGAGATGAATCTGTGGTAATGAGTCATGCAGCAGATGTGACTTTTCTCGTTTTAATAATATTGATTCATATCTGACTGTCAACAAAACTTTTATGCACAAGCTAAACAAAGTCAGTATATTTGTTAAATGCAAAATTGTCTCATTCGCTTTAATCAAACACTTTGATTTAAGTTTATAATGTTAGTTTCAATAGGAATTTATAAAAAAAAAACATAATCATGACAAAATTGCTAAAACTAAAATAAAAAAATAAAATAAAAACTGTAGAATTATAAAAAAAAATAATTTAAATTACAAATTAAAACTGAAAAAATATATAATTACAAATATATATAAATAATTATATATAAATATATTTAAATAATTATATATAAATATATTAAACAAAATATTAATATCATTTAGAGGTAACATTAATAATGTATGCAAATATTTAAATAATTAACGAAATATAAACAATCTGTCAGGTTTTATGGTGTAGCCACAAGCAGGCGAAGACAAGAACTTAAACTGAAACAAGAACTTTAAATCAATAAACATAAATACAAAAACTTGTAGGCTACTTGTACAAAGTAAAATAGAAACCTTGACGATCGACAAACAGGACAGAATACAATGGGCTTAAGTACATGAGGAAAGATGCAGGACAGGTGAGGAAAACAGGTGGCATGGATAAACTGATTAACTTCACAAGAGCACGACCATATATGAAAACACAGGAAATACTGAAACGAAACCACTACTGACATACAACACAGACAAGGGCGTGACATCATGGCCCCCTCGAAAAGACGCATCCTCGCGCCATAGCAGCCACACCAGACAGCGAGGGAGAGCGTCCTGGAGGCCATACAAGTCATAGTCACTGGGTGCCCCCAGTACGGCATCGCTGAGATGACGGACCATGTCGGATCAGGAGCTTTGGCGGGCCACGGTGGATCAGGAGTCTGAGCAGGCCACGGTGGATCAGGAATCGCCTGTGGCTGTGGTGGGTCAGGCCTGCCTGCGGCAGCTGCGAGACGGAGTAGCCCCCCAAAAAATTTACATGGGGGGTCTTCTGCCTTCTCTTGGCTGTGGCTCTTGGGTGGTGAACTCTGGAGGGCGCTCTTGCAGCGCAAACTCTGGAACGGGATCCAGAATCAGCTCTCCTGGCCCTAAATCAGGAACTGGATTCAGGAACGGCTCTCCTGGCCATGATTCGGGAACTGGATTCGGGATCGGCTCACCAGGCCAAGAATCAGGAACAGGATTCAGGAATAGCTGTCCTGGCTGCAATTCAGGGACTGGAGTTGGGATCGGCTGCCCTGGCTGTAAATCAGGAACTGGATTCAGGAACGGCTCTCCTGGCCGTAAATCAGGAACTTGAATCGGGATTGGCCCTCCTGGCAGTAAAATAGGAACTGGATTTGGGATTGGCTCTCCTGGCCGTAAAACAGGAACTGGATTCTGGTCGGCTCTTTTGGCAATAAATCAGGAACTGGATTCGGCAGTTCTGGCCGTGAGTCGGGTTTCGAATCCTCAAATGTTTTTCCTGGCCACGATTTAGGGACTGAGTCCAAAAATGGCACTCTTGGCCGTGAGCCGTAATCTGAATCCTCAAACGGCTCTTCTGGCAGCCATTCAGGAGTTCACTAACGGCACTTCTTGCTGTGTTTCTGGAATCAGCTTTACAGGCTTCAGACGGCGCGAGCCTCGGATGGTGCTTGAGAGGTGCAGAGATCATCACTAGGCGCCTGGGTGAGGTGAATGTCACAAAGCATTTGGGGCGGTGCACACATCTGAGACTCTAGGCTAAGAACTGAAACAGTGTTGGGTGGAGACGAGTGGCCAGAACTCTTGGATGGGTATGTAGAGGCCTTAGGTGGGGAAAGAGCTGGTCTGTCTCGGCGGGATTCGGACCGGATTGGACAAAGCTGTGCAGAATTTTCCGCTTCGGCAAAGAATTTAGATTGACTTTTTTCCGGCCAGCTCACCTCGTTGGCGATCTCTAATATTTCTCCACATACTCCTCTGCAGATGCCACAGTTTATCCAGTTTAACCATTGTGATAACTGTTTAGTCGATCATTCTGTCAGGCTTTACGGTGTACCCACAAGCAGGCGAACTTTAAGCATTAAACAAAAATAAAAAGACTGGCAGGCTAGACACATGCAAAGTAACATAGAAACCTTGACGGACAGAATACAATGGGCTTAAGTACATGAGGGAAGATGCAGGACAGGTGAGGAACATGGATAAATTGATTAACTAAATAAGAACAGGAGCATGACCATATATGGAAGCATAGGAAGTACTAAAAAAAATCACAACTAACAAGTGACATATAACACAGACATGGGTGTGACACAATCATATCTAAATGAAAGCATAAATTAATAAACTAATAAAAAGAGAAAAGCACATGACAAAATAGTACAACTAAAATGAAACCTGAAAATATAAAAATAACAAGTTAATTTAAAATATTAAAAATAGATTACAACGGTCTTGTTTAGTTTTTTTTGCAATTAAAAGACAATGGGTAAAAAAAATGAAAAAAAAAATAAAATAAAATAAGGTAAAAATAAAATAATATATTAGTAAATAAAGAAATATTATATATTATATATAAAAAAATATTAGTTGAAGATCTTAAAATTTAATTGAGAATTAAAAATGTTGCCTTTGCAACTAACTCAAATATTTTAAACTAAAATATTAAAATGACCAAAATGTATATATGTAAATGTAAAGATGTTTTAAAAACTAGTAAAATGGCGAAAGCACATTACAAAATTACTAAAATGAAAATAAAAACATAAAAATAAAAGCAAATTCAGAACATAAATATTTACTATATTAGTCAACATTTGAACTGAATCAAAACCTTTCAAAGTTGTCCTAAAACCTAAAACGCATTAATGTATTTTGAGCCATTTTAAATGCTGACTGTACATAAATAATAGTAAAATAATACTGCTCATAACCATTGTTCAGAATGCCAAATATGACTATTATTATCCCTCATACTGAGGTTTAGTGATTTGGAGAAATCTCTGTTGAAATCTCTGTTACTTTACTAAATATCACAGATACTTGATGATGCACTGTTTAACAATTTAAACACCCACAACAACATGCTAAAACCACTTAGAAATGTCAGGGATGCATTGCTCTGCATTTCAAAACAGCAGGTAATATTTCCCCTTGGCCTTCAAATTCAGTGTACATCTGATATAGTGTCCACTGCACAAACAACCGAGATCTAAATGGATGTGATTTTCCCTCTGCGCCAGTACAATACATATCAACTGTACGCTTCACTCCCTCCATCTCTCTCTCTGTCGGTCTAAGAGGTCTGCAAAGTACACAGCTAGAAAACTGATTCGCCCCTGCCAGCTGGTTATTAAATTTGTTTGCAAATATCCAGCCTATTCTTATCCTTTCTGTTTGTCTCTCTGTCCGTTCTCATACCTCCATGCTTTCATTTTCTCCCCTCATTTCCTCATCAGCATGCTTTCTTAATACGCATTCCTGGTCTTACTGCGAATAACTCATCAGTGCATGCAATTCTGAAGGGGAAGAAAAGTATTTGTTTTTGCAATCATTCATAAAAACATAATAACTTTTTCCACCTTCGGAAAGACCTTCATTGTTACAGTTACCTGGGCTGGTTTATTTTAAAGAAAAATGCATTACCATTTTGTTTTATTTACATTCTCCCATTCTTACAAATCTATACGATTTTCTTATTTTTATATTTTTTGATTGACTGATTCCATGCTGTCTTCCATACAATTACAGCGGAAGCCTCAGAAAGCACACAAAAGAAGTGATTCATGCAAGAAATGCTTATATTCAAGCATTTTCAAATCTTTGGAACAGACTGATATTTAATTTGTTTTTCTATATAACAAAAAAGGACGTAGCACAAAGCTACATAAACGCACAGTAATTGCACAGAGAATATTTTTTTCCCAAATGCACAGATTTTTTTTTTTTTATATGATATTTGTTTTGTGGAGGGAGAGAGGTTTGAACAGAAGCGGCGAGAAGAGAAAAGCATAATGAAGAGCAGCGGTCAAATCGCATGAATCTCCAACATCTAATGTACCCCAGCACCCGATGAATATTAATGTCACAGAGTGAGCCACATCCACAGGCTTTGATTCTGCCTACAGCTGGGAATAGAAACAGATGTGTCATCTGGAAAAGAGGTCAAAAATAATAATTATCTATAGTTTAAATTAAAGGTTACTAAGCAAAATTCACTACTGACAGTTCATGCAGCACAGCTATCATTCCAGTCATGGCCCCCAAAAACTTGCTGTGTTCAAATGAGCAGAAATGCATGGATAGATGCAAAAATACTGATTCTAAACAGCATCATCCATGGAAAAATGCAGTTGGAAAAACTGAAATAAAATATTGTGTGGAAGCCAAAAAAATTAAACTTAAATGGTTGCTTATAAAAAATACAATTGTTGCTATTGTTTGTATAAAATCAAATTAAATGACAAATTATGGAAAACTAAATATGAAAAGTTGTTTATATGTTTTGTAGAAAATGTGGGTTTTTGTTTGTTTGTTTGTTTATTTATGTTGCGATACATAAATAATAAGGTAACACTTTAGAATAGGGAACACTTGCTTTCCCCTCAATAAATTCTTAATTTACTGCTTATTAAGTTTAGTTTTGAGTAGGATTAGGGATGTAGAATAAGGTCATGTAGAATTAATGTGTGCTTAATTAGCACTAAAAAATTTAGAATGTTATAGTTATATGCAACCAATAGATGTAACTTGAGAATGTGTGTGTGTAAATTTATCATCCATGTAAGTTTCAGAGATGATGTCAGATTTACTTTGAAAGAATATAGGGACAAAATATTAAACCTATCAGCTTAGCTCAAGAATATTAATTATGACATCAAACAGGTGAATGGGTTCTGGCCATAGTGAGATTAAAGCTCACTGGTGACACATTCATTCAATCCACTGCAGATGTTACTGGTAAGCTTCTGCTTGATCATAAAAAAGTGTTCCTCTTACATGACGCTCCTGTCATAAACAACATGCTCTGTGATTCTCTGTAGTCTTCCTCCATATACTGATGTTCTGCTTGCTGTTCTTACACACATGGATCCCGGATCACTTTAGACAGGGTCTTTGCCGGGGCAGTCTAGCCTGTTTAATCCTCTTTTATCTTCTTCCACCTCATTTCTCACTTTAGATCAGGTTTTCCACCTGTCTTCCCCTTCACCCGTGGCCCTTCAGCACAGCACTGAACTGGACAGATGTTATTCAGAACACATCAATATGAATACATCAATACAGCAGCAGGATTCTGAGGGTCATATTGTTTTTTTTTCTGTGACTTCAATGAACAATTAATATATCACCAATCAACTTTTGCTCCACCAAAGCACATACAAGAGATAACAATTACAATTAAAACCGTAAGAATATTGGTAATTAACTATTAAAACTCTTTTCCATGAGCATTATCTTGAGGACAGCACTGCTCTTTTCTGTTGCTGTCTTTGTCTGGTTCTGGTTTATGAAGACTAGAAGGGTCTGACCTTTGCACGCTTGACTTATTATTTTATTCCTTTTACTTCATTTATAATAATGGAATTATATAGTGATAGTTGTGCTTTTATTATAACTCATTGTGATTCCTGGCTCAAAACTCAATTAAACGCGTGAACAAATTAAAACTTATTTAGCGTGAATTATTTTATTGAATTTTAATTAAATGGGATTAAGCTGTTATTTGAGTCTTTCAGAGCTCTGTTTCCCAAAAGGCTGCCGTGTCTCTCCATCTGTCCCACGTCTATTGCTTTTGTCTTTCCAGCCAAAGATGTCAAACCACATTTGGGTTGGGTATTAAATTAATGTTTTTTGAAAAAAAGTAAACTGGGAACACTTCAGAGCGAAGCCTCAAATCCGCACTGATCCCTCTTTCTCTTGACCTTTCTGACTATTTTGAGAGGAAATAAAAGCAGTTTGCAGATCGGTTCTCAGATTCATTCATTTACTGAGTGGTAAGAGTTGAAATCATTGCTCAAGACTCAAGGACTCCTGATAGCCTTTGTTCCGGGATGCATCATTTGTCAAAACCGCATACAAAAGTGAAACTCCGCGATCTAACAATAACCTTAGAATTCTAATGTCTTTGAAAAACTCCAGCATCTCGCTTGTTTCATAAATGATTCAATAAGCCCTGGGAGTGATCCGAACACTTGAAGTGTTGAACCGTGCTGGATGTCCAGGGTTTTGCACTGTCTATTATTAATAAAGAGAATTTACTTCAATACTCTTTACAGGAGGATAACTGGCCACGGACGGCACTTGCTTTCATTATTTTTCGTTCTCACTGTCTTTATACCATCAATTCAACTCAAATACTTCCACAGTGAACCACAATGTCATATTTATCAGAAAGGAATACACATTCAGCCAGTATATGAACCAGCAATGACATTATTTGTCCTAAATGTATTACTAGCATCAGAATGATTACATTCAATTCAAATAAATAATTTTTCATTATTAAATTATATTGAAAGGTTTTGCCGGAAAATAATAATTTAGCTGGTTTATGAGGTAATTCTTTATTATATTCTTTAACAGACAACACTAAAGCATCTAAAGCAGGGGTCATCAAACTCAGTCCTGGAGGGACGGTGTCCTGCAGAGTTTAGCTCCAACCCTAATCAAACACACCTGAAGCAGCTATTCAAGGTTTTATTAGGTACACTCTAAAAAATTGCAGGATTAAAACAACCCAATTTGGGTTATTTTGGTAACCAAACGCTGGGTCAAATATGGACTAACCCAGCGCTGCCATCAGGAATACACCACCGCGGCACAACGGCCCACCACAAAATCCCAGGTATGAGCTTTCTTGGGGTTGGCGGGATATTAACGTTGTTTTATCTCTAGCTTTTCCTCCATATCTGCGCCCCTGTCAGACCTGACCAGGAAGGGGCAACCCTTAGCGAATCCAATAGACGGAAAAAGCTGAAGTGGCCCTGAAGAAGGCCCTGACCGCAGAGCCGGTCCTCTACGCCCCGGACTTCAATCGTCCCTTCCTGGTGCAGACCGATGCCTCCGACTCGGGACTCGGAGCAGTGCTCTCCCAGGAACATCAGAGAGAGGAGCTTCTGGTCGTCTACATCAGCCGTAAGCTGACCCCAGCGGAAAAAAACTACACCGCCATGGAGAAGGAGGCCCTCGCTGTCAAGTGGGCAGTCCTGGAGCTCAGGTATTACTTGGCAGAAAATTTATTCTCTACACAGATCATGCCCTTCTCCAGTAGATGGCCCAGGCCAAGGATACAAATGCCTGGGTGACCAGATGGTTCCTGACGCTCCATGACTTCCATTTCGATGTGCGGCACCGAGCTGGATCCAACAACGCAAACGCGGATGGCCTTTGCAAATAATAACTGCTGTGACTCTTTACATTGAAAACTTACACCCCATCACATATACAATAATGGCAATATCATTACTCAATTTATTATTTAATCATGGTGTTAAATCCCAGTATGTCGCACTGGCATATTGACACCAATGGTTCGAAAAACGATGCTAGAGGAGGTACCCTGTGCATCAAAAAGTGATGCCAAAGGGTCCTGAACAAGAGGCAATATGTGAGAAAGTGTGGGGTAAGACTGTGTTAATTTAATTCATGAGGTGACAGCAAAGAAACTATGTCAAAATATGACATATGTCTTTTATAATATGTCAAAAGATTTAATTTTTTTTAATTTCAAATAAACTCAACTGTTTCTTGAGCAGCAGATCAGCATAGTAGAACGATTTCTGAAGGATCTGAGGGAATGATGCTGAATATTCAGCTTTGCATCACCTAAATAAATGTAATTTTACAATATATTCAAACTTAAATTCCAATATTATTTCACTTTATTAACATTTTTGTTGTATTTGTATCATCACATACAGTAAATGCAAGAGAAAAGATTTTTTTTTTTCAAAAAGGGATCACTTTTAGTGTAGTTTGCTGCCTGATGAACCAGTTGACTGAGCAGTATTGTCTGGCAAGCTTTATGCTATTTTTCATGAATAGTGCAGAAGATGGACTGAAAATCTACCTCGATATAACCAAATTTGCTTCTTGCTAAACAATTTGCTTCTGACATGATGCTTTTAATGTAATGGGCTAGGCAATGTAAGGTCTTAAAGCAAGGCATTAACCTGCCTAATCGTGAAAATAGCTCCCATTCATCAAAACTGTGCTTTCCTTTACTGTAAGAGTTGCAATCAAACTGTTTGCTCAAAATATTAGGTGTTCTTGAGAGCATGAGCGCCACAGTAATACTTCATTCCTCACATTTCCACAGCACTTCTCTCTCCTCGGCAGCCGTTGTAAACGTTCCCCTGATTAAATCTGACCCAGGGAACGCTGTCCCTAATTAGCTTTGCTAAACTTTGCATTACAGTCATAAATCAGCAGCTCTGTGTTAGTCTTCCAGGGGGGAAATGTAAATTTCGTTCTTTATAATATTTATCATCCTGCTAAAACAACAGCAGTGCCTGACACGTTATTTAAATCCAGGTTGGTCATATAACAATGCGGCTCGATCTGCCGAGATGCAGAGGACTGTTCATGCTATTCTCATTAAAAGAAAGAAATATGAGCGCTCAGGAATGACCTTATTATTCTAAATACGAAGGTTGGACACTGGAAGAGATGCACAGGTAAAGCCAATGCACACAAATGAACGCAGGCTTCCCAATAGCATTATTACAGTACGCTGTTACTATATTATGCAACGCTCCTGTCAAGAGTCAAGGCATTTTTTTTAAATAAAGTTAGATTAAAAATGCTAAATAACTACTTTTATGTATGAGATGCCACAGCTGAATTATACATGCAATATAATGAGGTCATGTGATGAATGTTTGTTGGCTTAAAAGAGTCAGTAGATATAATATTTCTAGATATGACTCGGGTCCCTCAATCTGAGGCTTTTATGCAGTAATTGCAAGCAGCACTAAAAAATAGCAGGCAGTATTGTACGTCTACTTGTATTACATTTCAAACACAGTAGCACATTAATGGAAAGAAAATTTGCGGCTCGTAATATATGTTCAGAAAAACACACAGCTGTTTCTGCTTCCCATCAGTTTATTGATCAGGATAATCGAGTTGAAAGTAATAGGGCACAATGCAAATTGAGCTTCTACATGTAAACAAACACAGACAGGCTGTAATAATGGAGTGCGGAGCACAGAAAACAGACCAATTTATGTGACATTAAAGACAGATCTTCAGAACTTTTGGTCGCTTCTATGCAAATGAGCTGCAATTAAGTCTGCAGTGTTTAGATGTTTGTGAAGTTTGCATGGCAGGAAGTGCTGGGGTGAGTTATAGCACTCTCACAGCCTCTTATTAAGAAGTGTACAAAATTAATGGCTATTTTTTAACACTATACCTGACACCTGTTTTCCCCAGAGCTTTTCCTGCTTCCTTTAGAATCTGACCACAAAATATGTCACAGACGTTTTAGTAGTTTCAGAATTTTTAACATTTTACAATTCTATTTTGTTTTTATTGTGGTTGTTTAAATCAGCGTTACAGCTGTAATAATAATTATTATCACTAAAAATATTACATTATTTTAAAAATGATTCAAATACAACTACCAGATAAAAATAAAATGTTATAATAGTTTAACTGTTTAAATAAATTGAGTTGTGTACAATAAATAATAATAATAATAAATAGAAAAGCATATTATAAAAGTTTAAAATAAAAATAATACAAAAACTAAATTTAAAATAACTATATTAGGTAACACTTTACAATAACGTTTGTAGGAGCCTAAATGCATCTTATTTAAGTGGATATAATTTTATGTTTAAAAAGGGTTAAATACATTGGATTTATTTGTATAGTTAAGACAGGACTTTTATAATGCTTGATGTATACC
>JAUCMT010000039.1:15230715-15244851 GCA_032357475.1 Enteromius thamalakanensis | reverse complement strand
TAGTAACGCGCTAATTAACATTCTCAGTAACGATAACGGCGTTACAAATATGGGAAAAGTAATTAATTAGATTACTCTGTTACTGAAAAAATAACGCCGTTAGTAACTCCGTTATACTTAAACGCCGTTACTCCCAACACTGGTCATAGGAGAGTGTTATTTTTGTGTTCTTTGCGCCAAAAAAGTATGAAGAATGAAGTTAATCCACTGTTTTTACCATGTTTCTGGACCTGAGATAATTTCAGTTATATTGCTGTCTATGGAGGGACAGATGTCAAACTCAAAACTCTACTTTAGAACTTTCAATAGCAAATACTTCAACTAATAACAATGCATAAGATACTTACAATCGCTGACTTGGTCTGAATCAGCGTTCTCTTTTATATAGAGTTTTGTAACTCTACATACCACACTAAAGAAATTCACTTCGGACCTGAGCTTTATATGAAGTTACTCTTCGTGAGAAGACCTCTTTCATCTACAAGGAGTGACGGTGCTGGCGGGCTGGTGTCACTGCATTTCAGCGGCGGTGGTTCCCAGTCTAGTGGGTTGCCACAGCAGTATTGCACTTTTAAAACACTAACATTGATTTTTTTCATTAAATCTGTGACAATGTTAAAGTCAAATAATGCTCAGGATCTATAGAGGGCAGAAGATTCTTGGATTCTTTGGATGAACATATAATCCACTCAGATAATTGGGTCTTAAATAGATACAGCCACATTTAGACTGGATGTGGGTACACCGAAATGAGCTCTATTTTCATTCATTTCTGGGAATGAGGTCTCAATCAAAAGTCATTTCTGTGACATTATGAGCAGTAAATAAATTATTGACTTGAATCAAAGTACCTCCTTCCAAAGTGCTCTTCAAGAAAGAGAGATCCTATTGAAGTCTCAGTTGCTTTTCCTAGATAGATTCAATGAAGAACAAATGAAGACTGTCCTTGAGAAGTAGCTCCTAAAAAAAACTGACATAGCTTCAGAAACATCTCAGTTCAGATTTGATCTAATGTCAGGTAATTCAACATAAACATTTCACATAAAATTCATTTAAAGCCATTCATTTTATCTCCTATTCTAGCAAAGCAATATATATATATATATTTCTTTTCTCCAGGAAAAGAAAAACTCCCACCAAACAACGGCTCTGGGAGCTGTGGACCTGAACGTCTACCCATTCTGCTAAGATGCCCGTCTGTCGCTGAAACTCATCAAACCACCACACGTTTGTCGCAGAATTCACTGTCATTTGCTCTGTAGTGTCAACAGTCCCAGAAGCCTCCGCTGTCCCCGGACACCACCGCTAACACATCAAGAGCAGCTCCGAGGGCCAGACGACAAGGTTATATATAGACACAGATATAGGTATCTTTGCTGAAAATGCCTGCATGTGCATTTTATTTTATGGTTGCAATCAAGGCTGCTGCTCTCGCAGACGTGTCGTTACTTCACTGAACGGGTTACAGAGATGATCACACATTTCTGCCTCACAAATCAGACTATGGTTACATCATCTGTGATGCTGGTATATTGCGAGCACATAAATGCATACGTATTTCATAAACTGTAGGTGATTCAAGCACTCCTTGACCTTTTTTGGTGCATTCAAGGATGCCTATAAAATCTGCCGAGAGCTACATGTTAACATTCACACTCAACCCAAACAACCTTGAAGCCACCATATATCATATTTTATATGTAACTTGAAAAACAATACAAATAATACATTACTGAAAAAAAGCGAATGGTCAGATAGCGCTCTGATATTACCAGAAATATCTTAATTTGTGTTCTGAAGATAAATGAAGGTCTTATGGGTTTGAAACAACATGAGGGTAAGTAATTAATATAATTAAAATTTTTAATTTTTGGGTGAACTAACCTTTTAACTACTGGTAACATGGTCTTAACATTAGTAATTACCATCATTAAACATCTTTCATTAAAATACATAAAGTGTTAGGGCTTTAGTTAATGAAGTTTTGGAAATATTGACATTGAGGTGTCAGCAGGAAAATCATAACCACTTAATGAGCATAGAGGGCAGATGCCCCATCCCCAAAAGCCCCCTGGCAGGGTCCTTAGACCTATTTAGCGTCTTCTGTGAGCTCTGAAACAAACTGAACTCCATTCAGAAGCTGCTGATTTCCACACATCAGCCTGTCGTGTAATTACTGAACTGCGTCTAGTTATGCTCGTAATCAAAATGAATGTGTAAGAAATGGAAAAGCTTAAAAACAAGAGCTGTTTTTATTAGAATTGGACAGTAAACATTATTGCTTTAAAACTGGCATCAGTGTAAAGCGTGTATCTGTCAGCTAAAAGGGTTTAGAGCTATGGGAAAATTATTTATAAAGAGAGAAAAAAACTGAAGCTCATGTTTGAGCGTTCGAGTGTGAAAAGGAAATCACAGGTTAAATATGACTAGATTCATACCTCTGGGAGACATGTTCAATTTTTCATGGCTTCAGTCCATGTCATAACACATTCACATCAACAACAGGTTACATACGTTTTCACAGATCTGTTTAGCAGGGATGCAATGGGCTCAAAAGGGCATTTTTCCAAAGAAAAACAGGACAAAATAGGACAAGATAATTTGTAAAAAGAAAAAAAAGGCCTATTTTCTTATCTTGTTTTACAGTACATTATTCATCACTACATGCTATTCCAGAAAAATCCCCCAGAATGAACTAATTTCTGACTCTGACAAGGTACTTTTCAACTCATGAAGGTGGCTTTGTTAGCTTCAACCAAGTGTCTTCAGCAGTGTTTCAAAACGGAACACAAGCTCTTATAAGTAATGCAGACTTTTCCCAATACAATTTCCAAATTAATCCCCAATGAACACAAGCAATTTTTCTTATTTAGTATCCTGTTTCAAATAAAGAACATAAATAAAATGTATGAATTACTTGCAATGTGAATTCATAACTGTTCAAACCTCTTTCAAAGCCATTCAAATTAAGTCATAGGAAAGCAATATTGCATCTAAACATTATTTTTTGTAATAAATAAAGTTTTGTTAAAATTCTCTCTCTCTCACTCTCTCTCTCTCTCTCTCTCTTTATATATATATATATATATATATATATATATATATATATATGTATACTGTCTGTATACTGTAATTGACAAATAACAATTAAATAGTGTCATGTGATGTGACATAGTAAACATTTTAAATAAATAAATAAAAAAGACACCACAATAAACATGAGAAAAATTTAGAGCTTTCTTTATTTATTCATGTTATTTTTATTTTATTTCCTTATTTTTTTCTGTCACGCCATAGGTAGTTGTGTCAACTACATATATGTATATATATATATATTTATAGACACTCACCTAAAGGATTATTAACAATGCTCATGTAGCCCGTTGCATTTAAACAATGCCCAATTGGCACTAAGGGGCCTAAAGTGTGCCAAAAAACCATTACACCACCAGCATGCTCAGTGGTAATAAGGCATGATGGATCCATGTTCTCATTCTGTTAACGTCAAATTCTGACTCTACCATGTGAATGTCTCAACAGAAATCGAGACTCATCAGACCAGGCAACATTATTTCAGTCTTCAACTGTCCCATTTTGGTGAGCTTGTGCAAATTGTAGCCTCTTTTTCCTTTTTGTAGTGGAGATGAGTGGTACCCAGTGGGGTCTTCTGCTGTTGTAGCCCATCTGCCTCAAGGTTGTGCGTGTTGTAGCTTCACAAATGCTTTGCTGCATACCTCGGCTGTAACGGGTGGTTATTTCGTTGAAAGTTGCTCTTTTATCAGCTTGAATCAGTCGGCCCATTCTCCTCTGACCTCTAACATCAACAAGGCATTTTCGCCAACAGGACTGACGCATACTGGATATTTTTCCCTTTGCACACCATTCTTTGTAGAAATGGTTGTGTGTGAAAATCTCAGTAACTGAGCAGATTATGAAATATCCCTTTCTAAATATATATGTATACATATATATACAGTATATATATATGCTTGTATTTTTCAGATTGAGGCTGTTCCTTGTTCTCAACATACGGGCACCATTTCTTTTGTTGTTCTGTTTAAAAGAGAAGCATCCTGTACTCAAGGGAAGTCCAGCGAATCGATATCTTAAGCAGCACTGAAGCGGCAGGATTGATGACAAGCAGATAAAAATGAATCTGGCACATCTACACCGCTCTGTAATAAAAGAAATCAGACTCAATCCTCCTCTTACGTCACCCTCCAGAGGCCAAAATCCCAGAGCAAAACAGAACAAAACTGAATGCAAAGGCTGCTATAGTTTGCTGGAAAGGCTGTTTTGCATACTAGCAGTGGCTTTCTCACCAAAGGCCTGTCTCAGTCCTCATAACATCAGCTTAGTGATAATTCTGTACCAAAGACTTTTACCAGGACTTATTATTGGGGGTGAACTGGGAGATTTTCCATGAGCTACAGAAACCTAGCCTTAAAATTTCCTTGGCAGATATAATAGATTGCATTACATCCAATGTAATTAGCTAAGCCAGACCGCTGATATCAGCAAAATGAAGCCATCTCATCACCTCTGCTCACGACCCACAGCAGATAAGACAGAATGAGGCCGTTTTACAGGAGAATGACAAAGCGATCTTGTGCAGATTCCTGCTACACTCTTAAAAATGAAGACTCTAATTAGAACCAAATAGGGTTTTACACTCTTATGTCATTAGACATCCTTACTACTTTCTACTTTTTCAGTTATTTAAAAAAAAAACAGCCATTTTTAGAACTTTAAAGAGCACATACTGTGTACAAATATGCTTGATAACAAACAGATTCACAAACAAGTATGCATCTGCTATAATTAAAGGCCAACTCACAAGGAGCGATTTTGGCCACTTTTTGACGTCTGATACAAATTTTAAAATTCCTAAAAGAATCCTATAAGGCTAAAATCTGTAGTCTCTGATTGTGAGTTTGACATGTTCATCACCAGCCGATTAATGGCTGTTGCAATCAATTTTGACCTCCAACGAAATTCTGGCAGATTTTGTACATAGTCCTGCTGTGTGACATCTCCTACAACCAACATCAAACTTTCTTTATATCTTAAGACAAGCCATGATCAGAACTAATGCTAGAGATTCCTTCTATATGCCCTAAACTCCTCACCTTCGTCCTCCGCTCGCAAAATTCATCTGACATGTTGCCTTTGCTATGAACACCAGTAGCCCCACTGTTTTTCGATGGGTGTGTGGTGGTGCTTATTCTTCTGTGCTCACATGGGAAAAAAACTAAGTTAGTTATTTACATTATAATTTAAAAACTATAAATAGTTTTGTTAAAGAACCCATCGATCTGCTTCAGAGGAAATGTGAACCCCTCGTTGGTGTATAGGTTAGACTTATAGGTTAGTATATTTGGTTTACGGGTGTTTAAAATAATGGGTCCACCAGCATTACCAAACTTAGAAGAGCCAGGATAACACATGTGATTACACAAAGACATCCAGGGATTTAAATACACATATAAATTAGGTCAGGAGGGGGAGACTAGAAATAAAACACTATGGCAACTAACGAGATGGGCGGAGACACGAATGAAACACCAAGACAACATACAAGGAGAGCAGAGACCATAGTTCATGAAAACAGAGTCCAGGCTTGAAAATTAACACAACACACTTAGAGTTATTCTGATGATGGAGTGCCAGCCTAGCTCACTGGTTGGCACTTCCAGCCTGATTGTGACAGGAATTGTGAACTTTTCTAGAAATTTCTGAGTGAAAATTATTTCTGCACCAAATTAGTTTGTGTGCACTGTAAAGAATTAGTTTTTTGTAAAGTTGTAAAAATAGTTTTATTTTTATGTAAATCTGCTATTTTGCATATAATTTTTTCCCTCATAATTACAAATTTTTATTTCACACTAGAGCTTAGAATGTTTGAATTGGGAAATAAATGGGGAACAAAAAATTATATCTTTATTATTATTATTATTATTATTATTAATTTTTATCCATGACGGGGGAAAAGCAAGGAAAAAAGAATTGCCAAATGAAAACTATTTAAAGTTCAAAAATGTAAAAATATGTGAGAATTGTGAGATTCAAAATAAACAAAAGATTTCGCTTAATATAACTGCAAGATTTTTTTTTTTAATAATGTCATAATTGCAAGATACACAATCAGAATTGTGAAATAAGGAAACCAGCTTCCATGCTGTGCCTTTGCTATTTTTATTATTTTTTTTTAATCTACTAGCAATTTACTAGTGGAAATTGTACAAAGCCGGTCTGAATGAATAAACATAAAAAAGAAAATGTATTCATTTATTGTTTCAGGTCACCATGAAAGCCCTGCTTGTGCTACCGCTGTTTAGAAACATCTCAACATCCACCCAGAATCTGACCTGAGTCACAAGCAGCAGCTATTTTCAAAGTGAAGGTGGCAGTAATAGCCACAGGCTGTCTGTCTTTAGCCCTGCTTCATGCTCTCCTCTCTTCCTGTGGCTCACCCTATGCACAAGACAACAGATCAGATGTGTCAGGAGCACGGCCCTGCTGCCCACACGCCAATGAGAGAACACTGAATCAATGCCCAGGGGTAACAAATCCAACCCACTTTACAACTATTACATGTAAAGACAACAATATATATCTGTAATGTTGAGATGAAGGCGATGAGTCACTTCTGTATGTCTGTGCCATGTTCACACTGCAGCGCAAACACCCAATTACCATTTTCTGCCTGACTCTGAGATTTTTGTGAGGGTGTTCACATAACCTTTTAAACATGCCTCGTATCAGACACTGGAAAATTGAGTCAGTGCTCTAACTAGGAGGTGATGTGCACCAGAGGCTGATGGGTGATTAATTATGAGGTTGAAGACGTGAAGGAGGGGGCAAATAATTGTATAAAAGAAGCAAAAACATTTTTCTGTGTCTCCTGAAATCAAGCTATTTCTTTATAGCAGTCCGAACACATTTCATTGAAATGGGCACTTTTCCCATTTCAGTTCTTTCTGGATAAATGTCAAACTACTTCCTGGTTTCATGACGTTCTGTAAGAAACTTGTTTTGTGTATAATGTACAAATGATTCAATAAATGTGGCCACATTTGTATTTCGAAATACTAACGCTTTTTATATGATCCTTCAGAAATCATTTCTTTTTACCAGTGTTTTTGAGGAAACCATGATAAAATGTTTTTTTCAGGATTCATTGATGAATAGAACGTTTAAAAGAAAAGCATTTATGAATTTCTTTTGTAACATTATAAATGTATTTACTGCCACTTTTGATTAATTTATTGCATTGTTTATTAATAAAAGACATTACTAACTTTTTAATAGTAAATTTGTCAATTTAACACAAATCCTAAATTAGTCACCAAAAACCATAACCAGAATGCTGATGGGACATCAATACAAAAGCAGATTATGTTTTTTATAGAATTTTGATTTAAATGCTCTTTTTAATTGATAAGAAAATCACAAGAAGTATGTTTTTTCCCCACATATAAAAGAAGTCAGAATGAAAATAGATAAATAAAACATCAGATGTAATTTTTCCCATTCATGCCATCAACCTAAAAACATCCAGAAAATCACACTTCTGAATGCAACCTACCAGCGCTGTTATGAACAAATAAATGCATCGGACAAGCTCGTGAACAAATAAAACATGCATATCTGAATTATCAAACTATCAGTGCACGTCTCTCTTTGTCTGAGCGATGCGAAGAGATCAGCAAGAGGTGTAAATGAAGCCAGCAGATGTCTAAATAACAAGATTTAGCAAACAAAGACCTGAGAGGTACAGCAGCTGCGGTAACAAGATTAGAATAACTGCCTGCCTCATCAGAAAGACAGCCGCTCTAATCCTCTAATTACTTGTAGAGGAACACATGACACACACACACCTACACAAACCCAGGTAGATTTATGAGGAAACATCAGGAAAGCATGGGCACTTCCTGCACCGTACAGTTGCCATTTCAAATATTGATTAAAAGACAAAAAGGATGTGATGACGTTAATTAGAATTTGTTTCGTCTTCATCAATGCAAGGACTCTCCCAGACGAAATCGCACACAAAGACAAATGAGCTTCCGCAGGACTAATAAGCCTTATTTGTATTTGGTCTTTTATATGCAGCTAATCAAGCAAACATGTCCTCGTTTGAAATATTTCTTGTTTGCATTCTTGTTGACCTTTTCCACATCTTTATGAGATTCGCTACGACTTCCCTCCTTGGGAAAATTTCCCTCTTTCTCCTCTCTCGTGTTGGTATTCAAGAGAAGAATAGTGGCTGTTTCTAATCACCATTGCTGAGATTAACGCCTCTCAATCCATCCAAACAAAGGCTGGGAGATTTCCGAAGGGCCCGATTCCACAGCACCAACCAAGTGGGACGGGGAAACAAAAGGAGAAAGAGGTTTTTTTTGTCTGCGTTTTGGGAAGCGTGTAAAGCTCCATCTATATGCTGGCAGACTCGCACTTCAAGCCTCGAAATTTAATTGCAGAAACACAAAGTGTTTGCTTGTACTGAAAATGTGACTGGAGATAAACCGTTGGGTTTTGTGGACATGACTATCGGTCCAGATTTATCAATCAGCACAAACGCTGCAAACGACACCTGTATGTAAAATAAAACTAAACGTGTTTTTTCTAGAGGCGTACAAGTACAAGACAAAATGAGATCAGTGGAGGAAAAGATGAACATTCATCTTTGTGACAGGGTCATCTAGTGCGTTTGAAGGAAATGAAGCCAGCTGACAAAGACATATTGGAACATCGAGTTCACCACTTTGATTTCTCTAATGACTTTCTCTCCGTGTAGCACAGTGTATGTTGTTATCATGTCTCTGATGACGTCACAGAAAACCCCATGCCATGCTGAGCGACAAATCAGGTGTCTCGCAGTCTCACAGTTCTGTCTTCCAAACCTGCACTGCTTAAATACAACTCAGTGCTGGGTAAAATATGGACAAAACCAGGATTTGGGTAGTTTTGACCCAGTGGTTTACTGTTTTCACCCAAATGCTGGGTCAGAACAACCCAATCCCTGGGCGTATAGTTTTAGAATGTGGCATTTAATTGCTGGTAGACTATCTAAGTGGTTAGACTAAGTGGTTAATAGCTATTTATATCAGGTAGGTAGTTCATGTCATTTCAGCAACCAAGGCTATACGTACGGCAAGAAATGCTAATTGTCGACCCATTACGTTATATGTTATTGATATATTTAAAAATAAATGAATAAATAAATCATTAAAGGTTCATATTTGTTTTTTTAAAAGGTTGATATGCATGAACGCTTTGATTTTAATCAGTTTTATTTAAATTGCTTTCAATGATTCACAGTCAACTCTTTCTTTTGAGGATGTTTTCACTTACACTGTGTGAAAAGTTATTTTTAAAAATCGATTATAGGAGCACTTTAAACTGCATGACACTCAGGAAGTGGTTTCGGATTATGAAGTTCTGAGGCTGTTGATGCAAATAATCTACTATGTTTTGATCATAGTTCTGAATCTGACCACATGTGGTCTTCTATAAAATTGTGATTTTCTCAGCTTGTTGTCTAAAGGATTTTTCTTATTTTTATGAAAACATCAACATTTTATGAACTTTCAAAAATGCATGAAGCTACAGTTTTGTTTGGTTTTGTTTGTTTGCTGAAAAGCAGAGGCTCTATTGTTTCTTTTGACGTACTGTAACGCATGTTCAGATATTCAGACATTCTGGGGCCATGAAAGTTTTCAAAAATGCTGGTGGTGACTGCCAACTTTACTTTTTTATAAAAAGGTTTTAAAAGATAAAAAGTAGAGTAGCCCAACAAGACATATTCAAGAAAAAGTGAGGTCTTGCACAGCATAAATTTGGATGGTTGCCTTCCAGAAGAAACGCATGAGTCAGTCTTGAATGTCCTAAACTGGCGTTCCAGCTCAGACTAGTTAAAAACCAGCTACTGTAATCCAAAACCACAGTTACCATGTTAAGCAATCTTAAGAAGGATTATCCAAGAGGGGAAAATATAAATTTACTTACTGTCATGTTGTATTAATTCATTCAATTCAATTCAATTGCAACAGCATGAATTAATGAAAATTGTTTAATCTTTATTGACATGATGAATATTTTTATTTACATACAGTACATTAATGTATTACATGTATTAATTTGGCATATGATTATATATATATATATATATATATATATATATATATATATATTAAAGGACTTACATAATTTAATTTCATATATTAAATTATGTAAGTCAAGAGACAACTCTACATTTTTCTGTACAGTCAGTATTTTCTTTGTTGATATGCAGATATATTTTTATTCTATTTATATATGTTAGTTGACTTATAATATACAGTATTTTAATTTCGATTTCTCTGTTTATCTCATTGTTTCTGTACTTGTGGAAATATGCAGCCACTGGAGAAACAATTTCCTTCGGGATTAATAAAGACATCACTTATCTTATCTTATTTTATCTTATCTTATTTTATCTTATCTCTTATGACATTGCATTTAATAGATTTGGACTCATAGTAGCTCATGCATTCCGTGAGAATAAAACCCATGATCCTAGTGTTACCATACCAAAAATTTGCATTAGAGCAGCAATAAACTAATCAATATCCCATTCTATAGCAGCCAAAAGCTTGCTAAGCAATTTCTTGATTGAAAAAAAAGAGGGTAATTTCAAGATTAAAGTCATTATAACTTGCTAAATTTTGAGAAAAAAAATCTAAATAAAACGTTGAGAATAAACTCGTTAAATTATGAGATAAAAGTCAATAATTACTAGTCAAATGATAAAAGGGTCAAAATATCAGGACAGGACCTATATATTGAACAGGAATTGACTGTTTGTTTGTTTTTTTAACCACCCTATCAGCTAAGATCATTTATATAACGCTTTGGTGTTGAGCTTCAGCTTGGTCTGGAGATGCTGGTTGTGGTTGCATGGATGGATGAGGTAATTACACATCCTCCCCCATAATAAGATTGACAGTGACCTTAAACAGGCTGCCCAAGAGTGGAAGTGGGAATCGGGGAGGGAGAATAAGGAAGACAAGGAAAAATGAAGGCTTAAAGGACGATGGACAGTTACAAAAGATGGATGGCATGAGAGAGGAAAGATGGATGGTTTGGTAGATGCTTAAACAGAGGCAGTAATGGAGAGGGGGTATGAATCCCAGTGCTTTTACCACCACAATATATAAAATGTAAAAAAAACTATAAAGTCAAACACAAATGCAACTATGCAATATTTTAACAGAAAGTGAAATAGTGTAAGTGATGAATGCATGCATTTAAAATTATAATTTGAAGCAGGACCTTGCAAAAGTGAAAGTCTGCACTGACTCTGGTCTTAAATTCACTGCATTAACTATTTTTTTCTGCCCTCGTTGAGAAATAAATCATAAACATACATGATACACAACAATCACATGAACTTTCTTCTTATTTGTATTATTATTATTCTTTTAAAGAAATTAATTATTTGGTAAGAGTATATGTATTATGCTTACAATTGAATCTATTAAATTGGTCAAAAGGGACATTTACAATGTAGTAAAAGATTACAATTTCAAATTAATCCTGATATCAAGAAATAATAAAAAAAAAATTATCATGGTTTCCATAACAATATAAAACAACACAAACGGTTTTCAACAATGATATTAAAAAACAATAGTACTTGAGAACCAACTCAACATTTTGGAATGATTTCTGAAGGATCATGTGACATTGAAAATTTTATATGTTAATATTTCACAATATCACACTGTAGTTTTGATCAAATAATTTTAATTTTACTGCAGTTTTGATCTTTGATTTTTGACTTTTTTCCAAATATTACACTAAAATTGTCTTTTGTCGTGCCTTAATAAATGAAAGCAATAATCTGATTATATTAAAATATCTAATTATGGTAAACATTACTACCTGTATAATATGATAATCTTAATCTAATATTCTATGCACTTAAATAAGTGTTAAGTGTATAGAAAAAAATGGACCATTAGGACATCAAGCACATATTCACACATCCATACACACACACAGTTTTTTTCTGTATTTTCTGTTGCCCCACCTAAACCTATACATCACACAAAACCACAGGCATTTTTACATTTTCCTAAAAACGTCATTCTGTATGATCTATGAGTTTTTCCTCATGGGGACCAAAATAAATGTCCCCACAAGGACAAGGATTTTGGATTTCTTCTTCTTTGTGAGAATATTTTTTCTCCATTGCATACAAAAATAAAACCAAGCAACTGATAAAACCTCTCATTGTGGTTCATGAGTGCTGGTTGTGTGGATGGACAAACAATAACACAGAAAACATGTTTGGTCACACCTGGTTAGGGCACACTGTAAAGCTACATGTTTTTCTTCACAGACCAGAAGTCACACTCTACAGAAGTCCTCAGATCCGTCCTTTTGATCAGCGAGTGAGTCAGAAGCCAGTAGGACTATCACGGTCTGGAGAGGCCATAAAGTACCACTTTACTCTAATACAAACCCAGACCACCGCAGGAGCTCTGATTGGAGCAGGGCACTTGAAATGGCCACAGGTGATGCCCCACACATGATGTAACACCCGTATCCATATCCCAGAACACTCCATATAGTCATAGAGAACATCTACAGTATATCCATTCTCTCAGTTTTCTTGTCTCCTGTGTCCAAAATCTCCCAGAATCCTCATAAAACATGCTATGTTATGGATGTATAATCACAGGATATTAATGCAATGTATAATATCCGTGCAGTTCATTACATAACTGTCTCATTACAGACTATTTTGCTCCCTTACAATGATTTGAATTAAATTATGGTTCTCATTAAAGCAGACCATACTCCCCTCAGATGGCACGGGTTTCTTTACGCTTGGCATCCTCTATTGCCCTGTTGTTTTATGGGTCATTTGTTTAATTGAAGCAGCAGGGAATGGAAGTGTAGTAGGATGGGTGGTTCTTGGGGGAAATCACTAACCATTAGTTCGGCTAATTTTGGACGCCACCCCAGTAAGGAGCAACGGCACGTATAGGGTTTTCTCATGAATGGACTCAATGTTTTTTTGGATATTATGAATATATAAACAGAGACTCACTGTGTTTAATGTAATCCATCCATCTGCCAGGGTTGTACTGTGAAGTGCAAGTCAATTTAGAATGTGTCAAATTCATAATTGATTCAAATTCTAAAGGTAATTTATGACTGTAATTCTCAACTTTAAATAAAATTCTATACCTGAACTCATCTTGGTGTACTTTTTATTAAGACATGAAATATGTACCAGTAAGTACACATCACTGCAGTTTCCAAAAGAAATAAACACTAGATGCATTAAATTGTTTCTTTTTCACATAAATTTACAGAGTTTTCATTAGCATACTTTTTGCACTTTTTTTGGGAGATTTGAAAACTGATGCTTTTGAATGTTAGCAGCACACATATCCAGCTTTATATCTATGTGTTTTCATAGACTATAGGTTTGTACCGTAGCTCACAGAGTACAGAGATGTACTTGAGAGGCAAGAAGCTCCGATGTATACTGTGTGACTACACTTTGACAAAAAAAAGATTAAATCTATGTAAAAGGAAGCTAAAATGGCACGGTTGCATCAACAAATGCCTTTTTACATCAGTTTTGCATTTGTTAACTGTAGGTTTAGGGTTGGATTTGGTGTAGGGCATTTATCCAACATGATAGAGCATTTACTTTCCAACGTTATTCACATCTCGCTGTGTGCAATCCCTCCCCTTCTCTTCCTCTCAGCTCCATTCTCTCCTCCGGGGGGCAACGAGAGTTTCGAGCCGGGGCTTGAGCTTGAGCTCAGGCCGCTAGGGTTCGGAGCCTGCCGTTCTCCTGGCTCTCTTTTAAGGACTAGCAAGCCAAATTTGCTTTATACCCCTTTATCCATTAATGAGAAAGCGCAAACTCGTGAAGTTAACGTAATAAAAATGTGTCAGGGTTCACATATTAAACCTGTGTTTTAGCCTCACTCAGTGGACATTTCTTTTGAAAATTGCAGTGAATCGTGCAGACAAGCTTTAACAGCTTTAGTATTAGATAGATAGATAGATAGATAGATAGATAGATAGATAGATAGATAGATAGATAGATAGATAGATAGATAGATA
>JAUCMT010000039.1:15201188-15216844 GCA_032357475.1 Enteromius thamalakanensis | reverse complement strand
ACTGACAAAGTGCGCATGCATCATATCTGTGCACATATGATAGGTAATTGCGTCAGTAATTTTTTTTGTGCCGTTTCGAAATAAAAAATTCTGAATAAAAATCTAAATAAATTAGAAAAAAATTTCAGCCTTATGCGATTTAGAAATTGCATGCGCTTAAATTGCGTTTTTTTAGCGATTGCGATTAATTGCACAGCCCTAGTTCCATGAGGATATTTAATAAATTTCCAACCATAAATCCTAATTTTTGGCAAGTAATATGCATTGCTAAGAACGTCATTTGGACAACTTTAAAGGAGATTCCCCCCTTTTTTTTTTTTTTTTTTTTGCACTCTCAGATTCCAGATCTCTGCCAAATATTGTCCTATCTCTGCAAACCATATATCAATGGAAATCTTATTTATTCAGGTTTCAGGTGATGTATAAATTTCAATTCCAAAAGAAAAAATGATGAAATGAAAGCTACTTATGACTGGTTTTGTGGTCCATGGTCACAATATTATTTTAAATGATTGAGCATATGAATGCTTATCTTTAATCAACTGGCACTCAGAAGACATAAATAAAATAAATCTGTTATTGCTTTCAGTTACCAAGTGAAAAACATATCCTTACCCAACAATTGCCATAGAGCTTGGTCTTATTTTCATGACTCTCCAATGAACAAAATATTTTTTTTTAGTTTTAGTTTTTTTTCTAATAGTGCATCATTTCATAGCCACCAACACAAAAAATCAACTTCAAAGCCTTGAAACTCCCAACATATCAATTATATCTGGACAGTGTGGTTTCCAGTGGTAACTGATAACCTGGAGCACTGGCCAGCACAAGCGTGCATGTTCAAAAGAACATGTCTCCCAATTAACCCTGGAACATGGTCATGTTACTTCACTGTCGGTCATGGCCCTCTCTCATTATCTGTGTGATCCTCCTCCAGGGGTCTAATTGGACAACATACTAGGGCTTTCCTGGTAGTTTGAATGAAGCACAGGAAAAATGCTGCTGGATCAATCTAAAACACGTGCAACAGTGGTATCTATTCATGGCATCCACATTCACAGGGTGATCTTGAATGAAACATCTCTGGAGCGTATCTGACTGCTTCCATGCTGGCATGCATCATTATTACAGCTCTGTGATTCCACTACATTAGATGCAAAGCTGTAGTGAGTGACTTTTATATTACATTTAATCACTTGGCAGATGCTTTTACTCAAAGTGATTTACAAATGAGTAACATCACAATCAATTCATTAAGCAAAAGCCAACAAAACCCGTAGTATGGCCATGCCAAGTTTCACAAGCAAGCTCAAAAGTGCAGCTAGTGCAGTAGTAAAACTGCAGAAAAGAGAAAAAGGTTACCTTTTTTGTCTAACAGATAATTTTTTAATGTAGAGATTTTCATTTTAGGGTTGAGGGTTGTAAAGGTTTTTAAACCTGTATTTTCATCCTTATAGTGACATAACCACCAGGAGGTGCTATGTTTGTTGACTACAGAGGACGGAAAAAGTACTTGTTAGAAAGGATGAAATAAAAAACGTCATGGTAAAAAGTGGTGAGGAACGTCCCAGCCATGCCCACCTGTAAAGCATTTATGCATTTAACGCTACAACAGTACATGATGCATTCGTGTGTTAGACAAGGTTCTTGCCCCCTGTGTGGATGGTTCAACTATTTTCTTGAGGCATATCATAATAACTATGTTTTCATAGAGCTGATTCTGGTGGAGTATTTTGCTACATGCCACCACAGAGAAGCAATCAGACCCAGACAGCATGTCTAAACTTCTGGCTGCTTCAAAAAGGGCAATAACATTGAGATTGGTTCATAAAGAGACCAAAATCAGAGAAAGAGGCTGCAAACAAATTAAATTAAAAAATACATAAAAAAATAAAATATTACAAATAATAATAAAAATAAAATGCACAGGCTTTATCATTATTCTGCTTTTACCCAACAAGGCCACTAATGCAAGTTTTATGTTTCATATGAACATGAAGTCATCCTGTTTGCTCCTGTACAACATATAAATTAAACATTAGGAGGTAATCTGATTCTCTCCATTAGGACACTGTTATCAATGCCTGTCTAGACAATGTCAATATGTATTCCAAGAATCCAGGTGTTCCCTGTGTCTTTGCATGGCCCTTGTTTTCTGTGCCCTGGTACATAATATAACAGTTTGTACCGAATCAAACAAAGGTGTCTCCTTCTGTATGCAGTCACTTAGTATTTTACAGCAGTTCAAGAAATGCAAAGAAAAAGAATTAATAACAAACAAATTCCTTCATTAACACTTCTTTTTCATAATGATGCTAATTTAGCACGGACCATTAACTATCATTAACGAAACAGCCACCGTCATCTACATATTTATGAAACTTTTGCAGTTTTTAAAAAATGAATACTTGGATATTTAGTGACCCGTGTGTCATACAAAATAACAAATATTCTGTCCAAAGCCATGAGCCCAAAATGTAGATAAACTTTTGCATTGCAGCATACTCTATTTTTTAGCAATTCTCCGTTTTAGCACTTCAACATCTTCAGTTCAACATTATTAACTTCTATTTACTTCCTAATATTCAAGTTTTAAAGCAACAATATTTCATTTAACCTTTTTTTTAACTTAGAATTAGTCAACGATAACAGATTTAGCATATACTTTTATGCATATGTCAGACATTTTATTAAAAAAAGGCCATGCTCTACCTAATTAAGTTCATTAGTTAAGTCTAAATATATGTCATATTCTTATACAAGTCTAATATTAAGTACATTGGTGTCTATTCTTCAGATGATGAAATACAGTTAGATACGGTTTACCATTTCCTTACCAGTGCAAATACTCTGAAATGATTAAAAACAATAACCGTATGACCTCAATGAATCATTTACAATGTGTTACCAACCTGCTCTTAGAAAAACAAAGATCACTGTGTTCTTGCATTAACCAGCATCACTAGACACTTCTGAATTCAATTTTCACACACCTCAGTTCTTCATCTAGTAGACACCATTCATCCATACTCTAGATAGCAGAGTACACAGCGTAGTAACACATCATCTGGGATTCAACTAATGACTATTTCAGCACATTTTGCCAGCGGTTAGTAAATAAGATGCAGGTGGCACATCTGTTTACTAAATGGTTTCACCTCACAATGTTTACTGTAGTACATATGTGGCAGGTACTATTATAAAGTGTCGTTCATTCATCAAAACAAATATCATGAAGGAAGCCGTCTCTCAAACGCCTGTCAGATGATCTGAAAGAGCAAGACACCACTGCCATCTTCTGTCTCACTGTTTATTTGGCTCTATTGTCTCGCCTCGCTCTCGGCTGCTCTCCTCATCTCGTGATAGATCATACAGCCAGGAAGAGCAGCCGACTGAAACTTCACCTCTGGAGAATCTGGGGAGAGAGAGAGAGAGAGGCTGCTTTATTGAGCAACATCTCTCTCTTTCTCTCAAACAATAGCCATAAACAGAAGACGTATTCACTGCTGCAGGGTCAGCCTGGCCCATTAAAACAAACATCTGGGGAAAAGCTGATCTCATAGCCTTCCAATAAGTAGAGAGGAAACAGTGTTAGTTTTCCTGTGCAACAGAAAAGCGTTTGTGTGCATCTCTGCTTGTAATCAGAATCTGGGCAATGGCCTACGTACTCGTGCATCTAAATGCATTTGCAGAAGTGTTGTTGTTTTGAATGCATATGCTATGTTTTTTTAGCGTGTGTGTGTGTGACGAACACATGGCAGTGAATCTAGGTGGAATGGATTGCTGATGAGAATTCTGGGTCAGCTGAAGATGCCCAGAGAGAAAGATGCTGAATGTTTCTCAGATGTCCTGAGAGAATGTTGCGCTCACAAATAAACGAGTCTGACTGCTGTGTCCTGCACTCCAGGCGTCCCCATCAACGCCACGACACTCGCAGATGACGAGAATAAAAAATAAGGAAAAGAAAACAAAAGGATTGATGAGATGTGAAAACAGACCAAACAAGATGACATGACAAAAAGAAAAATAAATGTGCTGAAAAAAGAAACAAAAGAAAAGAAACAAAAAGTATGCAAAAAACTGAAACAAACAGTTGAAGAAAAGGAGAAATAAAAGATTAGAAAGACTAGAGGAAATGAAATGGATAGAAAAGAAAAGCAAACATTTTTAGGAAAAATTTTGAAAAAGAACAAAAAAGATGCAGAAAATTAGAAAAAGAATATAAAAGAAATGTAAAACATAATAATAAATGAAAGTAGAAGGGAACAAAAACCATGCAAGTATAAAACTAAAAAGTAAAAGAAAAAAGATAAAAAGTAGACAAACTAAAAACAGAAAAAAAGGGCAAAAAAGAAAAGAAAATGATAGAACAGATAAGCAAAGATGCTAGAATAGATGAAGTGAAAGATGCAGAAACATTAGAAAAAATACTTTAAAAAGAGAGAATATACTATTATTAAGTGATGTTGATAAACAAGTTTCGAGAGGAGCGCTGCCGCGGCTGAAACCCCTTTTCTAATCAATCTAATTCCACCTCGTCCAATCAAATCTTTAACCTTAAATAAGCCTGTTTCCTTCCCTTCCACATCTCATTACGCATCCTTCCTCCACTCCTTCTCAACCTTTTTTTCGCGTCTTCCTTCCGGGGGCAAGCGAAGTTCAAGCCAGAAGCTGAGCTCAGCCCTCGCAAGGGTTCAATCATAGGGCTCGGTGGTCGCTTCGCTCCCTGGACAGATACACTTTAATTGTTTATCATAAGGAAACACAAACTCGTGAAAACACTATGAAGAGAAGACAAGAGAAGAGATAATTAGATGTGTAAAGAAGGGGAAAAAAGACACTGTGTCAATTAAGGAGCCCTGTGGGACCTCTGAGAAATATCTCTCAGTTTCCTCCCTGATAATAACTCTGTCTAAAGCCCAAATTAAAAGATCCATCAGACAGATAACTCTATTAAAACTGTTATTAAATCATCAAAACTATTTCTCAACACCCCTGCCCCACTCACTAGCAGAGCATGTTTAATTGAACCAACTAACAGAGAGAGGGGTGGTTTTACATGAGTGACAGCTAAATTACTCCCCTCTTCATGTTGTACTATGAATCACTTTAGACACGCCAGTTATTATGCTGTAGTCCCGTTTAGAGCAAAATTATGAAGAAGTGTGGCTAATTCATTACAAAAATCCCTTGAAACCTACAAACTAATAAAACGGACTGACCAGCAATGTTTTCCAACACAAACATGGTCCATTATCTGCTCTGTAATCATGCCCTTTCAGTGAAAAAGCATCAGATAAGATTGTTTTCCCAAAAATCTAGGGTACAGCCAATTATAAGCATAATTATAAGCATAAACATTATAAGCATCTTTATCACACTTAACAATATGCTAAAGCTACACTTTGCAATATAATTTCCCATGCATTGCGTTTAACACTGAGCACACGTATCAGAAGAAAACCCCAAAATCAAATACTTCTTAAATGTCAGATGCACTCTTAAGTATCTCAATGTTTGTTCTCGGCCTACATTTTTCTATTATTTTTCCCCCATGGAAAAAAAACAAAGTTGTTTTAGATGAAGTTAAAATGCAAATAAGTGTCATCATGCTCATCAAAGAAGCAGTTACTAAAACTTTACGGTGCATACCAAAATAAAAAGGAGGCAGATATTTGTCAAATTGCCCTATAAAAGTGTATTTTTAAGTTGTTTTCTAAGGAGACTATTTTTTTTAAATATACCATATAACCATAATTATGTAAACCAGAATGTGGAAAAGACAAAACAGGAATAACTATAACAAATATTCTGAAATGAGTTTGAAAGAGCTCATAAAAAAGCTTTCACGTGTGCTGCCCCATAACGGCGCCAGTAAATATCTGAAGTTAAATAATAGGAGGTCAAAGGTCAGTGCATTAGCATTGCTGTTGGCTTGAAGTGTTAATTGTCCCAGTGTCATTAGACTGCTGGTCACGTTGAGACGGAGAAGCACCTCAGCAACTCCAAATGAGCGCATGATTAGAGATTACGCTAATTCATGTGATACCCGTTATATTGCATGTTATTCACATAGCAATTAAAATTAGCATCAGAGCACTGCAGCGCATACTAAGAACGCAGTCATCAGCTGTCATTGTCACCTGCGGAAAAACAGAATAATTAAAATTGCTTTTTTAGGTACACCGCATAACATGATTGAGCTACAGCTCAGGCGAAAAGTGTTTGCAACTTTTAACCAACTGGATCACAATAGTTTTTCTCTTTTAAGCAGTTGTTAACATAGCAGTGAGAGTTATTTACCTGGAGGAAAAACAGCAAGAGACTGCTGGGATGAAGAGCGCCATTCTAGTACTCTGATCTATGTTGTAATGTTCTCATCACACCATCTTCTGTTCTCTTCTAACTTCATACAGCAGGTATTGATCTACTGTATGTACATCGGTTCCTGTAGACATCCATCTAGTATTCCACCTTTTCCAGACATCCTCTCTCATATGAAAGATAGTCTAGGAATGCTGGTTTGTTATCCAGTACATCCAATTTATTTCTTGCACGTGGCATTTGGTTACAAGATACATGGTGTTTGGCATCAAAAATGAGCCATTGTAAATGAGATTCAAAAGCTTTTCAATGAATATTGGCATATTCCAGTGTGTTCCTCAAAGAAAGCTATTGTATGACTTTAGAATATGGACTGCTTTTATGTTGCTTTTTGCATTTTGGGGAGGTTTGGAATTATGTAAAGGGACATTTTAGACAGCTTGACACACAATGACACTTTATGGGATTGATGGGACTTACATTTATAAAATCTCATATACAATGGTTTCAACCACACCAGGATGCAGTCAAAATCCTTCCATGACCTCTTCACAAGCCAGATCAAAACATTATCTCACCTTCACTGAACTATTTGTGTCCCGAATAGATCTCCACCGACGTCATTTCTCACAGAACTAGATGCCTTTCTTCTTAAAAACAAAAAGTTACGAAGAGTTCAGGAGTATGACAGCATTCCCTGAAGGACTAAAACTGTTTTTGAAGGTGAAAGATGACTTCTACTTATAAGTGTCTTTAAAGGAATAAATAATTCAACCCAGAAATGAACATTCAGTCATTATTTACTCACTCTCATGTCATTCCAAACTCGTACAGCTTGCTTCCTTCTCTGAAACACAAAAGAAACAGTTTTTCTTTTTTTTTTTTCTTTTTTGACAAATTGTACTGGTTGCTTTTTCAATGCAACAAATAGAGACTGATGCTTTCAAGCTTTAAAAAAAGGATGCTAAAGGACCATGAAAGTAGTCTTGAGGACATTCTGTGAGGAACAGATCGAAATGAGTAATGCAACTCGAAGCCCATATTACAAGCTCCAGCATCCATTAGGTAAAGTTGTGTACCAAACTTCTGTAGAACATGAAGGCGATGGGGAAAGAGCATCTCTTTAGGTCTGAAATGTCATGCAGTCACACATGCATTTTAATCAGGAAGACCTGCGGGAAACTCCGTGTCTCTTTTGATCACTAAGACTGCTGGGGCGAAACCACTGTTAACATTCAAAGATGAAGACAATTTCTGACATTTCACAGAACCCAAAATACTATGAAAACACGAAAGCCTAAAGATTAATCTACAATGCATAAAAGATACTTGCACACATGCCCTGACAGATATAAAAATGGCACCTTTATCCACTGATGCATGCGTGCGAGCCCACAAACTCTCCAAGTTCAGTCAACTTGAAGTCTAGAAGTTACCCTTAATGACTTTCTTAAAGGAGTACTTCACCCAAAAAATTAAGATTTTTGCGAATTGATGACACAGAAGAAAAGAAATTGTCGAATAAAAAAAAGTATTCTTGTAGCTTTGTAAAATTGCTGATGATAGACTATTTTACATATGTGATTTGGTAGTTCTGTTGCTGTTAATGGAGAGTCATAGCTCTATGCTTTCATCAAAAATATCTTAATTTGTGTTCAGAGGACGACACAATGGTTATTAATTAATGGTAGAATGTTCATTTTTGGGTGAACTATCCCAATGCCTGTTCCTGACTGTGTTGTCCATGAATCATCAGGGGAGTTTATTTCAAAGAACCAACAAAGTGTTCAAAGAAATTTTATCAGAATTTAACCATTTCCCCTGAAGTCTGAAACGACTTTTCATTTAATCTAACTTCAATAACAATTTTTGTACAGAACATCCATTTAAACAATCCAATCAAATTCTCAAGACCCACCCAACCTTTTCACATTGTAGAAGACAAATGTGTTGCGTCTACTGTATCACACTGACTTTAACTAGAAGAAGAATCCACTTTGTTTTAATTACGACAAGCTTCAAAGGGTGGCACAGGGTTGACCTTCAGGACAGGGCTTACCTAAGGGATGAGTCAGAAGCTTTTATATCCTATTCCAGCTCAGAGAGACTTACTCCGCTGAGGGAAAACCGACAGAGGAAGTACAACACAATACCCTGGAGGGGAAGAGCTCATCACAATGAAAGACAACTTTGGGAATCCTGTTTCCCTTTGTTCCCTTATTTCCGTCTACTTTTGCTTGAGCACAAGTAGCCGAAATGCGCTCGAACCATGAGGTCTAGGGTCTTAACGAGAGGATGGAAATGAGAGATACATTAAAGAAGAAAAGAACACTAAATTGTCCTTTGATTAGGAAATAGAAAGTACAAGGAGACTTGTCATAAAGAGTTAAAAGCGGGAAGGCTGGTTGCCAAAGGCATGAGAAGGGTCAAAGGTAACGAGGCAAAGCCGTATATCAAAGGACACTCGGTCATCCTCTAATGAGGGCCAGAAGCCCCAAAGAACTGTGCAGAAGTGAGCAGAGTTGGCAGTCTCAGAACCTCAGGGTGCCACACACTTGGACGGCAGACAGAGGCGCCGCGGCACAGTCTGAATCGCCCGCAGTGCGGCATGTTCTCAGCACGACGGCGAGTGCATGGCACAGTCTGTACAGCGCTGAGCGCCGGTGCCGTCTCATTACTGAGCCACAGTTAAAGAGACGAGTAGCGCACACCTTCAGTCCCTCACTGTGCTCTGTCACAGCCTCCACGCAGAGGCCTGATCCCTGTAGAGATGCAGTGCAGTCCACACACACAGCACACCTACCACTTCCTTTAATTTAGTTTCTTTTGTTTACTACCATCTTTCTAGCCTTACCTTGAGTTTAATTTGTTCACTAGCTTTTTTGCCCCTCGTTTGCTTCTTTAGTTCATTTATTCATGTCTTCATTTCTTCCTACATTTCAGTTGTCCTTCTGTCATCTTTTTTTTTTTTTTCATTTTTTTGCCTTCCTTGAGTTATGTTTTGCTTCAATAACATTTCTGATTCATGGAACCTTGGTTCTATCCTCTGTCCTGCCCTTAACTTTAATAATGCTTTCCTTCCAGCCTTCAAAGGTCCTCTTTCCCTCTTTTTCATTTCTTTCTTTGGCTTCTCTTTATGCTTTTCTTTGTTCCCTTTCGTCTTCCTTGTTTTTTGTGCCTCTCTTTTAATTTTTCTCCTTCCTATTTGCATTTCCATCCTGTTCTCTTCTCTTCTCTTTTCCCTTCCTTCATACTTTCTGCCCAGCCGTCAGTTTCCTTTCATCTTGCTTTCCTCCATGCACTTCATTCTTTTTGTTCCTCCTTGAATATTGTTTCCTAACTTACTTCTACCTGCCTTCCATTTGCTTCATTACTGTTTCTTTCCAGCCCAGCTCCTTCTCTCCATGTTTTCTTTTTCTGCCTTCTCAACTTGTTTTTCTTCTTTCTGACATTCTTTCATTGCCTTTCTTCCTTCCTGGCCACAGCTCCTTCTCTTGGTCTTCTTGTTTATGTCTTATGTCCTTCTTTCTCATTGCTTCTCTCTCCCTCTTTTCCCCAACACCTCAGCTCTGCTTTGCAGAAGTTTACAGCCCATAAGAATCACTAATAATACAATTAAGCCCAGCGAGTTCTGCAGTCAGTGCAGAATTCTACCTCCTCATGTCCCTCTATAACTCTTCAAACACAGACCATCAGGGAGGAACAGGTGAGCAATATATGATTTTGTGCTGTATACACGTGTGCCCTGTGGCAAGACACTGACGATGCAGATTTTGTGTCACAAAATGAGCTCTGCTGCCACATATCAAAACCTGACAAAATCCCCAACCTCAGTCTGTGCGTTTCAGCGTATAACATTAGATTTCCTGAGCAGACTCCTGCTGAGCAAAACCTTCTCATGAAATTGCAAAATAGATCCTGAACTTTTAAGAAGATTACAGTAGATTTATCTTCTGCCCAAATGGATACATTTTAGTCATTTATTACTGGACCAAAATTAAGTACTCAGATGTTGTTGTCTTGTACAATTTTGAAGAACGGCTTAGCAATCCAAAAAGCTGCATTTCGTTAATGGATCTCGTTTGGAAATGCCTGCTCTCAACTTTTTGGAAGTTCTTCATATCTTTTAGGATGTTTTAAGTCTATTCAGAACTAAAATGAGCATAAAAAAACTTCTACCTCCCCACTTCTTCTTCTTCACCATGTAGCATTTTCTTTAATGAAGTAGTTAATAAATTTATTACTGCATTCTTACATGCATTTAAAGTTATAGGCTCCATTTAGATACTCTGGATAGTATCTAGTTATTTAGCTGGACAGCATTTGCACCTTAATTCCAACATGTCTCAACAGTAAAAGTGGTGAGAATTCATCCTTAACCACTTAACATGGTTGAGTGCTGTACGATCTTGATCAGAAGAAAATGCATGTTCATGCAAGGTTAAAAGGGTTCCTAAAAAAATAAATAAATAGAGAAGCTCTTATATAAGCAGTCTGTTCATATGGCAATACCCACTGTCTTGGAAAATCCCTTCCGTTGTTAAAACGAGTCATTAATTACACAGATCATATACATAGCCAATAATGGTAAATGTTCATTACACTGGGCATCATTACACAACGCCTTCTGTTACTGATACTTTGATTCAGTGAGCTATATGGTAACTAGCACAGTCCAATAGTCACCGAAACAAAGTTTTTATTTAAAAAGAAAACATCTTTTGTTGCTGCAAAAGCACATTTTAGTACAGCCAAATAACAGTTAGTTGTGTAAACAAGAGCCAAATATCCTTTTTATTAGAATTTCTGCTCACCCAAAAAATGATTATATCAATTATCTAAATTGGAAAACAAGATACAATATATAATTGTGGAGTATTTTGATTTTATCCGATCTGCTACTCTCTACCATGATGTGTCCTCTCTTCTGTGCTCAAATACTCTAAGTGCATTATATATACATACCGTATCTCAATATATCAATAAATACACTTCTATGAATGCACATGGAATCATTTACTAATCTTAGAGTTCATCACAGATCTGTCTTAAATGGTTTATGTGTTATCAGCAAAATTCGATTTCACTGTGGAGATTTTGGAAACCATTCAGACTTCCAGAACCCTACCGTTCTATTGAAACTGAATAATGATTTATCATTTATGGTTTGTTTTACCTCAACCACAAGTTCAAAGGGAATTCTATTAAAGCTCAGCAGATGTTTAATGAAGGGTGTAGGGAACATTATTGAGCACCAAACATCTAACAACAAACTCTCACACAGACTGCACAGCACGAGGAAGAGTCTGTAGAATGGAAATTAATGGAAGTCATTTAGGGCTCTTGCTCTGTGTCTTCTCCTCTCTCTTGCCCAGGGATGTTATTCATTATTTTAATATATCTCCATGTTATTCCAGTACATCCACTCCCTGCATCCTAAGTGCTAACACAGACACAACACTGAGGCATACATTACTCTCTTTTACTCTGAACAGACTGCTGAGGTGCTACAGTGATAAACACTATCATCAACAACACAATTGCACAGGAGTTTTTATTTAGCAATGTGAATTTTCAGACCGTCTACTAATACTCGGAGTTATTGACATATAGGTGCAAAGATACTTACTGCATGCAGAACTAATTGTATGTTAACCATATTAAAGTCACTATGCTGTAATGCTTTATTAAATCTACCTCTTGTAATTCAGAAAATGCGTACTTTTTTATCCTGGCATGTATATGGATCAAAATGTTTGCAAACTGCCTTTCCAATAGCAAGTGACACACAAAGAGCATGATATTCCAGTTATCAGCCAGATCTCGGCTCGCATTTTCACGCCTCTTTGCAAACATCCAAGGAAAAGGGTATAATTTAATTTGAAAAAAGGTAAAATAAGAGAAATACTGAGAGCGCAAAGAAGCGTAGGTAAATAACTTGTTTAGCGCGTCCAAGCCGGGAGAGTTGTTGAGCGTCTGAGGTGCGAGATGATGAATGGGCAGTGTGAATGAGTTCTAACACGGTTCTAACGAAGCCATTCAGTCTCAGAGACAGGTGTGAAGTGAGGGGTGGGACCTGAGCCAAGTGAAACGTTCGGCGAGAGCAAAGCCCATTTTTGGCTGAGCCTCCCTAGTCCATCAAGCCATTAAGATCAAAAGAGTGTCAGCTGAATGGACATGATTTGGTTTCTTTATAAGATAAGATGAGATGCTGAATGTAGAAATGCTATTAACACCCTCCCGGCCCTCTTTCTTGCACTGGTTTTCGAGTGTGTTCTCGCTGTCAATCAAACTGATAGGATCAACAGAGTGCTGCTGGCATCCTTGATTCACCTCCTCAAGTCTCTGAGGTGTGTGCGCGTGTGACTCAGGACATGACCTGAACAAGTCTAAGGCCATAAACAAACACTTGCAGCCTGAATATTCCCAGTAAATGCTGACAAACGGTGCAAAAACGAAAACCTTTATTTTTTAGACAAGTCATTTTTAGCAGCTTATTTCTTGAGGATGTCTCAGCTGGTTCAGGTGAAACTGGACAAGGCTTTATATCCTCCAGTTCCGCTGCTATTCCTGAGTGGCATGAGGATATAATGCACACCTTAAAATAAGCTCTCATGATATCATCTGTCGTGACTAATGGGTTCAGGGACCATTAGAAATCCCGGGATGAGTCTGCAACCTGGGTTTCATGAGGTGGACACAATGAAGGGAGATAATGAGGGCATGTATCTCCATGTTCTCTCGTAATCTCCCTGGACTATTTCTTCTGGACACCTGAGAAAAAAGCTTCTCAAGTCTCCAATCATGTTGGATATGAAACCATAAAGTTCACAAACTCTGAGGTCACAGCAAAAACGGCTCACTTTTGAAATGTGAAAACTTGTAATTGTTTTACAATATGTGGGTCCTGTGAGACTAACGCTTCCCCTCGGTGCCGCTGGACTTGTAATATACTGTGACTCTAAGTAATGTTTTATTGAGAAATTATTATGCTTCCTGTTGTCCCTTTCACTGTTCTACAAATATTTCAGGCAGACTTTCAAACTAAAGACATTAAACACTCCATTAACTCTGCTTGCCAATGCGTTACTTTAAATGGCTTGAGGAAGAAGGGAAAAAACTGCATTACAACATTTGCACTATTCTGCAACAACACTTCCTTCCATGGAAACTGCACTCAAGGCAACATTATTAGAAGCATGAAAACCAGGTCACATTTAACCTTTATATATATATGTATTGTACATTAATGGAACAACAGATTTTGTGTGAAAATAAATCACTTAAGTTGTGGGGGTTTTTTTTAGATCTTAGAAATGTATGAGGTAGCAAGAGAGGCCTTTTACTTTTACACACAGGGTAAAAGGTCCACTCTATTGATACAAATACTTCAGCTAAAATTGTTTTTTTTAATAGTGTCTAAGCTTATACTGTTTCAAAACAATCACTTTAGTAAAGTTTGTATTTTCTGATTATTATGAAAAATAAAAGCATTGGTTTTTGTTCAATAGCTAAATATAAGCTACTGCCATTAAAATGTTAATATAAAAAACTATTTTAAAATACAGAAACAAAATCATTTAAAAAAGTAAAGACTCTGAAGGAGATCCAATAATAATTGTATATATATTTACAGTAGTAACAACAAATGACATTTTATTATATGATATCATGTTTTTAATATGATGGGTTTATTGTAAGCATGGTGATCATATCTAATTTATTACATGGCTCTCTAGAATGCTTAATTCTGATTGGTCAGTTGAGACATTTGCAGGTTCGTTCTTTTCGAATAATAACTGCTCCAAAGTAATAACGCATAGCCGGGACTACTTGTGTGTTTAAATCCCTCCGCGCCAACAAAGATTACCGTTTGGCGCCATCTTGTGACAAACACCGGACAACATAAGGTGCAATAAATAACTTAAATACATCAGTTGTTATATATTCATATGTAGATGTTATAAATTGTCTTACGGTTGAATGTTAGTCACGTGGTACTATATCGTTTCTCGGAAGGATGAAAATGTTAATTTAAAACAAATATACCAATAAAATGTTTCAAATTTATATTCATGTTCAGTTTATTTTCCTTATGTGGCAAGTTGCCGTATAATAAGCGGGATAATATACAGGCAGCCGGTAGTTATCGTAGAAATAAGCCCCGACAGTGTGATCAGGACCCGACGCGATAACTACCGGCTGCCTGTACATTATCCCTTACAAGTATTCTGGGCGGTTGTTAGGGCACTTTTTGATAGTTGCGTATTGGTCAAAAGTCACAAGGGGGCCCAGTCTTAAGTCCATGAGATGCTTGCACTGATTTTATCATCCAGCAGGTAAAAAAAAAAAAATATCAGCAACCATGAGTGACACGTCTAAACAAGTTAAAAAAAGCTCCAGAGGTCTGTTAACATATTAACAGAAAAATAACCAGCTAATGAATTATTACCAGTAAAGCCACTTCAAATTCCTTTGATTTTAAATGAGATTGACAGCAAATCAGTTATGCAATACCTTTTTCTAATTAATATTATTTCATTGTGACCTTTCCAACAAGAATGTATAGAAGGACAGTCTCTGAGGTTTCAGCAAAAGCCCCTAAGCAGGGACGGAGCTGTAACTCTCTCACTTTAATATCTGTCACTACACTGTGCCCCTATTTAGCTGAAATGCTTTAGGCATTTAATGACTTCATAGTGACGGCTGGGTCACTATGACCCAAGCTTGTCATAACTGCCTCAGATTGAACAGCCTGCAATCCTGTACAACCAGAAAAAGTTCCAAATTCAAATTCCATTCCAGGCTTCTTGCATAACGCATCTGAAATGTAAGCGACTTGTTTTTCCTGGCATTTCACCAAAGGCTATAGTGTTAACACACGGTTAGACTACAATAACACCATCATGTAATGACAGACAGAAGAAATTGCTCGGACATATATTTCTGTTCGTAGTTCATGCAGCAACAGATACCACTGCATTACAGCGGTAAAAGTTCAATATTGTCCATATGAGCAGCTGCTAAGACAACACTCACTACATTTCAAATTAGTGTTGTCACGGTACCAACATTTCAGTATTCGGTACCAATACCAGTGAAAATCCACGGTTCTCAGTACCAATTTCATTACCAAAGCAAAACAAAAAAACTATTTCATATAAAAGGACTTTTATTTAATCAAACAGCGCAAACTATATTTCATAGCCTAGAACTGCTTTTCTGATGAACCGATTTCAAAGATACAAACATTAACCCTACCTTTGTTCTCTAACACATATTTTGGCTACACAGGTCATTTAAAAGCCTCTAGTGTGTAAAAATAGTACACT
>JAUCMT010000039.1:15155250-15168175 GCA_032357475.1 Enteromius thamalakanensis | reverse complement strand
AGAGGAGCCTCGCCTAGCCTCTGAAGGAAGTGACTTGGAAGGACCAGTCCTGCCAAGGAAGTATCCTTGACATTGAGTCAATTGCGTTTATATTTTTGTTGAGTATATATATATATATATATATGTATGTATATATAATATATGAATAAATTATTTTATATTTATTTGTTTACAACAGTAATGGTATGTTTTTCAGATTTCTTTTTCCTCTCATTTTTGTTCACCAAAAGATTTGCAATATATATATCATTGTAAATATGAGTCACCACAAACACCTCTTCTTGAAAATAAATAAATGTACCTTTTTGTAAATAAGCACTTTTTTTTACTTAGAAAAAAATAAATGTTGTAAATAAATAATTTTTATCCTCCATAAATGATTCTGATTTACAGGAACTTTTAGGGTCGTATCTATGAACAAGGCCACTAAACGCAAACCTTAGAAACAACAGTGAAAAAGCTTAATGATATTTAAAAGGCAGCTATAAAACATCAAATTATGAATTTTCATTCAGCCTTGAACAGGGTAAACTTAGCAAAACAACTCATTGTGCTCACAAGTAAATCAGAGCCATTTAGCCGTTGACTATAACACAATAACTTGAATAGAAACCCATTAAAAGTCTCAACGTGAAAAGTTGGAAATGCTTTCCGATGGCGGCGTACCAAACATCTGCTACAAATATCACACATGGGATGGTAGGAAAATAATACAAACGGCGCCAGCCATAATCATTTCATTTGCATAATTTAAAAGCATTCAGAATGGAAGACTAATCGCTTGTTTGTGTGTTTTGTCTAATCACTCTCACAGTCTGTCTCACTGACATACAGCAAAAGCATAGAGAATTTGAGGTGACATGATGAACGCAGTCTTATTCTGACCCAACATGAGCGTTAATTCGTCTTCAGGAAGTCTGTCATGAACTCTGCCCTTAATTCTGTATCAAGAGACCGTATTATGCAAAAGGACTGAAATGCATTAAGAAAAATCTTATACCTATATGTAATTACAAGTACAGATAGAGAAAAAGCGAGTCTCTCCATTGAGCCAGAATGAAATGGAGATGAATTTTGCTCGGAAGTGCCATCGAACAGTAGCATCGACCCCGAGCGCTCTCCGTCACCATCAGGCCTCAAATGGGTCACTTCCAATTATTCAGGTGACATGTCCATTCTGGAGGAGAGAGCAGGCTGCTTTTCAGTGTGTAAGCTTATGTGCGCATTATGTTTCACTTCAGGCAGATAGAGCAAAAATTGATTTTTACAGAATCCAGGTGGCCTTGGAGGAAGTGCATTCTCAGTTTGTGTACACCGTCAGCCTATATATAAATATATATATATATAGTTCAATCCAAACTACCAGTAAACATACAGCTTGAAATACTAGTCTGTTACACATTAATAATTAAAAAAATGGCCAAAATATATAAAATTATTAGAAAAAGTTGAAAATGTTCCTAACTTGTGTAAAGTCCAATTAAATAGAAATGCAGAAAATCGGTATTACTGTGAAATATTAATATTTGAAATATTTATCATTACTCCCGTCTTTAGTGTCACGTGATCATGATCAGAAATCATTCTAATACATATGCTGATTTGCTGCTTAAGAAAACAGTAGTGATGTTTCATATTTAACGATTTGATAAGTATACAGTACAAACTAATTTATTTGAAATAGAACTCTTTTGTTACATTATTAATATTGTTTCAATCAATTTAATGCATTGTTGCTGAATACAAGTTTAAAACAAAAGAGAAAAAAGAAAACTGGATTATTATTATTTTTTTTTAATGGTAATGTTACTTGCTGTTTAATATTTGTGACATTTAGGCCTACTAGCAATTTGAATAATTCTTTTGTTTTTCTATGCTACCTTTTTTCCATAGGCTGTATAAAATTGACTTTTAGTTTTGTAGTTACCTTCTCAAATAAAATAAGGAAAACAAGGGAGCATTATAATTAGAATGCAGCACAAATCTAGGAAGGAAGGACACAAGACCATTTCAAAGGTCACATGAACAAACCTTGGAGCTCATTGCAGTCCATCATACAGAAGCGGAAGAAACAGGGAACTACATCCACAGTGCCGATGGCAGGCCGTCCCCATAAATTTAGCTGTTCAACAACAACAGCTCTGGTCAGAGAGACGACTGTGATGCCAACTGTCACTCTAACTGAGCAACCCAAGTCAGCGGCTGCCACTGAACATGACGTCCATGGGTCAAAAACCTCCGAGCTACTGCACTGAGAAAAAAAAAACGCCTGTATAAAGTTTGGCCAACGAGAACTGATTTAAGACTTTTTCAGCTGCTGACATTTCAGTTTTTTCTCTCATGGTTTATAGTTTTGTTTATTTTTGAGCTGCGCTCACAAATATGACTACACCATCAATATATCCGCCGGATACTTGCCTGGCTATGACTACAGAAAGAACAATAATCAATTTTACCAATATTTTTACAGATATTTGCAATTTTCTGTTTGCATCGCTGCTACAATACTGGGCTACCAATACATGGCACCATCTGGTGGTTCTTCAAAGAAAATCTCTATTACAATAATGACACAGGAATCAGGGATGTCCACAGATAAATGATCAGGTTATTATATCATTTATCAGTTTGTTTTATGTATTAAATAATATAATTACATATATAATGAAAACAAAAAAAACTATTTTATATATATATATATATATATATATATATATATATATAAATAATAGTGCTGGGTAACAGTAATAACATACAAAATAAAAGTTTTTGTTTATATAATGTGTAAAAAAATGTGTATTTACTGTGTATATTTATTATGTATATACAGTACAAAGAGACATACAGTATATGTATTTATAATTTATTTACATGTACATATTGTACATAAATACATTTAATATATAAACATATATAAACAACACACACACACACATATAAATATAATCTAAAGACATGTTTTTAAAATATATACATGCATGTGTGTATTTATAAAAACATAATGAATATGCACAGCACACAATTATTATGTAAACAAAAAGTTTTATTATTATTTGCATAGCACTAAGAAATGACAAAAATAAGCTCTATTTTAATAAGAAAGAAAGAAACAATGTAAAGCTCTTCATTCAAGGAGATAAATGCAACCATAACTAACACAAAATATACAAATTGCTTTTTAAATCAAAATCTGTTTGCTTTCTGCACATTCAGGGTAACAAAGCAACCACTCAGGCAAACAGCATTTCTGAATTCAGCATGTTGACCTTAATTTACATAAAAGGATGTGTATCTGATAAGAAGTGCTATTTGAATGCCTGGTTAAACTGGATTGTAGGGGGTTTCTAATTAGGATCCTGGAAAAAAATGTTTAGCAAATTCACACATCAGACTAATTCGTAATAATCTTAGATTATGAAAGTTATTCGTGTGATGAAAGGTTAAGGACTGAATATATATAAAGTCACGCATACACACAGACATATATATACACAAAATTCTGTTTTAGTTTGTAAATATAAAACGCTCATTGTGATAGCCTGAGTTAACCTGCTTCAGCAGCTCTATTCTGCAGTCTTCATAAATCAGCTTGTTTTTAATGATGCCCTAAAACTGCAGAAGGCCTTCTGTCTTCACACCTTCAGTGCCTTTCATAAAGTTAAACCCCAGCACCCAGCAAAACTTTTTTACTTCTTCAAGACTGATTGATTTCAGGTTTCGCACCATCTTACTACCATTTGTCAGATTTGCCCCATATTCAAAAATAAATACCATAACTGAACTAATATATACCTAAAAATAAATAAATAAATCACCACATAAAGCTAAAATTAAACTGAGAAAGCATTTAAAAAATTGATACAAACTGATTTGTAATAAAGACAATATATAAATGTTGTGTATTAGTATTGTTAATTAAATTATATATGTATATACAGTGTATACAAAGGAATCTACATCGACAAGCAGTGGCTCTCCAGTTTTTCTATGCAGCTTGTCTCCCTCCATTTTGCAGTCAGACTTTAATACACAAAGAACTGTGCAATTTACTTGAGAGAAGAAAAAAAACATGCATACACACACAAAATATTCATATAAACAATCAGAAGAAATGCATACTTCAACTCCCTTGATTACAATAATGCCCAGAAAAACGTATCCATCTGTCCCCCCTGTATTTCCCACAGATCCGGCACAGCATCCCTCGCATTCTATTTCCATGGCAACAACAGGTGAGCATGAGGCAGATTTGGATACTTGTTATGTAAAAGAAGCTTTTATCCAAAGTGATGCGTTGTATTCAGATCACATGAGCATGCCTCTCCGGATCAACCAGAGGTTAAGGGCTTTGCTCATGACGGGCGACATCAGTAACCGTAACAGTTCACAGGTCGCCCCATCACGGGATCCAACCGTGACCTCTGTATCACCCGCTCAGATGCACCACACTACCTTAATCACGCTTCTGAAGACGAAAACGTTCCCTTGTCACCATTAAAATGTAATGCGCATACACCGCCGCAGCTTCTTAATGTGACGAACAGCTCATTTGTGTATTAATAAAGAATAACGCATTAGCCACCCGGCAGAACCAGTGTTGAAGTTAGTGCTAAGTTTGTGATTGCTCTACGATGCGTAGCGTCATCCATGCTAAACGAAACTAAGCAGTGGTGCTCCTAAAAAGTTAATGTGCTTGATTATAAAAAAAAGCACAAATGGATTCCAGAAGTATTGTAAAAGTGGTTTGAGATGTTCTTTTTAACAGAAAAAGAGTATTAGTAGTTACATTTCATTGAGCACTGTTCATATTTTCAACCAATAGACGTTGGAAATATGTGCGTTGATTTCAGCAAAAACAGGCCTATACAAGCGTTTCAGTTTCCTTGTGAAACGAACACTAAAGAATCAACAACTTTTGTTCGTTTTTTTACACAAATTGATTATAAGCTTCAAGTGTTTTTTTAGAAGAGCAGAGTGCTTATTTCTGCACAGTCCTCAAAACTTTTACTATTATGTAAATTATTACATTTTAACATTTGTGTCACATTATTCTCACCATAGATTAAACTTGCTCTGTAGCGCACCTGGTACAACAATGCACTTGCAATGCAGAGTGATCAGATACTCCACATAATAGCTACAATAATACAATAATAGCACATCCAAATTTTGTTTGACAGCACTAGTTTTAATGCTCGTTTTGGTCAGATTTTAAGGCATTTGGAGGCCTCCATTAGAGGTTTACAGAGGCCCCCTGGTTAAGTTGATTGACCCTCAAATCATTCTCAAGGACATTCTGGTCTCCATATGTTTTATAAGTCTATTAAATGTTGCAAACTAATACCACATCATTCTACACTGTAAAAAACAACAACAACAAAATTTCAATTTACTGTGGTTGCCGGAATTCAATACGGTAAAAATACGGTAACAACATTTAAGGTTTTATGAGTTTAAATTAAATTCACAGTTAAATACCGTGATTTCATTAACTGGTATAATGTTAATATACCAACCTATTAAAGTACTGAAATCAGTTTTGTAGCTTTGAAATACACTGATAAGCACCAAATGAGAAAGTCACATGATTAACCAAAGCCTATCACAAACAGCTTTTAAATATGAACATCTATAGAAGGTGCTAAGTGTCAGTCACACAAACACTAAACACCATCATTGGTGAGACACACTAAACTGAAATATGAAATATACATTAATATAGCAACATTACATGTACAGTAACATAAACCCCTAATAAACATAACTGACATTAATTAAGATTAATACATTTTATAGAAGTATTGTTTATTTTTGGCTCATGTTAACTAATGTTGTTAACTAATGAACCTAATTGTAAAGTGTTAGTGAAAAATACAATAAGAAACATAGTTATTTTAAAGAAAAAAAACATCAAATTCAAACTAAATTTGAAATACAATACAGGAAATTATGGAAATTTCAGTTTATTGTCAGTTTTTTCCCTGTGAATTAGATTAACCATTTCCCAGGTGACATTTTCACACTGTTATTTATTTTTTTAAATTTTTTGTAGCAACAAGGTCATGGGTTCAGTTCCATCTTAATATAACAAACACCTTCAATGCTCTTCAGATCAATATGAATAAAACTGTCTGCCAAAAACATGTCAATTATTCTGCCTGTTTTAATCACACATGCAAATCTAAAGTTGAATTAGAAAGCTCTAGCACACTTCGCCTCAACAGGCCACACGATTTGAGGAATCGTTCCCGTCTGTATAACAAATGGTGCAGAACGTGTTACGCACTCAAATTTAATAAGGACCTTGTTCAAACCCTAAATCTCTAACCCTAAGTGTGAGTAATAGTAATAGAGATGCTTACCTTAGCAAACAATGCTAATAATGCAAAGACATTAACTTACATTTCCCCTCTCAGCCAGAGTACAGATTGCCACTTAACTCACATAAACACACACAATTGTTGCTGTCAAAGTTGCTGCCACATTTAAGTATACAGTGCATATTTTATTTCCCTGGTCATAATGTTAAGGCATAAGAATAAGAACTGTTTTTTCCCCCACAGACTATATTCAACCTGAAAAAAATTAAACATTCATAACCATACATAATCATACTTTACATATGTTTACACTTGTAAACTGCACTCTTTGTAAATATATATATATATATATATATATAATCTATACATTTACCTAAACAAAGATATTTTTTCCTGTACTTCCATTTTTCTGTGTATCGTAGGCTAAATATTTTTCATTTCAGTTTTTTCTAAGTGTTATATTCTATCCTTATGGTGTAATTACTTGTTTCAAGGCAAAACATTAATGCATTTTTGTGACACACAGTTGTTATCATTAACGAAAATTAAAATGTTAAAAAAAGACATTTAGACTAATCCAATTGGAGTATTAAAATTTGTCCTGGCCATTCCAAGCATGGAACTCCAATTAGATTTGTTGGAAAGAAGACAGTCATATACACTTAGGATGCCTTGAGGGTAGTAAATCATGGGCTAATTTTCATTTCGGGGTGAACTAAACCTTTAAAATAAATATTAAGCTAAATAAAAAAAAATGTTCTTATCACTTAGAAAAGCAACATCACATGCCTCCTCAACAAGCCATATGATTTAAGGTATCGTTCATCTCTGCAGTGCAAACAATGCAGAGATGATTGCCATGAAATGGAAAGTTAATGCTTGGGAGTTACTGTAAGGGTTTGTTCAAATCAATACTTGTAGTGATGCTCAGTTTAGAAAACAGCAGTGAATAGAATTCCGAGCAGCTTGTTTTAAGATTCCTCTCAAGCTAATAATTTACAGTATCATCCAACTTTAAAGCTCCCAGCATGCATTGCAACCAAAGTGAACTGAACATCACAACACACAAACTTATGACAAATGCCTAAACACATCTCTCACTCACACACACACACACACAGTGGTTCTGTATTGTTGGCAGCACGCTTTAGACAGCTATTAATTATTCACATGACTGAATGTTTACCATGGCTGTATAGAGGTACACTGAGAATGGAGTTTACACCCATGACCAGCTAGAAATATGTTTCTGTCACGAGCTGATGTGTTTAGGGAGTGTGTGTGTGTTTGTGTGTTTCGGTTTACAATGTGATTTACAGTTCAAACCTCAATGGTTTTCAGCATCTTGTTTCTTTCTCATTTGATGGCACATTTAAAAGGTTCAAGGTAAAACACAGCAGTTAATTTGTCTTCAGGTCTGTTAAACAATTTAAATCTAATTCTACATATATATATGAAGTATAATGCTATAATGTTAAAGGGTGCTTACACCAAAAACAAGGATGCACTAATGTAAACTGGACCTTAAATGTGCTATTTTCCCAACTGCTGTACTTTAAACACTGCAGGACTACTGCAGCAACATAACTTCATTGGGTACTGCAAATGTCATGAGAATGACCAAGAGTGGCCATATTTTAAATGAGTGAGATGTTTGTTTTGGGGTTTTTTTTGTTTGTTTGTTTGCAGAAACATATTAAAAAAGGAAATTAAAATAAAATAAACAGTTCAAATAAATATTAACATTAATAGTATTACTAGACAGCTATGAAACATGACAGCTGAAATGACCCCTTTAAATGTACAAAAACTGACTATAAAATGACTCATATGAACCAATAAACACAAATGCAACAGAAATATCTTGACTGACCACAACTCACTTAACAACCAAAAACTTTAAACATTAACTAGTACTAAACTGGTTGGTTATTACAAAATCTTAAAGAAAAGGTAAAGGCCATTTGTTGATAATAGGCAACTAAATTAAATAAAAATGACATTTCATTTAATTAAAAATAAAATGAATCAGAAACATTTTTTTTATGTTTGAACATATCTTTAAAAGTATGAAGTATAAAAAATAAAATAAAGACATAATTTAAGAACATACACTGGTCAAATCAGGTGGGGGGGTTCACTTGTCATATTCTGATGCAAGCCATTTTCTGCTGTGCTGTTCTGCGCATAAAAACTCTATCTTCTATTTATGAAGGAACATTGCTCTATACTACTGACTGAGTGCTAGTGAATACCAAACCACCCTAGGGTTTTGAACTCCTGGTTAATATCACATGGGCTCATGTTGGTATTTCTAGCTACATGCGTCTTTCAGCCTCCTGATTCTTATGAATTTTGATATTTGTATTATTGACAAATGAGGGGGTTGAGAACAGAGGGAAGGAGGGAGAGATGCGTGGCAGTTTGCAGTGCAAACCTGCTTCATCTGAAGAGTCAAAGCCAGAGCAGAAATCAAAAGCTCGTGGAGCAACATCACCCCCCTCAGGCGTCCTGTGCTACTGCAGGAGGGGTCGTCCACTTTCAGATGATGTAACCCACTGTGATGAATTATGAAATGTGTCACACTCAATCAAACTTTCTTCTCTGTCTTCTCTCTCCTTCAAATCTCGCCTCTGTAACTATGTTCGGCTAAGCCAAAGAGGGAAGGATGGCTTGTCTAATGGACTTCAGTAGTGTAGGTGGCTCGAACATTTTGAACTGAAATTTAACGAAATTGTGTTGTATTTCAGGCCAAAATGTAATTAAAAGGGTTTGACAGAATTTTAGAAATATGCTGTATAGTCAAGCTAAAGGACTTTTTGTTTTAATTATAACTTGATTTAAACCCATCAAGATGATTAAAGAAACGCAGAATACATTTAACCGAAAAAAAGCAAAGCGCTAAAGTTAGCCATTAATTAGTGATAGACAGTTCAATACCATGAGAGTGTCAAATAGAGTTAATTAAACATTTTGATTGGAGAAAGAAAAAAATGAAGAAACACCTGGAATATTTCTTAATAAATTGCTATTTTTTTCACCTTAGAAGCAGCACTGGGGGGAAATTACAAAAATAGCACCATCTGCTCAAATAATAAACTTTAATATTTTATCTAACTATATTCAGATGTATGTGATAGGGACATTATATGCACTGCATGGTAACAATAAGATGTCTTGAGAAAAGTCATGAATAATAGCTACATTTTTAAACATTTATATGCTATTTTAAACCATCACTTTAATTTGTGCTTTTACGTCATGTTAAACAATCAGCAATGTAAAGCATGGCCTTGATAACCTACACTACAGTCTAAAAATTTGGGCTCAGTAAGATATTTAATGCTTTTTAAAGATGTTTCTTCTTCATCAAGGCTGCATTTATTAGATTACAAATCCAGAAAAAAACTGTAATATTGTGAAATATTATTTCAATTTAAAATAAGTGTTTTAAGTGAATTAAGCAATTAATTGAATTTCAGGAGGAGCGCGCACGAACAATCGCAGCTGCCACTATTCACCTTATTACTGATAACCCCGCGAATCTCCTCTCCTATCCTCGTCTTCTGCATTTTTTGTCTTCCTCCGCCTCCCCTTCCGCCACCCGAGCCGAAGCCGACCCTAGCGAAGGGTCCCTCGTTTTGACAAGTTCTCCACTTCATCGCAGGGACCAGGATGGGCTCTGAGCATCTGTTAACCCTAACCTTCTAGAGAGTTAAACCTCCTTGGGCTCGGAGGTCGCCGCGATCCCTGCCGGTCCCCCGGACACTTCACCAAACAAGCTATTTTATCGCCGAGGTAGTGGGAACTAATGAAATGTAATTTATTCCTGTGATACAAAGCATCGTTACTCCAGTCTTCAGTGTCACTTTCAAACCTTTCAGAAATCATTCTAATATGCTGATGTTGTATTATCAGTGTGAGAAACAGTTGAGCTGCTTCATAGTTTTTCATATCATAGTTTACTGTTTCTCTACTGTTCAAAAGTTTGGGATCAGTACATTTTTATTCTCTCTTCTTTGAAAGAAATTAATACTTTTATTAATCAAGGATCTATTAAATGAGCAAAAATATAATATAAAAAATAAAATATATTCACACAGAAAACATTATGTTATTTTAAATTGAAATAATATTTCACAATATTACATTTTTTTCTGGATTTTTAATTTAATAAATGCAGCCTTGATGAGCAGAAGAAACATCTTAAAAAACCATTAAATATCTCACTGACCACACAGTTTTGGACGGTAGTGTGTATAAAACGTATATTAGTAAAAACTAAAATGGAAATAGAAATCATAAGTTAGCTTTTTTTTATGTTTGACCCAATCAGTGGGCCAAACAACCCAATCGCTGGTTCTGTCCATACTTTACCCAGCGCTGGGTTATATTTAACAGAGAACTGGACCCAACTAAGCCTGGTTCTCCCGAGGATTTTTCCCCATTCTCTCATGGATGGGGTTTTGGTTCCTTGCCGCATAAGCAACCCATTTCACTGAGACAGGTTTAGTGCAACTACTAGATTCCAAATACCTTTGAGGGCAGCTTAATACATTTTCAACTGAAATGTTGTGTTTCTCATTGTTTGAGGACAAATCTAGCAAACTAAGCAAATTAGAGTTGCGACTTTAGATGTTTGCTTATGGTCAATTGCTAAAGGAATGCTATTAATGACAGTTTTCTGTTCCGTGGGCAGCTATTTAACATTTTTACGATGTTTAATGTGAAACTATGCAAAAATGTCCCCTTTGAAAAGTATGCTTTACATCCTTAATGGTTATCTGAGCCCAATGCAGAAGCGCTGGATAATCAACAGCAGCAGGCACTATTCTGCTTAAGGAGTTAAGAAAGAAATGAAATTGCTTTTAGGGAGGCAATTGAGAAGGTGCTGTAGTTTCTGATCTGGGTTATGTTGATGACCTCAGCATTTCAATGCTTTGGCATTTTTTCATTCGAACACTTTATAAACAACATCTTCCTTTTGCTTACACTGGAACCTTATGCTCAGAGTCGAGATTTGAAACACATACCAATCTATTGTAATTCTGAAAAGTTTTTATAAGAAATTAGAAAGTGTGTGAGGAGAGGAAGAAAGAGTGAGAGCAATAAAAATAAAGAAAATCTAAATTAGAAAGATACGAAACCGAATGGGCCCAAGGACAAACTGGCAGTGCGCGGCTTGGAGCAAAGATTTCAGAATGTAATTTCATTAACTCCTGTGTGTTCCAATGAAAACACAAGCAGTAAAATAACCTTGAAAGTCCTCGAGGGGATTTACTCCAGATCCTCTGCGTGTTTTAAAGATGCAATAAGTGGTTAGATTCATTCCACATTATAAATGTTAATTAGCACATCATTAAATAAGAACCATTCACTCATACGTGGAAAGAGCAAGTACAAGACAGCCTTATCTGATATATGATGCTACTCGGAGCAGCCTGGCTGAGATTCACATTCAAATTAAACATTTAACAGCACTGGAGGAAGGTGACAAAGTGAATAGATCACTACATAAACCAGGTTTGGTGATGGTAACATTACACACCATCTTTAGAGAGATGTTGCTATGAAACAGAGCTCCAGCTCTTAAATCTGACTGAATGAGCTGTTCAGATGTGTTATAGCTAATATACTTATGACAGAACATCAATTGAATACTATACTGTTGCATATTTTAAGCTGGTTGCTCGGGATTCACAAAAAGCACATCACTAAGTTGACTGCTATATTACTACACATACTTCCATGTTTACATTACGGCAAAGGTCAATATATATATATAAATGTGACCCAGGACAACAAAACTAGTCGTAAGTGTTAATTTTACAAAATTAAGATTTATACATGATTTGAAATCTAAATAATTAAGCTTCCCATTGATGTATGATTTAAATGGATAGGGTAATATTTGATCGAGAAACAACTACATGAAAATCTGGAATCAGAGGGTACAGAAAAATCTAAATGCTGAGAAAATCACCTTTAAAGTTGAAGCTTCCCGAGCGCCTGCCTGAACTTGTTGTGCTGCCTAAGCACGCCAATGATCCTGATCCAGTCCTTAGTTTACGGCCGGGAGAGCCGTTTGATAATCCTGATCCAGTCCTTAGTTTACGGCCGGGAGAGCCGTTTGATAATCCTGATCCATTCCTTAGTTTACGGCCGGGAGAGCCGTTTGATAATCCTGATCCAGCCCCTAGTTTGAAACCAGCAGCGTGGGTTCCAGCCCCTAGATTGCGGCCAGTAAAGCCAGTTCCTGCCCCTAGATTGCGGCCAGTAAAGCCAGTTCCTGCCCCTAGATTGCGGCCAGTAAAGCCAGTCCCTCCCCCTAGATTGAAGCCAGCGCCACTGCCTGCCACACAGCCAAAGCCAATGATGGAGGAGGACATGCTGCCGTGGCCTGACCCACCTGAGCCCGTGGTGAAGGAAGACCTACCGCATTGGCCCGACCCTGCTGTGCCTGTTGGGCTTTCTCCAGAGTGTGTTGCGCTGCAAGAGCGCCCTCCGGAGCCTGCTGCGCTACAAGAACACTCTCCAAATAAATCCCCGCCCTCCCACCCACTTCTGCTCTCTTCCTCACCGTCGTATGACAGCCCTGCCGCTCT
>JAUCMT010000039.1:15141104-15155150 GCA_032357475.1 Enteromius thamalakanensis | reverse complement strand
TTAATATATTTTCGGTAAGAAATTGACTAAATACCTTCATGGAACATGATCTTTACTTACTATCCAAAGGATTTTTGACAAAAAAGATAAATCAATAATTTTGACTCATACAATGTGTTTTTAGCTACTGCTAGAAATATACCCCAGCGATTTAAGACTGGTTTTGTGGTCCAGGGTCACAACTAAAGATTTAGCATAGTTTTACCAGTTTAAGATGGATACGAACCTTTAGCCTATTTATTAAAAAACAATAGTAAACAGACGTTATATAGGCAAAATCATTGTTGAAACCGTTTGGTTATGGAATTAGTTGAATTAATCTAGCTCTCTCATCAATAACAAAAAATATCCAAAATATGTATTTTTATTACATTTTGAATCTCACATCATTTTCATAGTGAATTCTACACACTTCAAGGAGAATCACATGAATACTGGGTAAATATAATAAACACTTCATAATCATGTTTCTGCCAGACTGGAAAAGCTAGTTTACAACTGAAAGTAAATTCAATACTTTCAGGAAGAAGTGTGCCTATCATTGCATGCTTGCAAAATGATTATCTTCTGAAAGGGTTGTGAATGTATTAAACTGACTGTCAATCATTTTGCACATTTGAGTTTGCTGATATGTCTTTAAGGAGCTGAGTTTTAGTCAGAAGGTGTGTGATTTGTGTTAAAGTTAACACAAATAATCTGTAATTGCTTGCAGCACCTGCCATAGTTTGAAACCAATTGACATGACATATGTAATATCCTGTAAATCTAACTGTTTCTCGCTCTTGGTCACTGGGGTTTTGCTCCAGTGGGATCATGGCTGTTTGTGTGGGCTCCTGTCACTGCTAATCACCGTTAAATGCATCTGACCCTAATCTCTCCTGGCTTGCACACCTGCGGAAACAGAGCAGGCCAGCTGTACCTGTCTGCCCACACTGCTCCACTTTACACCTGAGCAGAGAAAGATGGACTTCATTTTGCGGTGGTCTTACTGGTGGGCTAACGTTAACTCAGTTTGCTCACTCTAAACTCTCCATTCCAGGTCAGAAACTGTGCTGTACATCATCAGATGTCAATGCATTCAAACCAAGACTATACACTCCCACAACTGCAGATTTTTAATCGAGATTCATTTAAAACCCCTCCAAGCCTGTTTGCTCCAACGATCAGCTTCTGTTTCAGAAACAGCGGATAACCAATAGAAACACTACTTCACAAATAACACAGAGCCAAACTGAGAAGAACAGTTACATGGTTATGAGTGAAATGCAGGATGCAAAAGGGTCTCGGAGCAGATGGGTGAAAACACTGAGCCATAGAGGAGATTCATGGACTGGTGATTTACTGCTAGTCAAACCAGCTGTCAGGAGGTTCATACAGGCTGACATTTGAGGATCGGTGAGGAAATGAGCTGTGACCCACTTTAACTCAAGTACTTTCCCAAAACCAAGTTCAACTAAATGCATAGAAAATCAGCTCACACTGATTCTGATAAATATCAGGACATAAAATGCTTTACAATAAGGTTCCATTAACATTAGTTAACTACATTGACATGAACTAAAAATTAAAAATATATATTTTTAAAGATATTACAAATTTTATACAAATTTTATACAAAATTATATTATTAAAATCCAAAACGGTTTGTGTTTATATTATTTAATGTATCTAACACAACTTACAATAACACTAACATCAACATATATATATATATAAATTACTGTATTGCTTGTTAGTTAACGTAAGTTGGAAAATTAAGTAATGGGACGTTTTACCAAAATAATTAATAATACCAAAAAAACACTGAACTACGTTACTCTAATAATCTTTTATTAATGAAATCTAAAAAACTAAATCAAAACAACAACCATAATACATTATGCAAAACCATACAAAAAACAATAGTTTAAAAAATACATATGTGTGCCTGTTAAATGGACATTAATATATTGCTTGTTAAATGCTGGCATAAGCAATATTTACCTGTAGTGTTCAGCAGAAGACAGTCATCCCAGAGAGAGGCTGAGGCTGAAGGACGGCCAGGTGGGAAGTGGAGGGATTATCCATGAGAAAGCACAGCTAACAGGATTAGGTTTTCTCTGGGACGGATGGAAAGGGAGGACCTGGACTTGGACTTCATTAGCTTCACACAAGCCTTCTTGGAGCTCTGCCCATATAGGACCATAGGTGTCCAGAACAGAGACTGGGACAAAGAAACCCCTAGCCAATGTAGTGCAAATATATATTGTGCATTATAGCTCATCCTGAGTTAGTTTGGTTGCTTCATTCATTTTACCTTAATGTGTTATTATTAACATTTTCAAACCTCTACAATGCAAGTAAATCACTTCTATAAATGATTTTCCATCAGGTTAAGTAGAATAATTTCTGTATTTAGTCAATATTAAATTGTTATTGTTACGGTGCTCGTGTGGGAAGGAGAACGTGGGAGTTGAGCAGTGTCAAAACAAACCCAGGAAGATACACCACAGACTGGACATAAGGACATGAAATAACATTTAAGGAGTGACGAGGGAGACTAGGAGACACAGACATTAAATACACAACATAACAGAAGGAGAACTCAAAACACCAGCAAATTAATTAATAATCACCTGGAAGACAGGAAACACCAAAAAAGGGCAAAAGTCAGAGACATGGGGAAAACCTAAACACAAAGAACACGTAACAGTTATATTTTACTTGGCAGTGATAAATTAATAGTTGCAGTAGTTGTAGTGTTATATTAGTACAGTTAAAAATATTCAATTAACAATAATGCCTCGTGCATCATTATTATAATGTTCTCATTTTAATTATATGACACGTGAATGTATCACCTTGATTTAATATTATAATACATAATATAATGCTAACAAATATAAAAAATACATTTACAAAACCATTTTTTTGAGGTAATGTATTATTAAAAAAGCTAGTTTGTATTTTTGCAATTATGCTCACATATTATTTTGCATATTTTAAATGTAAATGCTTTAATTTGTCATGACTAAACTTACCCCTAACATGAGGAAAACTGTAACGCTGTGTTTTCTGTTTGCATTCTGTCACTGTTTAGTTTTGGCTTCGTTTTCATGTTTCCTTATTTGGTCTTGTTCCTCTGGTCTTGATTTGCTCCCTAATGTGTTCATACTTAAAAACCCGTTCAGTTGGTCTTGTCCTTGGTGCTAGTATAAACGTTGCTTTGAGTTCGTGTTTATTTGCTGTATCCTGTGAGAGTTCGTTATTAAAACTACTAAAGTATTAACTTGCCCTGTCTTCGCCTGCATCAACAACACGACGACCGTGACAACCATACAATGTATATTTGGCTATTGCTACAAATATGCCCCAGCGACTTAAGACTGGTTTGGTTGTCCAGGGTCACACACATATATATATATATATAAAAATGTATGTTTATATGTTATCTGTTTATATAGGTCTCCATTCCCTTGTGAGTGTCAAATAATTATTATAATTTACATTTATTCAATTGAATAACTGAAATAATTTAATACATGGGTGTGGGGGGGCATGGGTGATTTTCTTATTTTGAGAAATTATAATACACGAAACAAATAAAATATAATAAAAAATCTGCCATACGCTAAAAAACCTGCAATGGCAATATCTGCTATAGTCTGGCAAGTAATGTGGCTCACTGCTTTGCTATTACTGCAAGGCTGAACATTTGAACATCTTTTTGCGATGTAGGACGTGTTCCAGGATCAAAATTCCTGTCAAACCAAATACAATCTTCAGCACGATGAACCCCAAAACTCAAAAACATTAGAGCAGCTGAAAGAGCATGTTGATCCAGGTACACGCCTTGCTTGTGCTTAGTAAAAACAAGAAGAAAAGAAAAAAAAACAATCACTGTGCATCTTTCTGCCATCCATCTTCCAGGAAACTACTGTCGGAGTTTCTCGCGTCACCTACCAAACCTCCATCTGAATCAGGGATGAGCTGATTCCAATTACCCTTTTCTGAATGAATAATGTATAGAGATCTTACCATCGAAGCAAACTCTACAGAGGAGAAGAAGGGGCAGCCCTCCATTATCCTCCTCATAAATCCGTCACTTCATGCCTTTCTGTCTCACTCTCTATCTCTGTCAGTCTCTCCTCCATTTCCCTTTTTAGCCTGAGAAGAATAATGATTATTATTGTCTGTTTTGGAACTTTTCATGTCTCTCAGCCTGCTTCTCTCCAGCCCTTCATATCCTATGTGCTCTGCCTGAAAGTATATTTTTGAATCGCTTTGGTCTTTCTTCTCTCTCCCTCTCTATTCTCACGAAAAAGGGATATTCTTTCATGTGTTCCGCCAGTTTGTTTGCCTTTTGTGTTTCTGTGAAACTCACGCATGCATCAGACAGGTCAGTGGCAGGGCGTCTGATGATAAATCCACGAAAAGTGTGATATTTACTGAACGGATTCAAGATTTGAGATAAAAAAAATTCACATAAGCAAATTCATAATGGAAATTCACTGATGTTGAGCTCCCATGAATGTTTTAAGAGAACCATCGGAGAGCGCTCTGGTGGAAACTTCACACTGTCACAAAGCAGAAGAAGCGTGATCAATCATTCATTCACCTCTCAAACATACCAACCAAAGAAAGGCTTTGGAATTCCACATCACTAAGAAATTGATCTTTCAAAGGGTAGCACTTGTTGTCAATAATACCAATCATTATAAATCAATATTTCCCTGCTTCAGTTAAATGTGGATATAATTGTGAATATAAACTCACACGTCTGACGGTTAAACTTCCAGACCTAAAACTCCAAAAGTTATTTCACCTTCTAGAATAAATGTCTTGGTTTTAATCCAAAACTCTTAATAATCTATACAAATTTTTTTTTAACTGCCTTTCATCAGCCGATCCGGATGTTATCACGTGATTTCACGCAGTTTGAATGGGCCGTTATCAGTCGTTATTAGCCCATTCATACGGGTCAGTAGGGGCCTGCTGCACCTACTGGTAAAACTTAAAATTAAATTAATTATTCTAGCGATTAGATTGTGTTTAGATTTAACGTCTACACCTACACCTACCCCAACCATAACACCTACCCTTTACCATAATAGAAAAACAGTATTATTGATGTAAAGTGTTAGAAAAAAAAAGTTTGATTGATATGCACATGCCCAGTAGTCCTATGGATGATAACAGTCTTCTAAGCCTACTAGTAGGTGCAGCAGGTCCCTACTGACCTATATGAATGGGCTGATAACGGCCCATTCAATCGCGTGATAGCATCCGAAGCGGGTGTTTCAGACCTCCTTTGTTGTGTGTGTAAATTATGTGCAACATATCAATCACTGTTTCAGACTTGAAGAGCATGGTGTGTGAGCAAAAGGAGGGCTTTTTGGAAGGAACACTCCCTGCAAAGCAGCAAAAACAAGCACATAATCCACACTCATTGCAAGACAACCTGGTGGACTTTTCAAGACAAGAAGACTTTCCTCAGGATGATGTGAGAGTTGTTTCTGGTTTAAAGCAGAATTGGTTAATATAATAAAATAGTGAAGGCAGGGTAATTTCTAACCATTTCACTTTACAACGCTTTCACTTTGTAAAGAAACACTACACGTCTGTAGATTTAACATGAGAATACAGCCATTCATTGTTTGTTCTTTATAGTTCAAATTTCTGATGTTAACAAATCCAACGTTTGATTTTAATAATGTATTGGTATATGTGAAGATAACATCAGTGAATATTAAGAAATGCTGCAGAAGTATTACTCTGTTTAGTTAATGTTAACTAGATTACTAATGTTAAATTAACTTTATCATAAAGTTTTACCATATTTATTTTATATGTTGTAAATTTTTTTACAAATATTTTTAGGTGCCCATTGCTGATGGAGTTACATTGAACAAAACAAAACTCATGCGATGCAACCATCAGAATGCAACAAAACTGGTGTGTGATCTGCTTGGAGTGATGTTCACTCGGGAGGAGCTGTCAACACACTCCTTAACTGGATTAAAGGGAGGCGCATCAGAGAGTGTAAAACCTTGCTTAAATAAGAAGTTTGTCAATGGCATTTTTGGTATGATGCTTTTCAATTATTTTTTAATCATTGTATTTTATAAAGTTGTTTGTTGGTAATTGTGGCACTAAATACTTCTCATAATTGTTTTAACTGATTCAGAGTACACTTTAAAGAAGTTTCCATCTGCAAATATTAACGAGCTAAGAGGGGCAGCAAGAAACAAGCTTAATAATGCAAGCAAGCTGTTCAGGAAAGGGTAGGTTAAGACAGGAATTTGTTGCTTAAAAGTTCTTTATACAGTAGATTTGAATGGTTTTGCAGGAAAAAAAAGTGATTTAATGACTTTTGCTAATGTTTTGTTTGTTTGTGTGTGTTTTACAGATCTTACAACATTGTAGACGAGGAGTAAAGGATACAATTTCTAACACTCTCTTTGAAACATACATGTTCTGTTGGTTTTAGTTATCTCTATAGCACATATGTTATTACTTTAAACACATTTAACAATTGTCTATTATTGGGGTCTAAGCAGATGGCAAATGCTAAATAATTCTTTTTTTGTATTGTATTGTATCTTGTAAAGGTTCATTATTTTTTCCCCTTTAAAAACCATTCAATAAATGCGATAAGACCAATAATACACAGTCAAAGTAAACATTTAAATTAAAATAAAATAAATAAAACCAAACTTTCCTGGACCATAATTTAGAGTATAAAATTTCCAGATGTTCTGTTACACATAAAAAATGTCAGGTAAGTTTTCAATCACATTTTTATGTTCAAAAGTTCGATTCAGATACAAATGAACTGTTTACTTCGAAAAGAACATTAATGAATGTATTTGCATAATTCTCTCTTTTTTTTTATCCTTTTTCCAGCCTTACATAATGATCTGTTGCAACTATACCTCCAGACCTGAAAATTATCTGATGACAAGTGAGTTCTGTTGGCAGTTCAAGTGCATTTGTGGTAAGTAAATTTACAAAACAATTAACTTTTGTTAAAGCAATTTTAGTATATCTTCTGGGGGTTAAACTGGTCGTTGTGGATCCATCATCTGTACTGACCAGGCGCTACAGTTCGGCATTCATGTGATTCATGGAATAATGAAAAGTTTAAGTACCATAGACTGACTGCTTAGTATTTGCCCCTTTTATCTTACTATTTTACACCTTTCAGCGATTTTAAACCATTCCAGCGCTAGAAGACACAAAAGAAAACATAATTCAGTACTCAAGTGCTGGTATCTGAGATACATAAAAAAAGTAAAGATAAATCATGTCAAATTATATTTGTAAAATAAAGTTAAAGTAACACAGCAACAGTGTAAATTTTGACAGCAAATTTTAATTTAGTCTTTTAGTCATTTAGTTTTAGCCATATTTTAGTCATCTGAATTGTTTTTAATTTTACTCTAGTTTTAGTCGACTAAATATCATATGATTTTAGTTGACCTAATCTACAATAAATTTAGTTGGCCAAAAACGAATGGGTTTAGTTACAGTGTAATTATTTATTATGCATTTCTTAAATTTTTTTTTAATTTAATATGTTTAACATTAAGATTTTATCATAATAGACACTGATTTAACTGTGGTGACACAACATGCCATTATGTTAAAATAAATTAAATATAACCACTTCTCATTAAGGTCAAGAACATGGTCTCCTTTTCAATGAAATACCAATGGTTATAGGCTAATTATGCATTCCATATTGTTTACCATATTTATTCTTTTAAGCAGAAATATTTTTTAATATAAAAAAAATTATATGAATCTTTAGAACTATTAAGTACTACCTGATTTAGTGAGGGATATTGAGTGATTTTACTTTTGTTGCTTGATTAACAAGACTTTAACAATAGCAACTAAATTAGGCTGCGGTCCCTTTAAAAGTATTGTACAAGTACAGTTGTGTTTTGGAGGTGGTGTGGCTTTGGAAGGCAATGTGCAGGGAGGTTGGGGTCATAGCTTTCAATGCATTTCCCAGATCACCTACTGCACCTTTAGAAATTATTATTTCTCTTTTCTGCATTTTACGTCTAATATAGCTTTTTTCCTTCTAATATACTTGACTGAAATATTGTTGTCTTTGTGCTTATGTATCTCGATTCATTAGTGCTGATGGGCTGCTGTACTCCAGCAGAGTTGAAGAACTTCTCCAAGATGAATAATGACTAGAGACAGAAGATCTCCATGGATCAGCAGCTGGCCTTTATGAAGAAACCCAGGGAGAAACCAAACAAAAGCTTGTTGACAATTGCTGGTGAGTAGTTTAGTATGTGTTTATTCATGGTGGCCGCGGGTCCTAAAAGTCTGAAATAATCCATAAATAAAGCAATTTTCATGTATAGATATAAAACAGCTTCACAGTCTTTTCAACCAAACAATTTCATTATTTTTGTTACAAACAGTTCCGATATAAACACTGGTGTCTACGTTAGCGAGCAAGAGACAGATTTATTAACATCTTGCACAAGCGCACACCAGTGATGCATGGGTTGATCCGAAATAAGCGGGTGACCACGCGGTTACGAGTCATCCAAAAATATTTGTAATGATATTCGGTTGGTCAGGTAGTTTGAAATAAAGATGTTAATTAATCCTTTGTAATTTATATAGTAATAGACACAATTTTCTATGAAATACATAAGTCTACACTTTATTGATTAAATTACCAGTGCGAAGATGACGCACAAGCTTATTCTGCATGAAGAGATGGAGGTGGCAAGAGAAAAGGTAAAGACTGGGGAGGGGAAGCTCCGCAAATACACAATTAGAGCAAAGTGTGGGAGACATTTGCCGAAATAATGAAAGATGATGACCAAAGTGCTGTTTTGTCATGTGTAGGCTACCTTTTGAATGTTAAGCGTTATTAACTGTTGAATAAATGTTGACGCGAGACAAAATTCCAGATTTCTCAACACGCTGAAACTAAGCAATGCCACTGTATCATTTTAATAAGTTACTTTTAAACGCATATAGCTCAGTAATGTTAGTTTTATGTATTTTCTGAGAGGGTGTGATTTTTGTTGTTAATTTGTCTGGGGAGAGTGCCCACTTCGATTAGACTGGTTAAACACATGCAGCAACTAAGAAAATGATATGAAATAAATAAATACATCAAGTCTTTGTTACATATTACAATTATTAATGCTATATCAACATTCAGATAACGAACAGTTTGCGCTCCTAAGGGCTTTCACACTTTTCCAAAAGGGGGCTTTCTCTCAGTTGACCTGCTGATGAATTCTTCAAGCAGGGTCGAAACATGAACATAATATGTATCTAGACAGCTGAAATGGAAAATGTCAGGTACAATATTTCTCTTTTTTTTGCGGCCCGAGTTGCGGGCGGGTTAGCTGACAACATCGGTCGGGTTCAGGTTGTTTACACATTGACATGCGCATCACTGGCGCACACCTTCTTTTAGCATAAACATTGTAGGCCATTGTTAGGAATAAAAGACACAGTGAGAAATTGGTGCTTAAAGAGGCGTGGATATCTTTCATTCTGACCTTATTGTATATGAATTTATAATTTATGTATATGAGTATTTAAATGAATATTACAATATAATGTCCCAAGATTTGCACTCGATGAGTTGTGTCAATGTTCTCTATAGTGCCTTGAACAAAGAAATGCATGTTTCTTTAAAATTTTTACTTCGCAGAAATGTTTTACAGTCCTCAAAAAAGTCTGCTAGCATCTTAAAGGTGCTCTATGCAATCTTGCAGGATTTTAGCTCAATTTTATCTCAAACCATATGCATCACCCCTTGATCGTCTTGCTGTCTGCCCTCAGAATAATCTGGGAAAAAAACCCGCTGGAGCTCTTGTTTATGAAAGTTTGGGCTTTTAATCGCATCTTTATGTGTATAGGAGAGATTTTGATAGCTTTGTGAAGTTTGCTGTCAGTTTTTCAGTGATTTACTCGAAGTTGTCTGACTTATTTAGTCTAAAATATGTGCTGTGTACTGTTAATCGGTGACGTCACTTAGACGGAGCACGAATTAAATGAATGTGACGTCAGTGTAAATGTGCTTTGATCTTTCATGGTAAACAGATGTTGATGTAAAAATGTTCTGTGGTTTCAGGAGTGATGATATAATCTTGAAGACAGAAATGCAGAAAACACAGGTGAGCATAGAAGAAATTTAATAAAGACACATACTGGACAGCATATATTTAAAAAATATGAAATATTTAAAAAAAAATTATATATTTATATTCATATAATTATTTATTTTATATAGAAATATATATTTAATATTTAAACTTAACATATTTAAAAAAAAATAAAAATAAACATACATGTGTGTGTATTTATATAAACAGTACATATATATTCACTTGCTGCCATAACAATGACAGCTGCGGATAAATGTGATAAAACAAGCGAACTGGAAACAAAAAAATCATCAGGAATACTTGTGTTTTATCAGAAAGGTTTCAATAAAGTATTGTCTTTTGTTGTTAAAGGTACATCTAACGATTTTTTATGTATTTCATGATGCATCTGTGTTGTGTATAAAATAATGACTGTATGCATGTGTGAAAAACAACAAACTGACCATTTAAATAAACTCATTTGTAATTGTATACATTTCTGTATAAAAATAGTTGACTGCTGAAATTGAAATGTACTGTACATACATGTTCATGACTAGATAGACACAATAATGTCTATAACCATAGAGTCACTCAATGTTTACTAACAGAAAAAGAGTCTTTACTTAATATTGTTGGCCCTGTGATAAATGTCATATTATGTTTCTAGATTCTGTGCTGATGGCCGTGCAGCAGAGCTGGAGTGGACTTCCTGTTGGACAACATCTCTAAGGCGCTATGAACCACATGACTAGTAAGTAAAACCTCAGACATACACTACTGCTCAAAAGTTCTTCAGGGAACCAAAAAAGGCCTTTTTTTAGAGAGTGTAGATGAGTGCAACTGACCAATGACAAGTATACAGAACCATCAAGCTGTTTATCAACACACACATATATACATATACATTCTTCTCATATTTAGGTCCTGAGACCATACAGGGTGAAGATCAAGACAACCAAACCAAAGGTGGACTGTAACCTACTGATGGACTATATGATGGACCTCATACTGACAACTACTGCCATGTGTGCAGCATCTGAAGATTTTGAAAAGAGGGACATTTCCTTTAAGTAAACGTGTGGAGGATTCATCTGGCCTTCATCGTTCTCCATGAGGTGACTCAATGCAGAATAAATCAGCTTTAGATCTGAAATGACTGTAATCTTATGTGAGTTGATATTTTATCATTTCTTGTAAATGTATTTTATAGAATGTGTAAAACCTTTCCAACGAAAGAACCTTTTTTTAACCTTAACCTGTTAATATTTTGATAAAGGTTGTTAATGTGATCTTGCACACATCTCCTGTTTTGGACTTGTGTTTACATGTTGTATAGAACTAAAAATCTAAATAATTGTCAACGAAATTGATTAGTTCATAAAAAAACAGACAACTCATAATCTGAGAAAAATACACATTTTGGTAAATATTTAGGTGGTATAATGCAGTGTATGTGCACTAAGTCATGTTTATTTGTACAGCATGTGAATAATTTCTATAGAGATATTCATTATTACAGTGAAACAATTGCTGTTTTTATTTTATAAATTAGCAGAAAACCATCTCTACAACTGTTTATCACCATTATTAAAAAGTTAATATTTTGTTACGAACAATTGCAACAGTTCTTATTTTCCTTCAGATGATGTAACTGCTGAATAAATCTATATCATAGAATAAGAACTTGTCATTCTGTTTTTATTTTGTTGATGTTTGTTGAATACCTAGGCTTAAATTTAATTTGAGATATTTTATTAAAACCATGCTTAAACTATGTTATTAAAACCATAGTAAATTTGTGGTACTTTAAAACCATGGTTTACACCAAAAAAACATGGTTACTACAGCCAAAGTTTACTATAGTATTACTACAATATAACTATAGTAAAACCATGGTATCAGAACTATGGTTTTTAAAACCCAAAAACTGCACCAAAAAACTTTGGTTACTACGGTCATGGTTTACTATAGTATTACTACAATATAACTGTAGTAAAACCATAGTATCAGAACCATGGTTTTATAACACGAAAAACCGAACCAAAAAACCGTGGTTACTACGGTCATGGTTTACTATAGTATTACTACAATAAAATTGTAGTAAAACCATGGTATCAGAACCATGGTTTTATAAAACGAAAAACCGCACCAAAAAACCGTGGTTACTACGGTCATGGTTACTATAGTAAAACCATGGTTAATTTTCGTAAGGGTTTTAAGAGGGTCTAAAGACTTACAACATGGACTTAGTTCATTAAGCACTTCTAATGCGTTATGGTTTGTATAGTTCTATTTTCATTTGGCTGTTTGTTAAGTTGACATTGTTGTTCATGATATAATGTAGTCTTACCATGCAGTTATTATATTTTGTTTGAATTGAAATTGTTTATTATATAGATACATGTACGTAATATTTACATCTTCTGTACATTTTATTGTTAAAACGTTTACCGTGGCAAATTATATATGCATATAATTATATATTTTAGAAAGTAAACAGTAGATATAATACTATAATAGCACTGGATATTAAGTAAGAAGTTAATTTATTAAACATCTCAATCACAATTAGTATTTTAAACAAAATAACAACATATACATATCACAGTAAGTATAAAAAATACAAAACGAAAGATTAAACAACAAGTTTTAATTATGCAATGTTTAAAATTTTTTCCCGGAACCATCAAGGCGACGGCGTCATGCCCGGATCAATATGGCGTCGGAATTGGAGGTGACGTATTTCCGCTTTTGAGTGGAGCTCCACTCGCAGCCAGACCCTTTTCTAATATTGGGAGTGCGACACCCCTAATAACTGAAACTAGAAATTCAAGCTTTATTATGGAATTTACATTATAACATTTTAAAGGCAATAATACAATTTATTAAAATAATTGAATTACGTTTTTGAGAAATAGCGGTCTAAAGTACAGAATATTGAGAATCTTAAGTTCGAGCTTCGTCATACTCCAGTACAGCAGGTGGCGGTATCAGTTGGATTGTAACCCGCCATTTTACAGAAAAAGAAGAAAGACGAGCACAAATCACGGCGGTCAAAAACCTAATTTACTATATTTATCCTTAAGTTTTAAGAGATTTCTGAAGAATTCCGAGGTAATCATTAAGGACAACCTGCATCAATACGAAAGTAAGTTTATTCTTATGAAGAGAGAAACGTTGGATTTATGTCAAAGTCTTCGACGAAGACATAATAAGCCATGATGTGTCTTCAGCTGGCTCCACCACTGCCTGTTACGATGCCTGCTCTACTGGAGAGACCAAAGCTGTCCAATGCGATGGCCAGAGCCCTGCATAAGCATATCACGAAAGAGAGAGAGAGGAAAAGACAAGGTACACGTGTTTTCATTCCATTGCAAACGATTTATTTGTCTATTTGAGAATGTCACGTAGAAGAATCATCCTAAGTTGTGTAACGTTATATAGCAACAGATTCAGTTGAATTATAATTTGAAGTGTTTATAAAGATGGTTTGTTATATATATATATATATATGCTGTGTGTGTCCACTGTGTCATACTGTAGAAGAGGAAGAAGTGGATAAGATGATGGAACAAAAATTGAAAGAAGAGGAGGAAAGGAAACGAACTAAAGAACTGGAAGAACGAATGTCATTGGAAGAAACCAAAGAACAGGTATGTACAACTACATAAACTCCTTAGGATTATGCAATTGTCACATTATAGCAGGGCTGCCAACTTTTGAGTTCAGCTAAAGCCGAGTTCAGACTGCACGATTTTCAAAGCAGTCACGTCACAGATGTTTTCATACTGCGTGACTATCTGGGGTATCATTCGGTCGCTGCTGTGTTCACACTGTATGATAGGTCTGTGACAGGGGGTTTCACATTGCTTGACTTTACAATAGGAAGAATTGCCATCAACTTTGTCTCATTGCCAAACACACA
>JAUCMT010000039.1:15119496-15139325 GCA_032357475.1 Enteromius thamalakanensis | reverse complement strand
TTGTGTGGCTTGCTCTGTAAGAAAGGGCCTGATCTTTCTAATGTTGTGAAGGGCAAACCTGCAAGATCGGACAGTTTGTGCAATATTGTCAATATTAAAATGTATAATTTATATAAATTTCACCAGTTCAGCTTGAATCTGGAGGTTTCTACTTTGTGCTACGGGAATCCTTTTATGGTCCTTGCTGCAGAAAGGGGTTTCCTGAGGTTGCTGATTGGCTGGACGTAAGTTATCGCTGAAGTCTTGGGAGGCCAATGATTGGGCGGCTGAAGGCGAAGCGAGTCGCGGTCCTCTTGAAGTGGTGCAGTCGGACACTTGGAGACAAAACTTTACTTATACAAACTCTCACAGAAAGGAAAGAAAGTTAAGAAATGAAGTAACGAGACTAGATTGGTTTTCTTTTCATTGGGGTAGGCAGCAGCAGGCGTGCACGCTGGAGTATGTGGAACAGCTCTTAAGGGAGTTTTATTTGAATAGTGTCTTTAGCTTTTTAACACATCTTTGGACACATCCCAAAGTCGTGTTTTAACCAATAGATATCATTCTAGCTCAGGGTGTGGTAATATTTCTCCTTCCAAATCATAAATCCAAAATGTTATCTTATCAGTCACATGGTCCAAATTTTCCCGCTCTTGCAGAGTATAAGTTTGGACATGATTTCAAGAACATGAATATGATACCTTTGACTAAGAACTGGTGGGAAGAAATGTTTCAAGCAAGAAGATTTTTCATTATTTTTCAGCATTTCAGTGATTTACGTCCGGTAAAAACCAGAGGTTAAAGGTCTCATCAGGAATTTCAGTTTGGTCTTGAGTTGGGGGAATGAGATCCATCCAACTAAATCTTTAATTATTTTACCCATGTAATGATATCCTGTGTCTTTGACCATTATCTTGGTTATTTGCCCAATATTGACAATCTCCTTCCTGAGCTGGGATCCTCAATAAGTGTTCTTTTGTGTTAATGTTGCACGCTGTCCTTTGACAATGTCTGTTGCATAAGGCAGGCAACAGGGCATCATGGGCCAATTTATGACTTCCTGCTGTCTTGAGGCCTCTTTGTGAAATTCGGCTCCTCATGTTTCAATGTTCCGATCAAATCTGTGTGTCTGATTCATTTTTATGCACTACAGTAGTAGTACATTATGATATTGATTTAAAGAAGTGGCAATAGTACACAATGTTATGAATTACAAGTTTTGACAAATTTAATTAAAATTGAAAAAAATCAATCAATAAATAAAGAAATAAAAAAATGGACCAAACCAATAGTTGAATGACTAAGACAGAAAGAAATGTCTACAGATATAGCACATTACAAAATGGCTAAAACCTGATTTAAAATAGAAAATTAAAATGAAATTCAATTCAAAATAAATAGCCTAATATTATAAAAAATAATAAAATAACACTAAACACCACATGCTAATGTGACTTTACCATGGAAGCAGTTCTGTCTGTGTTGTGCCTAGTGACACAATTTAAAGAAAGAACTTAACTACAAAAATTCTGTCATCATTTACATAACAAAAAGAAACAATAACATTTGGCATCACTGATGTGAAACGCACCTTCATGTCATAATTAAAACTAGCTCCCAAATGTCAATGTGTTAGAATTGAGACTAGTGGTAGAGATGACAAAAAAAGTGCTCCTTACAGTATATATCCATTTATTAATCCATTAATAAAAACAATCCTCAGATTTACTTCCTAACATAACAACAGGTTATGTGTTAAGTGCACAAGTGTTCTCACTCTTCCCTGTTCAACACTCTTCTAAAGGTCTAACAAAAACAATGTTAAGTGAGAAGTCTTTCATGGCTCTATGCACGCTATCATAAGAATCACAGCATGAGATTGCATTTGCCTTACAACCTGTTGCATCAGAAGCAGCTTTTAATAAACAGCATGTTTGAAATAGATGTTTTCACCTTTGTAATTTAGTGTGAGAGGTAGTATTTGAATACATATAACGTTTTATCCTTCAAAATTATGTAAGCATTTAGTCAAAACTAATTTATTCTGAAAATAGTCTTAGACTTTGATCTGGGCATGCTTAATTTTGCAGAGCAGGACAAATTGGACAAATCTATAGGAATGTCACTAAAAACTTTTTGGATGAGGCAGTATTTTGTATTATATTATGACTGTCTAAATGTAATCAACACTGGTGCCAAGTCTGTGCTAAGAAAAAAAATAAGTAATAACGGTCCTGAATGCATAACTATCTACAGTTGTCCTTTAAGATGCATTTGAGACAGCAATATGAAGATTAAATTTAATTTGAGACGCATACAAGATGTAGCTCAGCCAAATTATGCTTTATTACTATCTGGAATAATTATTAGAGAGTTCAATACTCCGCTTTACAAGGACTGCGTTCAGCACACTAACATGTGCCAGAAAAGCTGGTTAATGGATTCACAGATACACACAGAGAGATGATAAAGATGTTAAAACCAGGAGAAATCAAATCTTCATTCAAGCTCTTTTATCTGTATGGCCTATGAAAACATACAGTCACTTTCAAAAGGTTCAAAACCAAATCTTCCTGCATGTATATATGTACCAAAAATAATCAAATGCAAAGTGTGGACTGTTGTTAACGATGGCTAATGTCATTGGCACACCCTTTAGCGAGACACAAAATATGTACCAATAAGTACATATCACTGCAGTTTCCAAAAGAAATGAATACTAAAGGCGGTAAAGCTTCATTTTTGCACAATTAGTTTAAAAAAGCATTACTTCAAAATATTAATAAGCAGAGATATTTGAAATCCAATGCTTTTGAAAGTTAGCATCACACATATTCAGTTTCATGGGTTGAAAGGTTTGTTCGATAGCTCACAGAGTACAGAGATGTACTTGAGAGGTGAGGAGCTCTAGTTTGAATCTTGTGTAACTAGTCTACGGTTCAACAAACAGTTCAAATCTTTATAAACGGAAGCTGAAATTACACAGACGCATCAACAAATGCATATGTTTGCATATGTTAACACTATCGGGTAGATTTAGGGATGGATTTAGTGTAGGGCATATTTTCTACATGATAGAGTGTTAACTTTTAGTGACAGTCCTGCATTTTTAACACAATAAAAACACAGCAATACGTGCCTATATTAAAGAAATAAAAATGTGCCAGGGTTCATATATGAACCTGTGTTTTAGTGCCACTCGGTGGACATTTCTCTTTGAAACTTCAGCAAAAAGTGCAGTAAGCAGTAAGATAAATGCCATTATCTAATAGCCTTTTTTCTGTTTCCAGAGTGATCAGTCATATGACATTTACAGCTCAAGTGATTGGTTGAATAAATGTGTTCCTAGAACTGAATGCCCTGAAAAAAGATGGCAGCAAACATGCGGTGTGCTTCCAGGAATCCAGTCTCAGTCAAGTAATTGCCAGAGATAAATCGAAATGCTAATGGATATCTTTCTCCAGGTACATTAAACTCTTTTAGGCCTTTTAACGCGGGTGTAAAAACAGATGTGTTTTGCAGTCAATTAATGCACTTATAATAGAAGCCAATGGGAAGCTCAATCTTTCAAGCCATTTTTAAAATCTAAAGTCTCTCTCATAATGCTAAACCCTGAACTGATCAAATAAATATATAAAGCTTCAGTGCTCGGTTATGATTCTGTGATTTGCAGACTCAAACTGAAACTCTCCCGTTTACATTTTTTACCAGAGGTTCATTTAAAACCATCCACAACATTAGCTGCAAGGCACTTTCCATCAATGAAGGGTTTTATTTTGTCCTTCTTTAGCAAATGGTCAGTGACCAGAGATGCACTTGCAATAGTTTTGTGATGTGGTGAGGGATTTACTAAAAGTGTTGCTGAGTTTGATAAATGCAATCTATGATGTAACAATTAGGAACATGTGAGATTACTTACTACAAAGAAGTTAACTAAATTATCACAATTTGTTCATTTAAAACGATGTACTTTTCATTCTGGATAAGTCTTAAACTATTATATAATAATATTTAATAGATATGGCACATAAAACATGGGATTTATCTCTCTAATGCTTAAAAAGTTGTGGGACACCAGACAGCCCCAAGCGAATCTGCACAACTGAGCCACGAAGTCTTACACAAACACATGCTCATGCACAGCTGCGAAGTTTAGAGCTGTAATGTCTTTCCACTGTCAAAACATCTGCTTTCGAACCATCTTCAGGCTTTCCCTCAGATAACTAACTGTTCTGTGTGCAAGGAAACTATTCAACTTGACTCTTCTGTAGTTACATCACATACTAAGACTGACGGAAAATGAAAAGTTGCTTTTTTCTAGGCCGATATACAGTAGCTAGGAACTATACTGTTTGTGCGAACACAAAAGAATCGGTGAGTATATGATAGAGCTGCACAATTAATCGTTAAAAGATCGCGATCTCGATTCAACCTCCCACACGATCTTAATCCAGCATTTATAAAATTCAGCCAATTATATTTTCAAGGACAGGATACTAGCATAACTTGTGTGATCGCGAGATAACACGCAATCACTCACAGCGGGCGTGATGAGGCCTGATGTCACATGTGGTTTTGTGCAGGCAGAGGACAGGTGTGCTTGTTACGCCGGTTCTGTTGCGTTCCGTCTCGCGCACATCCGCGTCCGCGCAGCTCTGGAAGTATACTCAATCGTGGATGAGATCGGACAGAAGCGTGCGTATGCAGAAAAGGAGCAGCGCGTGCCGACTGTGCTTTTAGGGACCATTCACATGTGGGGGTTTTTGCACGCTCAAGTCCATTATGTCAAATGTAGATGCGCATTTTGCACACACACAATGGAAGAGACGCGCTCATATTTCCAGGCGCATTTCAGATTGCCGCAAGCGCTCCGCGGGGCACGTGACAATCACGTGAAGCAATCATCTTGGGGGTTGAAATGGAAAAGGATTCACTATTCTAATGCACTAGCCATGTTTTCATATATATGTACAGTATATGTATTTATGTATATGCGTGTGTGTGTGTGTGTGTGTGTGTGTGTGTGTGGGTGTATATACATTATTACATTATTTTATATGTAATTTCTTGTATTATTTAACTGCTATTTTACTGCAGTTTGATAACCTATTTTTCAGGAGTAAATATTTAAAATAAAAATAAATCTCTATAATCGTAATAGAATCGTGATCTTTATTCTTAGCAAAAAAATCGTGATTCTCATTTTATCCAGAATCGTGCAGCTGTAGTATATGATGTTATTTTTGTTTACTGTTTCATTTTAACAGTGTTTTTACCACGTTTCTGGATCTGGGATTATTTCAGTTGTGTATATAGGCATATTTTAATTTGTGTTCTGAAGATAAACTTATGGGTTTGGAACGACACAATGGGTGAGTAATTAATGAAAGAATTTTTGGGTGAATTAACTTTTAACAATGGAGACATTTGTGAGAGATGCTGTATAATATAATTGCGCCTGCTGCAGCTATACTACGGCAGCAAAGTTAGGGTTACACCACTTTAGCTGTCACTTTTCATTTGGTGGTATGGTAAGGCATCTTTAATATGGCTTTAAATTCAAGTTGACAGAGGTTCGCTTCACTGATGCCGATGGCACTTAAAGTTAAAAAGTCTTTAGAGTTTCAGTCTTTGTAGACTTTCAGTCCCTTTTAGCTTTAAGTGCTGGTACAGGTTATAGGATCTGTCCTGATTTTTATTCCCTGAGGTTTAAAGTTATGTAGGATGAAAACAACGTCAAGGTCAACTTGGGAGAATTGTCTTTGTAATTTTCTCTAAAAGGAGCATTATGCAAATTAAATCCTGCATTCTTTAAATTCAGCTTTGCCATCTGCCTCGTAATTTTCTCAGACATTTTATCTGATGTGAGACAGCTGGAGTAGCTTATTATACGGACGTTCCAATTACATTTTTACCATTTTCTGTGTACAGGCAATGCTGTTGATCCTCGCAGGTCTTTCAGAAACTTAAATGCACCATAATTGCTGATTTCGGAATTTGTCTGATAAACTAGCATATGCTTTCTCATATCTCCTTTTAAGTAGTTTCACGCTCACGTTATGTCTGCTCTGATTACACATTCTACTTTGAGGACTGTTGTAAATACTTGTTCTGGATTGATCATTTTTAATATTTTAATGGACTCTATTGGTCAATTTCTGTAGAGCAAATATGCAGTTTTTAGTTAATCAATTTCATACTTAACCATTTCCTGTTGAGGTTTTTCAATTTAAATTAGTCTTTCTAAAGCATGCATGCTTTTTATCTTATTGAAATGTATTATCAGAAGGTGAGGCATTTTTACAACTTGTAGGTTAAATTGAAAAATAAAATATAAAGCTCATGCATTCTTAATGTATATGTAGAATTACGCCAATCAGGTTGAAACTCTTGTTTGCAGAATGCATTGCATTAAATACAATTTAGAAGTCCAGTCAGCATGCATACACAAAACTTCTTTGTATAGGCCTATTAGAGTACTAAGCTATTCTGAATAGAAATTGAGATGACAGGAAATAATGGAGAGAGGCACGGGTCACTTTCTAACCCACATCAATCACATTATCACCGTGTTTCAAAGTGTCTGCATAGGATTTTAACATGCATTTTGGTGGTCCATACACAAAATGATTGCTATTGGAGTTGGTTCTAAAGTTAGAACAAGAACAGAACATTTCTATCTCTGAAAAGTGCTTCATATGAAGCTTTCTCCTGTCATGCCAATTTTAAAACATCAAAGTGATGTGCTGTTTTTGGAAAAAAAGAAAGAGTCACAAAGGTCAAAGAGAACATTATTTAGTATCTTTTCATACCTCATTACTTCTGCTTCAGAGGTGAGTCTGCTCTGATAATGAGTGAGATTTTAATTGCCCACTGATCCTGTGCGTCTGCTGTGACATAGAGAATAATTAGTGATATGATTTCTGAATTATTACAGTTGGATGAGAAATGTTTGTTTGAGTACATGGAAAAAGTAACAGTAGTGCATGGATATTTAGGAGACTTTGCAAATTACAAATTTAAAGAAAAATTATACAAATCAGAGGTGGGAATTCAAGATTAAGGTTTACTCAATGCAAAAAATAATGATTCGAAAAAATAAATAATAGCCTAATAATAAAACAATAGTTTTGCCATACAATGTACTTAGAAACATTTAGCTTTGTAAATGGGCAGCTCTTAATTTCCATAGCTATATTGTGTTACATTTGACAAAATGTGTTACATGTGACTATAATACACTACTTGGAGCACTTTAACCCAGAATGCATTACTCAACTTATCTGTTCATCGATTCTAGTGCAATGAATAGTTGATTATTTCGACCTCCATAGACTAATTAAAAAATTAACTAAAACTAAACCAAAAATGGTAGTAATTGTTCTCTTTCTTTAAAAGGATTCAAAATTAACCAAGGAAGAAAAGGTTTTTTTTTTAAATGGTCAAATTTTTTTCAACCAGGGTTTAAAAAAACAACCCAAATATGGCGGGTAACTCCTTAAAAACATTATAGCCAGTTTAGCAGGTTGCTTTTTGAAAATTATGTTCACTCATCAATGACTTTGGGAAGTTCATGCAAGCCAAATCTAGGGCAAATAATGAACTCGTGAGACAGAATGACATTATCCAGCATACTGCAAAAACCAAATAAAACACATAAGTTACACATACGCGACGGGATGAAACCTGGTTAGACTCAGTGCATTAGCCCATTTACCGTGCACTCTTTTAATGCAAGATTCAGTCTAGTAATATGCATTTTAAAAAACACATAATTTAAGATAAGGAAGCAGAAAATTATTATATTTATATAATTTCAGATTCTTCATCAATATTTCACACAAAGAGTGCCGTTTTTTCTTAGCAAATCAGCATGGTAACACATATGACATTGATTGTTCTTGCTCTATTTCACCAACAAAAATCACTCCAAAAACAGCCACAGCTGTTTTGCGTCTCTGAACAATACAACAGTGTTTTTCGTTCCTAAATGAATCAGCTGTTTAAATGATTCGGTTCAATGGCAATGACTCGCTTAACAGTGATTTACTGCCACTTACTGGTGTTTAAAATATAAAAATAAATTTAATATGTAAAATGGTTTATTTGCATGTTATTTTGTTTGTTTGTTTTCTATGAGAAGTTAGGAACAGCCAGTAACTTAAAAATCTACTAGCCAAATTGGCTGTTCATTTCGAAGTTCATATCGCTGCCTGGAGCAGTATTTGTATAATAAGTCCCGCTTAATCTTTAAATTGATCCATTTCCATTGACACTGATGTGCGTGTTTGGACAGCTGAAGTAATCAATACGAAACTTTCATAACTTCAGAGTGGTGCATAGAGCAGCATTAATAATATCACTGAGGCCATATCTGATTATTTAGCCCTGTTCAGTAAGCAATATTTTAGCATGATATTCTGAGCTGACTGAAAACAGCTGAATACCGAGTGTCATAGAGCTAGGCTATATATTCACACTTTAGATATGATAAAGGCTACATGCATGGAACTAGTGCAATGAAGAAATTTGCTGGTGCAGCTTCATTTCCTCAGGTGCTGAGTGCATGAAGCTGCTGTTTTCTGAATTCTGTTGGTCTCTCTCTATCTCCCCCACTGGCTCAATTCATCCTGCAGAGAACTGCAGACTTAGCAGGACACAACATTTGAAAGTTCTCTCCTTAGCCTAATATACAGTGAGCTGAGACTCACAGTTTCCCCATTGTAGCAGAAATGGGGAGTTCTCCACTCTGAGAGAAACAATACTCTCAGCTGAAAGATCCTGCTTGTCAATTCCAAAATAACATGTAAGTTGTGCAGGCCATACTTAATAAGACTATCCATACCTCCATATTTTCTCTCAGTATAATGACTTTAGACCGCACAGAAACTGCATGAATTGATTTGTCTTTTTTTTTCTTCTGAGAGTTTAATCTCATTCTGTACACACAGAGTTCAGTCATTTACAGCAGTGACATGTGGATATTACAAGCCAATTCATTCCCTAAAAACTTTACAAGGTTTATTCGCAGAAACCCCCATGCTCTCAAATCAAATACGGAAATTGCAATTGAAATATAAACATTGCTAACGCAAAAATATAAATGCATGCTCAAAGCAAATGAAGTCAGTCAGTGTATTAAAAAAACAAAATGTAGATATATAGACACAGCGAAGAAAGTTGGGGAAAAGTGAAATTAATCTACAGGAAGTTCTCAGCATTATATAGCTGTGACTGCGGTTGCTGTCTGCTGTGAATACAAATGGAAACAGCTGGAAAGCTCAGGGGAAGACAACTCCACCGAGCTTTGCTTCAAAGTCACATCAAACTAAGCTCAGGCCCACTCGTTGTGTGTGTATGTGTGTGTGTAGGCAGGCTTCAGTAGGTGTCATTGTATGTGTGTGTGCATTTTGGTAAAGAAGGAGGGTCAACATGAAAGGAAAGTCGACTTTTTACTATCTATCTATACTTTATCCTTTAAACATGTTTGTCCAGTCATGCATTACAATTATTTTAAAATTCAAACTTCAATTCAATTCTGAATGGTGCACAGTGTTGCATATGTCAGACTCCGCCGTTTAACAATCTCCCAGTGAGTTCAACACCAGGTATGACGGCTCTATTTTTGACTGTTTTCCAGGAACTATCGCTCTAAATGCTAGTTTTCCTCTTTGATTTCCTCCATTCTTCTCTTCTCTGTGGCCTTTTGATGAGAGGTCAGTGGTGAGGTGTTTGTAGAGATGTCCGCCTCTGAACATAATGGGCTGTTAATGGATAGAGAGAGACACACCTTCAGAAGTCCAATCAGAAGAGCTATCTGGCACGACGCTTCAAACGGAACCCCTTGTGTCAATCAGCGGGTGTTTGGTTTTCTGTTTCATCTTTAATGAAGCCAAACTGGAAGCCCTCATCGCTGCTGCCTCTTTTGGAGCTGTGCTGTTATGAGACCTCGGTGCCCCCAAAGGTCACAGTGGCTTTATAATGAGAAAGCGTCTGCGATTACAAGTCAGAGTAAAAGTATCTATTGCGATAAGCCACTTTACTTTAACTAATCTGTCCTTATTAGACAATTCACTCTGACTTCAGAAGGTTTTATAAAAGCATTTTTTTTTTTTTTTTTGTGAAAATCTGTTAACATCACTCACACATAAATGACCTAACAAACCAGCAGGATATTGACCAGAGATAAAATGGGACTGGAATTTTCCAAACAGGAATGGAAGAGTAATGGGGGGAAATGTATATGCAGTAATTTTGTTTAACATTTATGCTCAGTGTTATGTACTATTATTATGAATATTCATATTTGAGTTAGCTTATTTTTCAACATGAAAGTGTGTATTTTAATGTACTGCTCATTTTAATATATTTTATTTAATTTTCATTACTTTTATTTCTCATTTTAATTTAAGTTTTAATGTTTAAGTTCATCATCATCATTTTTAATAGTTCTATTTTTACTTAACTGTCTATTTTTAAAAAATCATTTATACTACGATAATGTAAATTAAAAAAATAATAACATACAAAATACATTTGGTTGATAAACAGTTTTCACTCAGAAACCGCTAGCAAATTAATTGTGCTAAACGCAATTACCAAGAATCTGCATATAACACATTCAATTACACACAAAATTTAGAAATAGAAAGACAGAAATATTTTGTTGTAAAATGTAATCCAATAAAACTCCAAAAAATACAAAATTAGAAAAACATTCTGTATTTTACAGCTTTTTTCAATATCTTTCAATCTTGCTCAAAAACCATCACAAGCTTCATTTACTTTGTCAGATCACTTGCATTTGTTCATTGCCAGACAAATACATCATCAAGCTGATTTTTACAAAAAAATGGTATTCACCAGCTAAACCTAAACTTCTGAAAAGTCGATGAGAACCTCAGCTTCATAATCTCAACACAGGCCGTTTACGTTCTTTCAGCAGGGCAACAGCAGGTCTCATAGACTCAATGCTATCAGTAATGAAGTAATAAGAGGACGTTCACTTTTTCAGCCATATGAAAATCTTGCCTAGAGGCATCAGGATTCTATAAATGATGTTAAACACTTAGATGGTAGATGTTTGCTTGTCCTTGGTTAAACAATCATTGACCGCAGTTACCTCTGCATGGTGCAATTTTGAACCGCGAACGTGCCTCTGACAACAAACAGACGACTCGACTGTTTTCTGACAAGAGTCTCTCTGAAATATCTTCTTGTCTTCTTGATGGCTGTCATGTGTTGTCCTTGTTCCTGCCAAATGTACGTCTCAAGACTGTCGCTCTCTCTCTGTCTGTCTCGCTCTCTGTCCCGTTTTAACTCGGCGGTGTTCGAAGGCTGCCGAATCAAGGCTCTCTGGGCTTGTTGTAGGACTTTTTAGAAGTCATACGAGATTGTTGCGTCTCGCGAGGCCTACCAACATCAACGCTCAGCCCTCAGGTTCTTCATTCAAAGTCACATCAGTATCTCTGTGGGACCTGGTAAAAAAAACAAAAGAGATACAAAGGGAAAAGCGTGATTTTTTCCCCTCTTACTCTATGCAGAATTACAAACAAAAAAAGATCAAACAGTCTGGAATATCTGAGGGTTCGGAACCAGACAGACGTGTAGAGAAGCAACAATGAGCTGGACTACACAGATCCGGACGCCTTCATGATGTTTGTGAGAAGAGAAGTTGACCTGTGTGTAAAGTTTTACTCACTTTGTTGACTTTGAGTTACTTTGTTTTCCTTATCCAAAAAAGTAGTGTGAATGAATGAGTATGTGATGTGATGAAAATATGTAGGTGCTCTGAACTAGAGCCATAAAACTCCATGTCCCAAAGTTATTGGGTTTTTGGATGAATTGGGATATTTAAAGTCCCCCTGAAATCAAAATTAATGTTTTAGTATTAATATGTTATCTATAAGGTTATCTATAAACCCTGACAGCAAGCAGTGTTGGCCCAGATCTGGCTCACATCTGGCCAGCATGGATTTTACACGGGCCAGATGTGGGCCGTATCTGGGCCAACACTATGTTGCTGTCTTGGAGTGTGCCCCAAAGCAGTAACAAAATTCACATTTAGAAGATATAAGCATTCAAAGCTTGCAGTTCCGTCACTTCCACCAAAACGAATCAACAATTTTTCGGACGTCACCTCTTACTTCAGCTTCTCATCAAATCTTCTGACCAATCAAATGTTCTCTAGAATCTGAAGGATTATGATCACTGTTTTGTTTTAGTAAGAGTTTCATATTCTAGGGAGTCATTTATTAGACTGTGGCTGTCAAATGCGGCTTTACCGAGCTTAACGCCTCTGCCCAGAGCAGATATAAAGAAAACGCTATTGGCCATTTTAAAAAGAGGGTGGGGCTGCTCAATATGCTCCGCCCTGTCTTAGGTTACCACATAAAATAATGCTGCATGTTTCAAGGCACTTCAAAAGACCTTTAAATAAGGTTACTCAAGATATTTTCACATTTTATTCTATGACATTAAATGTATCTGTATTACCACGCTTATGATTTTTTGAAAAGCCTTTTTTTTGTCTTGTAAATGTAAACAAGTGTCTACAGAAGTTGTCTGGGACTTTTTATGTGTTAGAATTCATAAACATTGTGTTTTATGATGATTATGTTGATAAACAAAACATGTACATTGTTGACCACTGAGCTTATTTTCTACAATAAAAAAAATCCTATTTGCTTTTAGTCAAGGGAACCAGAGTGAGGGGAACTTGCTCATCCCTGGAGCACTCTGTTGCATTTCTCATAGTTTCCACAAGGTGGAATCTCTAAAATCTCTCAAAGTCCAGTCACATTTAGATACATGCAATGATCCTTCAGAAGGGAAATCTGTAGAATGGATTTAAATGCATGATGGTTTGAGGGCACTGCAAAAACGAGTTGCTTCCTCAGTATCTTTGTCTTCCCACTACAAATATCTAAATATTTTAATATTTAATTTCCAGTAAAACTAGAAAGGGAGGGGGATAGAGAGCGAGAGAGAGGGGTTCCTGCCCTGTGACAAATTGCTTATGTTTCTCTATTTTAAATCAATCATCAAATAAAAGTTTTTGCTAAATGCATAAACATTTTTATTACTTGGTAACCAAAATGACCTGAGAGATATCGTCTTGACCTTTTGTTTCCAGAAATAAAAATGAGACAAACATCTTGAAAATATGTCAAAACAAAATATCTGGGCTAAGAAACATGAACTTATTACAAAGCAGAAAAATCTTACCCACTGACAAATTTTACTTGTTTTAAAACTAAACTTACTTTTCATAATTATTTTAAGAAGTGACGTTTTCTTTGTCAAGTAAATGTGTGTTTGTTTAGGAATTTTTAAATATTTCCAATAGAAAAAGGCAAAAAATATATAATATATATATATAATTTTATCTTATTATTTATTTATTTTCATTTACGTTTTAATTATATTTTTTATTTTACGTTTTTCCCCAGACTACTCTCAAATGACTGATTTTGAAGAAATATGATCCGGCCTGAAACAAATTGATCGGATGTCATCATCACCTGCAGTCTGTCGTAAAAAATGGTCAAACATCTTAGCACAGAAGTTGGCGTAAAATGGCTTTTTCGACGTGTTCTTTTGATCTTGTGGTAAATGACTTTTGTCTCAAGCAGCAGTGGTGTGCTTTGGCTCAGATCAGGGTTGATTATTGCACCTTTATCTTGATCATTCACCTGTTAAACACACCTCTGCTCAGTGTTACTTGTGTTAGGGTAATAAGTGAGGGGTGTTTTGGCACCTTGTAACTCGTACGCTTCTTCAAAATAACTCATCTGCCACAGGCGTCACTTAGGTGAGATAAACGTGTTTTTCTGTTCTGTCTTTGAGAAAAAAGATGGAAATAATCACTCAAAAACAAGCAATTACATACAATCAGTCCTTCTGCAATTACCTTGCTGCTCATACCAGCACAACACGTTTAGTAGCACGTATTTGGACATTTAGCCCCAATGCATTGGAATTTCTCAGACAGCACTATTTGAGATTAATTTGCGTATTTAATTACTTTAAAGTTTCATTGGCCTCTTTAAAATCTCATTAAATGCTCAGTTATGGTACAAGCGAGACTTGAAATTGTTCCCAAGCAGACGACACGTTGTTCTTTGGTTGGAGCCCAGGAGCAGATGTTCTGGCCCAATGAGATTAGCCCTCCGTTTCCATCTAGCGGTGATAAGGTTCCATAACAGGGAGGATTTTCTGCTGAGGTTTACAGATGATAACAATTTTACGTAATTAGATTTTAAAACATACTATCATTGATATACAATTATCATTTTAGTTTTATTAAATTTTATTTGTACATTTACTGTTTTTACTGTGATTTTATTTGTTTTTCTGTTTACTACAGGAAAATGACCAGCGTTGCCTTGGCAATAAGCTGAACTAAGATAAAGTTATTGTTTGTTTGTTTATTTTTGTTTGGGGAAAAATGTGAGATCCAAAGAGTTTTCAGTCCCTGTTAACATGAAAAGGGCCATGCTAAGGAAGTCAAATGATTTGTCTCCACATTCTTGAAAATATTTTCTTTTATGTTCAGTTTGGGAACAGATTGAGGATGAGTGAATTATGACATTATGAATTATGAGTTTTTGGGTGAATGTTGTTTTTTTTTTTTTTTTTTTATAAAAAATATTTTATATTTTAAAAATTTTTCCTGGTTACTATAAAATCTTTTTTTATGGTTTTAGTTTTTCTATAAAATGTAAAAGAACAAATAATTGAAAAACAGGCAGCAAATTACCAGGAAATTTCATAAGGTTACTAAAGTATACTAATAATTACTACTACTTATTCACTAAACATTTTTTAGAGGTTGACAGTTTGGTAAAGACGATAGATAAAGGGAATATTTTCCTGACAGATTAGAGATACATTACTTAAAATAACAAAAATAGAAAGCAAATAAATTGCAAAATATAATAATTAATATAAAGTACACTTGTTTCAAAGACAAGCCACGTGAAGTACATTAAGTTACCTGTTCAGAGCTTTAGCTTAATTTTATTGAATAAAACCGGCACAATATTTTTTTACAGTCTACCACCATGGTATTTTTTTGACTATTATAGAAATTCATGAAGCTGATTTATGTCCTTTGGTTGGCCTGTTTATGAGGTGTTTCAATGGGCAAAAAAATTAGACCGATTTCTGTCAGATACAGGAAGACATAAAATGTACTTCATGGAAAGGTTAGAAAAACACTGCTTTATTATCTCCATCAGTGCACATTCATAATACGGTCGGACAGTCTGTTCAATCCCAGAAGAGGGCGCTGTTGAGGTTCTCATCTCATAAGAACTAGAGCTCTGTTGGTCTGATGCTCTGACAATGGTCTGTAAGCTGCTCTGCTTATACCATTGGCACAAAAATCTGACACATTAAATTGAACTATGTAAAGGTATTTTACATGCACCACGGTTATATGTTGATACCATAATGGAAATTCAGTTGTGCCCTTTGAAGTAGGCTACTCTGTAATATGACATGGTATACAAATGTTCTACTGGCCATCATGAAGTTCCTGTTTTACAAGATAATTGAAGTAATATATCTCGTATGTTTCAAAAAATTGGTGAAGAAAAGCACAAAAGGAAGGTTACTACATGAAATGTGATCTAACATGTTGGAAACACTAGATGGCATTGTTGATCTTTCCCAGCGGAATAAGCTGCTTTTTCTTCCTCCAGGTCAGCAGGAAATTGGTCATTCAGAACGATACTGAGATTTCTACATTGTCGCACTTGTTGAAATTTTACACTAGTTTACATATTTCCCGTTTCAATTGCTGGTGTCTTTTGTGTTCAAAAGCTTAATAAAATAAAAACTTTCGTCTTTTTCTCTTCATGCTGTAGAGGTACATTACAGACACCAGAGGGCGCGCGAAGCAAAGTCTCATCAGTTTCTTTGTGAAGGTTTTTGTGTCAAAGAGAAAATAAACTGCATGTAAATGCACATATTTTTACTTTACTTGATTTTTTTCTCACTTTTGTAATCTGGAATCAGTAACTGACTAAAATTTGTAAACCTGTATGCATTTATTTGTTTAATGTAACGTAAAATGTGATCAATAATATTAAAAAAAAATATTATTTTAATAATTGAGGTTTGATACAAGCCCTAGACCTCCAGCTTGAAATACACCAATCCTGAGGGAAACCGTTCTTGTTCTCAAGTGGACACAAAACCTGGCGCATTTTTTCTGACTTTCGCTTTGGCTGTTTTCACACCGACTGTGACCGGTTCCTGCGCACGCGTGGAACTTTATGCACGCGAGTTATGAGGGCAGAATGAAGTGTGTTTGATTTCATGCGAACGCACGCATTCATATTTGGCCATATTGGCTGATTTTTGCTCGTGCATATGGCGAATAGATGGTGCACTGAAAGACTGGTGCGTTCAGTCGTGCGTCAGACACAGAGGTCCTCCCCTTGTGTTTCCATGTTACTGCCCCCCTCTCTAGCTCTCTATCCCCCTCCCTTCCTCTCTTCTCTTCTGGCATCCCCCATCCCCCATCGCTTTATGTGCTTCCATACAGCCTGAAAAATCAACCGGAGGAGGAAACCTTCACACTCGCGGAGAATAGACTGACAATCAGCGAGCAGAAGATCGCTTATAACCGGGATCACAGACTGGATCAGAGTGACCCATCTAAACCATCGCGCACTGGTAAGTCACGTTTGATGTAGTTAAAGTCCAGAAACACCATCCAACCACCATTAAAGCTTCACTGCCATCAAACAGCAGCAACGCGTTTCTCCTGCCAGTGTATGTGCGTGTGTGTTAGTGATGGTGAAGCTCATTCTGATTTGTCTGATGGTGATTTTTAGAGAAAACGAATGCGTTCGCTTTACCCGTTCGAGTTTAACGGCGTTTTCGGGACATATCCGTGAATGAGAGGCATTTTTCAAGCTGACTTTGTTCATTCCCTTGTCATGCATTTGGACATTCCATAGAGCTGAGACACAGAGACGCTCAAAATGGTGTCTGAAGGAGTTTGAGGCCTTTAAACGCACGAGAGAGCCGATCATAAGCGCTGTTATGAGGAAATATGAGGCGCGATCAAAGAATCAGACGCATCCTCGAGCAACAATGTAACAGCGATTATGACGCAATAAAGATCTTTTGTTGATCGGCGTTACAATGTAACGCGCGCTCGAGCGACAGTTCTACTTTCTCTTTTTTTGTTGCATCCACACAACGATGCTTTTGGTTGCATTGCCATTGATTTTTTTTTTTTTTTTGTGGCGTTATCGATTTTGTTTTGGCATATTTTTGCCATCGCATTCCTGGTCGATTGATACAAAGGGAAACGGCACATTGGTCTATGAAGAATAACAGTCAGTGTGTATTGGACTCCATGAACATTGTGTATGGTTATGAAATTAATTTCATATCTACAGCCATTCACAGTCCAGTATGTGGGTACTGTGTTTTAATGAGGGATTGCTGAACAATATTACCTATTACCACCTCCAGTTACAGATATAACAATGGATGATAATTTTTTTTTCCATTTGTTTAATAAATATAATTTGTCATACAAAGAGAAAGGGAATATGTAAAAAATAAACCTATATATTAGCTATATAAAAGTACTTATATTTTGAATTTAAATGATCAACTACTGGTATTTATTATTAATGGATGTTATGCTTTTATTGTTGTAGGTTATCTATTTATTGTTTCAACGTAAATGTAACATAAAAATCAGTCATATATATATATTCACCAAAGGCCACAAATCAAAAGGTTTATTAAAATCTCTGATGCTTCTGCTCTGCATCTGTGACGCTTGGATTGGCTTCCTCATCATGTGCTGTTCCTGCAATAAAAGCGTCAATAGCTTTCTGATGGATGGTCTTAACATTACAGTGGCTGAAGAGACGCAGAAAACGCTTCGTTTGTTTTCATTGATAGTTTCATTATCAGCTCGAAATTCAATTTGTACAGAAAAGCTCCTCATCACAGTATGACTGCGACTTATTAAAGGTTTATGGATTGTGCTGCAAGTATGCTGAAGCATTTGGGCTTTCGTCATAATTAAAAGATCCCTTGTCGTTTGGAGGAGTAGCAGGTGCTCTGATGAAAGGGAAGAAGAGATTTGTGCTTTTAAACATTGAGATCATAGTCAGGCCTAATCACAAAATGTCATAATCAGTGTGCAATGCATACTAAGTGTCCCTAGTTAGTTACTACAGCTTATACTTAAATTCCTAACCCTTACAGTGCTTGTTTGCTTTGCAAAATGATACAACTTGTGACTAAAAAATAAAGCATAGACTTGAGGGTAGGCTTTTCTTGAAGTGTATCATCTATTTATCAGGTAATTAACCATCTAGCAACACTCAGAACTCCTCAGTAAAAAAAAAAAAACAGTTTTCACTCAGATTTTATCCAAATAATTAAAAGGAAACTGCAAGTAACACATTGAATGAAATGGCATTTACTTGTGAAATGTCCTTCAATAACTTTAATACCCGGTTTATTTTCTAACCTTAAATATATATTTTGACTATAGAAATCCCTATTTTATAGTTTAGATTATACCATGTACTGAAGAGTGGCTATAAAAGGGAAGTATTTGCAGCACTCATTAGTGTCGTAATGGGTGTCTTCTCTAATGATGGTCTAGAGCGTAGAGAGGACACTCACATTGTACGATTTCAACTAAATTCACTGCTGCATTTTCCTCCCACGACTTCCAGACTTCACCGAGAAGCTCTTCACCCGTAATCTCAGTAATTGGGCCGCTGATATTTCTCACGAGGGCTAAAAGTCTGCAGTTTGCCACAAACGTGTTAGCAAGTGAGTCTGTGGCTGCGTGTTAATTGTCACAGTATTTTTGCGTTAATGCGTCTTTTGCGAAACTCCTCTTTAATCAGAGGTGGTTATATTTTTGAGTGGGAAAACGGACAGAGCTTTTTTGATGAACTGTCTGTGTGTGAGCCAAATCCACAGCGAAATGAGATGTTTATAATCGAGGGAACCACTCATCTGAGTGTTAGCGTATGCATTGACTGTAATAGTGCTTATAGAGCTCAGATTAACCACACACACACACACTCACCCTGAGGGGATGTTGGTTTCCTCTGATAAACAGGAGCAGAAACGCTCAGAGATCCTGCCTGGTGGCTACAGGGGAATCCCATTAGATTTGCGATGCTGTTTCAGGGTATCGGTGTCTCCTCATGAGATCGGCTAACAATAACGTGAAACGCAACGTCATATAAAATATAGACTGTTAAACATGAGTATCTTGTGAACTGGAAACAGACCTGCAGTGGCCATATTGAAGAGCATTGTTTGACTTATATGTAGATATTAAAGTTTAGAAAAGTTGATTCTTTCTTGTTTAGTTTTGTTTTAGAATTATTATTATTATTATTATTATTATTATTAAATATTATTATTTCAGTTTTTCTAAATGCAAAAACCCAACTGTACAAAAAAATTCCTTGAATAGTACTGTACATTATTATTATTATTATTGCACTAAATTATTCAATAAATTTAAACAAATTACATTTTTGCTTTTTAAATACCATATCTTTAGAATCAAATTTGGAACAATAATATTTATGCAAGTATTTATGAGTTAATTAATCTTTAATTACTGATTATTACAGATCAAGTAGACGGATATATATGCCTATATCTAGTGTAAAATTTAACATAAAGAAAAATAAGAGGCTCTGACAAAAGCAAATGACCAATACCGATAACATAAAAATTACGGTTAAAATCGGCACCGATGGGAGTCACGTGATGCGTCCGAAGTAGTAACACGTAACCACGAGAGCTCTCCAGAAATCGTGTAATATCATTAATAA
>JAUCMT010000039.1:15039385-15085437 GCA_032357475.1 Enteromius thamalakanensis | reverse complement strand
CGCTTGGGCTGATGGGAATTGTAGTTCCCGCTACCTCCCGTTCACTCCATTCGCCTGAGCAAACTTTTCTCAGAAGACCTATCATTTATCGAGTCATATAAATAATATGGTATAATATGAAAATAATTGGTATTGCGGTACAACGGTATTTACAATACTGCTACATCCCTAATATTTACACATACACTACTGTTAAAAAAATTGGGGTCAGTAAGATATTTAGTGGTTTTTAAAGATGTTTCTTCTGCTCATCAAGGCTGCATTTATTAGATCAAAAATTTTAATACTGTGATATATAATTTCAATTTAAAATAACTATGTTCTGTAATATTATATATAAATAATATTAAAAAGAGAAGAATTTATTCAAAATAGATAATAATGTTCAAAACTACTGTTTCACTACTGTTCAAAAGTTTGGGATCAGTACATTTTTATTCTTTCTTCCTTGAAAGAAATGAATACTTTTATTTGACCAAGGATCTATTAAATAAACAAAATGTCAAAGCATAGATTTACATTTTAGAAATGTTTTATATTTGGTAAAAAAGGATGTTTTTTTTACTTTTCTATTTTAATACTCATCTAAAAATCCAAAAAAACAAAGGTTCCAAAAAATATATTTAGCTGCACAACTGTTTCCAACATTGACAATTCTATAATAAATCAGCATATTAGAATGATTTCTGAAAGCATCAAGTGACACTGACGACTGGAGTAATGATGCTTTATATCACAGGAATAAATTAAATTTTAAAATATATTCACACAGAAAACAATTATTTTAAATTGAAATAATATTTCACAATATTACATTTTTTTCTGGAGTTTTAATCAAATAAATTAATCCTTGATGAGCAGAAGAAACATCTTTAAATCCCATTAAATATCTTACTGACCCCAAATTTATGAATGGTAGTGTACATATACACACACAGACAGGCTGTCTGAATAAAAACTCAGTCTCTTGTGTATGTATGTGTTTTCAGTGCATTAAAAGTATTTGATTCAGACTCTATTCATTCATTGCTCTATTTTTGCAGATATCTGACTGAATACACTAGTGTGACTTTATGAAGAACATCAGATGAAATGATGTGTGAATGGATCAGAGAGTGAGAATGTGTGTGTGTGAACACTACCTTCCTGGTAAGCTCCATCTGCCATCACCAAATGGAGGATTTTAGGATACAAGTGTTGGTGCTCAGTTCCCAAAATGCTTTGCACCATGCTGGAGCCCATTGCAATGTTCTCATCTTCATCCTCATGAATTGCCTAAATAAACAAACAAAACTCATACAAATGACAATGTGGATATGCTGGATAAAGTCAAGTAAACCCATTAAAGGTCCAGTTCTAAAAGGCATAATCTACCCAAAGATTACAGATTCATTCATCATTTAGTCATCTGATGTTTTTTACAAACCTACATGACTGAATTTCTTCTACGAAACAAAAGAAAATTGGACAATATACATTTGACAAAAAAAACAGGGTTTTGAAACTTTTTAGCCACCATCATTACCCAAAATAACTTGTGTGTTCCACAGTAGAAAGTGTGAGTAAACAAAATATTTTTTTTATTTTCGCGTGAACTATTACTTTAAGTTAGCAATTGTGAAGTCATTATCTCTACAGGGTTTCTTAACTAAAGGGTTTTTTGTAACCGGCAGCAAAAATTACAGCAGTTTACTGCACTTCCAGTGTGACAAGCTATATAAAAGGCAGCGCATTTAACATTCTTAAAGGTTAAGGATAACATCTGTATCTAATTCCCAGAATGAACCCGACAGCTAAAAACTAAACTTGGTGTTTAAAAATGTATGAGTGTCCTCATCTAAGAAGTACATTGCTGCATTGTTATTGGTGGTGTTTGACCACTAAAGACCTCTTGGTTATGCAGTATTTCCGCAATGCATTCACCCAGGCACAAAACCACTGAATCTCACTGGAGACATGGTGGAAGTTGACATTTAATGCAAAACCGAGGAACTCAGACCTTGATCTTGTTGTAGGCTTGAATGAAGTTCTCAAAGCCCATGGCCTGCTCTAGATGGAATCGCAGCTCCTCCAGACGGCTGAAGATACTGTCCTGTTGCTCTAGGTCATCTTCGTCCTCTTCCTCACTGTCATCTGCATTCATACACAAGCACAGAGGTAAAGGTGCATCTATCAAAGTTAATATTTCAAAGAATATTTTTTAATACTACGCTGACCTATGTCAGTATTGAAAGTGTTATTTTTCCATGTCATTCCACACCGTAGCCATACTGTATAAAGTCAATCAATCATTAAATTCAATTAGCCAGAGCAGTATCTTCAGCTCAATAAACACAGTAATTGTTTTCATTTCATTCAGAGAGTTTTGCAATAGTTGAACATGATGTTTGTTGCATTTAGGTTGTAGTTTTGTTGAGTTTTGCACAGCTTTTAGCTGTGTTTGTGGAGGGTGTCATTATTTGTGCTCACAGCTGAGCTTAGCTGATGTTTTTATGAACATGATTACCTATTGTGCTGCAATTAAAGTGTTTATTAGCTGTTGACCTGCCACTGCAGATAGAAACTGTGGCTTGAGGTTGTTAGCCTAGATAGCAGATGGAGTTAACTGATGCACTATGTTAAAGATTACAGTAAGCTGTTGTGGTGTGTTAACCGATGTGGCTAGCTGCTGAGCTATGCTAACGAATGGAGTTAGCTTCAAATCTGTGCTTACAGATATGTTACAGTGACCATACGTGCCAATTTCATAGGACGCATACTGTCCAGGACTCCTATATTGCTTAAAATATCTAGGTTTTGGCTTATGTTTTAACCACGCTTTGGAGGTACTTTGAATCGAAGAAATATAGAAATCCTGGCCAGGACATGTGCTGGGAAAAATGGCACGTATGGTCACCCGAAGATATGGTTAGATGTTGTGCTAGTTGTCGTTTTGGCATATATGCGTTTAGCTCTGTGCTGTGTTAGCAGATGTGGTTAGCTGTTAGCAGTTATGGTTAGCAGTTGTGCTGTGTTAAAAGATAAAGCAAGATGTTGCTTTGTGTTCACAGATGTATTTGTGGATTTTAAAGGAATTCGCTGCTTCTTTTTATAAAACAGGCCATTTTCCAACTCGCCTAGAGTTAAACAGTTGTGTTTTACCATTTTGTTTCCATTCATCTGATCTCCTGGTCTGTCGATAGTACTTTTAACTGCAGCTTAGATCATTAATCTGATTAGACCAGTAGCATCAAGAAAAAAAATCAAAACCCTTTGGCCATTTTTGAGCTAATTTAAAACGTAACTCTTCTGTACATTGTGTACTAAGACAGATGAAAAATTAAAAGTTGTGATTTTCTAGGCTGATAGGGCTAGGAACTATATTCTCATAGACCCAGCATTTGTGGAAGCAGTTGTTCTGTCCTTTTTTTGGGCATGCGTTCAGCCTTTGTGCTCTGTTTGTGGATATGGTTAGTATCTGCAGCTGTTTATGGATGTTGTGTCGTGACGTGATTGCATTACCAGACTGCCACTCCTCATTGAGCTGGCTTTCACTACTGTTCTGCTCTTCATCCTCTTCATCCTCCTCAACCTCCATTCCGTTAGTAACTGGCCCTCCTGGCTCTTCTTCACCATGGCTAACATCCTCCTCCTCAGCCATTCCATTAAAACACTCCTCCTCTGGACTGCGTTTGTCAACACCACCACTAGCCAACACACCAATGCCAGCTGGCTCTTCATCAGCTGGACTACTGTTGGATCCACCACCATCTTCATCGTCTTCTTCATCTTCATCCTCATCACTGCGCTGTTCCTGGAGAAGCCTCTCCATAGATGCTCTGAGCTCCCTCAAATCATCATCCTCATACACACTGAGAAAGATACAGTCATAAGTCAACATGTGTGTGTGCATGCGTGTGTGTATGCCAGTTGTGTATGTCTTACTCTTCAGGTTCAGACTGCTCGTCCGCTTTATCCTCCAGATCTTCAATCTCCAGGTTGTTGTCAGGAGCGACTGTAACTTCAGGTTCTGCAGCATCAATGAATACTTTACTGAGGTCTGGTAAGGAGCACGTCCTCAGCATCTGACAGAAGACACACAAGTGATATCAAACATCACAGATATTCAATTTCTTAAGTTAAGCAAATTCTATACTCGAATACTTGAGTGCAAAACTCTCTCCTCCGTTTTCTCACACTATTTATAAAAAGTAAGGTGCAAAATGTCTCAGCCTATAAGCATGGCTGTGGTGTAACAGCGATGAGAATGATAAAAAAAATAAAAATATTTTGCTATCTAGTCCAGGAAATTCAGCAAACATTGTGCTGTGGGGTAGCACCTGTGTCTCTGCATAGACAGTTGGGATCCTAATGTTAGAAACAAGCATTTGAAGTTTATTTTTAACAACATCCCTGATTATTTCAGTCTGACCTTCACAGTTTGTGCAGCACATTTCATTGTGGATTGTTTTGAGAACCTGTCACAATGTAATGCAGGCTGTGCAAAGAGGTTGTCATTGAAGGATGAGGCAGAGCTCACTATATTGTACCCGACAGCAAACCTAAATAAGCACTGTTTTTCAGTTCATCTCGCAAGTGAAGAGGGTGTTTACATGCAAGTCTTAGAGGCACAGTAACCAAAACCATCCCATTTAAAGCTCAAGTGCAAAATAAAGTGTATAGTGATTGTCATGAAATGAAAGTCATGGTGTAACTGAATTAGCAACAGATTCTTTCAAGGGAAGCTTAGTGAGATGTGGTTCAATTCAAGGGTTGTTGATTGAATGGAGGGAGATCTAAATGCAAGCTTGCCGTCAAATGTAAGACGTAGAAGAGGTTTAAGCCGATTAAATGATTGGGGAAGTCCAACATAAAATCACCAGAGAAAAGTCTTATTTCACCGAAAGATTGAAATTATAGAAAATGCACAGAGTGAATTTCTATTTCATGCTGGCTTTAACACTAGTAAATCAATTTACATATTGTTGATTTGCATAGCAAGCTAGGATGGAAGAAAATATAATAACATCAGAAAAAAAGTAACACTTTACGAGCTTGCAACTATTTTTGTTGAAAGAAACCTTGACGTTTTAATTGGACTATAAAAGTATAGAAAATGGCTCTTTAATCAATATGAATGGGAACAAGAAATGCACAAGCACAATCTCCAAGTTGCAGTTCGAACTTATTCAATCTGAATCGTGTGCAGGAATAAAACGACTTAGCTATTTAACACCCAGCAGGGACTTAAAATCTTCTCCACAGAGCTGAGGAGGGCTTTAATATCGGTGCAGTCATCCATCTCCATCACAGCCGTCGGTACAGAGACGCACTGTGTTCTCGCACTTGCACAGTGGAGAGGAGTGCTAAACTACTGATTAAACAGACTGACAGCCTGCGCTTAGAAAGACGGCATTTAGTGTGTGTGTGATCTGACTGTCCAGTTGTCCAGAGGGTTGGGTGCAAGCAAGCCAAAAGGCCAAATGTGTGGGCGTGTTTGCAAAAGTGTGGGTGTGAATGTTAATGTGCTTTTGTGAAGGCAAAGAAAAGTATTTGTGCATGTGCGCTTGTGGGTTGGGCGAAAAAGTACACAGGCCAACGCAAAGTCCTTTGGTTTACTGGCACATCAAGGATGTGGAAGAATCGCATTAATAACGCTCCACTCAGGAGCTCAAACACACACACACACACACGCACACACACACATTCAGCAGTCCTTCCAGCACAGCAATGGCCCGAGGCACATCCACACTCATACATATGCCTATCCTCGTATGCACACACCATTATGTGCACACAAACACAAATTTCAGTCTGAAGAAAACAAATCACCCCCAACAAAAAATTCTGAGATGTACAAATCTGAGCTCCTTTATCATTCTATGCTAAGTGCTACACATTACCGAAGGCTGCCATCTGTTTCTCCCGCTATATAGTGCCATCTCTTTCTTCCTCATGCTCTTTTTAGTGCTCTTGCCTTGTAGTGTAATCAGTGTGATAAATGGCAGCAGTGGGGTCCTCCATTATATTCTCTGAAATAGTTTTTTATCATTCGATTAAGACACACACACGTGGATTTCTTAAAGTAAAAAGTAAAAAAGAAAGAAAGAAAAAACTAACTAAAAAGAATGAACATAACATAAAATATCAACATTAAAAGAAAAACTTGATCAACAAATGTTAGGGGGAAAAACACTGAAAAATACAGCTTTTTTCAATTAAATTAAATCATTTAGTTTGACTTAAAAGTACTAAAATTAAAACTACAAAAAAACAAAAAATTAACTGGAGGAAAGAAATCCAAAAGTTAAGAAAATTACCAAAACTAAACTAAATTAAACCAAATTCTCTCTCTCTCAAAAAAAAGCAAACATTAATAAATAATATATTATATAAATTATACTTCAATAACACTAGTTCTTCATGTTGAACTAGGCATTTTTAAAGATCATTACAGGCCTTTGTAGTTCCTCTTCTGGCATTTCTGACGGCATTTTCTATACCAAACTTATATGGCTAATTTCTGCGACCCTTTTTTTCTTAGGTAAAGTCAGTCAGTTCTTTACACCACACATTCATGAACAACCACCACCCACCCACAATGCTCCACTCTCCAGGCTAAGGTCTAACTTTCTTGAACTTTCTTTCTCCAAAAAAAAAAAGCCTAGGGTAACCCTCAGGTCTCTTCTCCTCCCTCCAGGTTTCTTTTTTGCTCTTACAGAACAACTGGCTAGACTGTCCTGGAATCACAGAAACTGTACTTTCAGTCCTACTTTACAAGGAGGGGAGAGGGGTCATGTCAGCTATCTATCGGGGTACCTCAGGGTTCTGTACTCTGCCCTCTGCTCTTTATGAGACATCAACACAGATCTCGGAATGCCCAACAGACATTTTTTTGGCCAGATGAAAGAATTCCAACTTTAACCTAACCTGGGAATACTATGTGCGATATTGTTCGTGAAGTTCATTAGGAAGTTTCGAACTTAAGAAGTTCTTAATGTGGGCCTTTAAGATCAAGCAAATCACACCCTTAATATTTGAGCATGCTATACCACTCCATGTCATGGCAGATTATTTCTATATTGGACTATAATGTGCAATCAAAACTCTCCAAATGATCCAGAATGCAGCGGCACGTCTGGTCTTCAATGAACCTAAGAGAGCGGACATTACACCCCTTTGTGTCTCACTCCACTGACTGCCAGTTGCTGCCCTCATCAAGTTCAAGGCACAGAGGCTTGTGCACAGAAGAGTCGCTGGATTTGCACTCTTGTAACTACACTCCCTTTTGTAAACCTACATTACTTGTTGCTTTCCCATTACATCTGGAAGGCTGGAATACACTAAACCACATTGTTTTTCAGATATCAGTGTGATGCTTGCCCTAGTTTCAGCCTTTTTTGGCTTTGATTCCATACGGTTCAGAGGATATCAAACATATTTGATATTTGAGCTGATTTTACAACACATATCGTTTACATTTATCAAGTGTCTGGTAGTCTGGTAGCATTTGATTCTTAGATGTTTACTGTATGATCAAGTGTGTGCATGATGCATAGAGCTTTCAGATTCTAAAAGTCATGTAGTCTATTCCTGCCTTTAGCATTTGATGATCTAGCCAGAGTTTAGTGTCACTGATTTATAGTCTTAACTAACATGCAAGAGAAAGAAAACAAATATAGACTCACACTTGTTACAGTGAGGTACTAGTGCATACCTTTGGGTTGTTTGTGTCAAAGAGGCCAGTGGAGAGGCCAATGAGAAGTGCATCACCATGCCTTTGAGAGCGCAGTGGAGAGACAGAGCGGGAACGTGAAGCAGCGGAGGAAGAGTCTTCCAATGAGGACTGAGCAGACAAGATAGCCAATTCTACTGTTCGTCTGTGAGCTGGACTACTGCTTAGCTTCACAAACAGAGACTCATCTACTGAAAAAAGAAGAGGCCAACAAAAACTAGTTGGTTTTTTGTTTTTGACAGTTGAGTTCTATTCAAACTGGCATTCTTTATGCTTCTGAGGATTAACATTGTTAGAAAGTAAATGAATTTTAAAGGGAATACTGGAACGCTTTGAAATGGTGCATAATGAGACAAGCTTGTGTGAGAGGGAGATAAGGTGTCTTGGTATTGCATTTGAGACTACCTGCAGGTTCAGGGTGTTTCTCTTCTCTTTGTGTTTTCTCTGTGCACTCAACTTGTATTATTCTGCCCTCTGCTGGCCTAAAAAAAGATTACATCAACACTGATAATGTAAGAAATCAGCATATTAGAATAATTTCTGAAGGATTATGTGACACTGAAGGCTAAAGTAATAGCTAAAAAAATCATTTGAGAAGGAAAAAGAATAAAATCAATACATTTCACATCATTACCATTTCACTCTATTAAATGAGAACAACACTTTGTGAGCATAAAAGAAAATAAGGTGTCTTGAAAAAATCCTACCAATTTCCAAACTTTTGCATGGTACTGAATGTTTTAAACCTATGTGCTGTTGCTCTTTCTCCAGAACACAAATTGGTGTAATAATTCTTGTTATTCAACAACTATTCTGTGAGTGACTGACAGTGACTGGGGCTGAGTGATTAATCAAAAGAGTGGTATTTTGGGGTCTAAGGGTCAGGATAGCATTAAAAATATATTATGAGATTACTCAACAAGTAATTTGCAAATGTAGAAACTGTACTTTAAATGGTTATTTAATTAAAAAAATTATTCAACATTATATACAGTGGGTACAGAAAGTATTCAAACCCCCTTAAATGTTTCACTCTGTTTTATCGCAGCCATTTGCTAAAATCAAATAAAAAAAAATAAGTTTTTTTTTCCCTCAATGTACACACAGCACCCCATATTGACAGAAAAAACAGAATTGTTGAAATTATTGCAGATTTATTAAAAAACAAAAACTGAAATAGCTGTCCTAAGTATTCAGACCATTTGCTGTGACACTCATATATTTAACTCAGGTGCTGTCTATTTCTTCTGATCATTCTTGAGATGGTTCTACACCTTCATTTGAGTCCAGCTGTGTTTGATTATACTGATTGGTCTTGATTAGGAAAGCCACACACCTGTCTATATAAGGCCTTACAGCTCACAATGTCAGAGCAAATGAGAATCATGAGGAAAGGAACTGCCTGAAGAGCTCAGAGACAGAATTGTGGAAAGGCACAGATCTGGCCAAGGTTACAAAAACATTTCTGCTGCACTTAGGGTTCCTAAGAGCACAGTGTCCTCCATAATCCTTAAAAGGAAGATGTTTGGGACGACCAGAACCCTTCCTAGAGCTGGCCGTCCGGCCAAACTGAGCTAACGGGGGAGAAGAGTCTTGGTTTCACTTTTTCTTTTTTAATAAATCTGCAAAAATGTCAACAATTCTGTGTTTTTCTGTCAATTTGGGGTGCTGTGTTTACATTAACAAGGGGAAAGATGAACTTAAAACTTGTATTTTAGCAAATGGCTGCAGTATAAACAAAGAGTGAAAAACTTTTCTGAATACTTACTGTACCCACTGTATATGAAGCAGCCACTAGAAAATATTAAAGTCCTGATATGTCAATTTGTCTGCAAGCCACTTTAATGCTTAAGTGCATAAAGTCCCATTTTCATCACAGTTGATCAACTTCACAGTAATTAAATATTTGTTTAGTATCTAGCAACAGGGTTAGCATCTGTTATTCTTCTCTACTTTTAACCAGCAGTTTAGAGATGGAATTTAAGAAAAAAGGAACCGTTTAAAAACTGTTTGTTTTCTTTGTATCTTTGCACTGCACGGATAAAGGTTTATCATCAAAATCAAATAATAATAAAATCATGCATCATGCCCTTTTCCCTAAAAATTTCTACTGAAGAAGTTTCGATCAAGCACAAAGAAAGAATGCTAAGCAAATATAACATAAAAGCCTTCTTATGAAAGCTCTGTTTACTAGTTGTTTTCCAGTGAAATTTTAGGGGCCTATTATTACTGTTGAATCTGTTCCAAAAACGCAGTTAGAGACAATTTCTTGGTAAATTTAGAAAGGAGGTAATAGTCATTTGTGTTGTGTGTGTCCATTTCCTGCCCTAATCACCCCGGTCATCCCAGCTGCATGCTCCCTGCAATCCAATTTACACAATTAATTAGCATTAGCACATTTGTACAGGATCATATTCATTCTCTGTCGTCAAACACAGACACAACACAACACCGGACATCAGATAGAGATGGTTTCAACCATTTTCATATGCTTCCTTTGGGGGTCTCAAAAGACACAGATTGAGGTATTGGAGGTATTTCAAGAGCCCCAGGGCCTGTCCAGCCCTGCCCTGGATGGAAATGTCTGTTAAATCTTAACAGGCACCTAATTTGGTCTGATTTTAAAAGGAACCTGTACTTCTGCATCCCACTCAACATGGCTGGATCATGAACCGTTTCTGCACATGCTCAGACAAGTTCAGTGTAGGCAATGTGATGCATTTCCTAATCCCATTTCCATTCATTTATTTTCTTTACTCACTACAATGACAAACATGGAAAAAGAAAAAGAAATAAAGCACCACATTTTGTTATCACCGTGGATCAGTTTTGATAGAAACTTCAAAATACTTTTTTAAGACGGCATTTATTTTTCCTGGTTTTATAAATTAAATATAAAACCAGTATGATTGCACTTTTGTTGTTAACTTGAATCTGGATGTATACAAAACCTCTTCCAGTAACTTGAGCGTACTGGATCCAGACGAAAATAAATTGACACAATGACCCAATATTTGCTCTTATTCACTGGAAATGAAAGCAAAGCATAAACACTAAAACCTCTTTCTTTCTTATTTATGCAAAATTTTAAGAGGTCTGCCGAGTTTTTATTTTTGGACCAACGTAATGTGTGTGAAAAGAAATGAGCAGCTTGGTTTTTCTTCAAAAATAATGCAAATATCAAGGTGGACTAACCTACTTTTGTTATGCCTGCCCCACGTGCTTGCATTAACTTGTTCTTCACCATTACAAATGCGCAGTAACATGAGAAGTTTTAACATTAGTCAGCAGCTGAACAGCTTGGAAATTTTGGTTTTCTTTTGGTGTAAACAGCAGACAACTGCCTTCAGGCCAAAATCATGTACAAAAGAAAAATGTGTTGATTGACAGTTTGTTAATATCAATGGAAAATTATGCTCAGCATATTCAATGTATAATGAGTCGTTTTAACTTCGGGGCATATTTAGACTTTTTTATTTCCTGCTTTGTGTGATATTAAGTACACAGTGTGTCTTAATGTGCCAAACTATTTATCTACAGAAATCTACACATACAATTTCCATAGAAAAACACGAAGAATAAAAAAAAACCACGTAAGAATGTCTTTTAGCCAATCAGACGTAACGTGACCTGATTAATATTCATGATGCGGGGGCGGGGCCGTTGACTAGCAAGTGCTGAAGGAAGAAGAAAGCCGTGCAGAGTCATTTGTCACTTCTGTTTTCTTCGGTTTTCGAAAGAGATTCACTTTTACTTCGTAGAGAGAGTGGTGTTCAACAAGGGAAAAACAAAATAGTGGATGCAGAGGTAAGTCTGGGCGGCAGTTAAAACTCTTACACTTTGTTAACGATATTAAAATCAAGTGGCATAAAATAAAATCACTTTTTACCTCAGCTGTTTATTATGGGCACGCTACTTGTTCATGTAGATACTCATAAATAATAGTGAATTAGGTTAATCCAGGTTTTGATCTTATAGAAATATATTGTGTTCTATTGTCTGTCGTGGTTTTACCAAATTAATAACTGCCTTTAAAACTGCTGTAGTGTTACAAATAAATATAAAACAGAGAAATATCAAAGAAACTGATATTAATTACAATAATAAACCATTACAATAACAACCCATAACTAATGATAATGACTAACACCTGTTACCTTTTTGAAATGTGTAGGCCTATTTTTAATGCATATTTTTATGTTAAAATTAAACATATTAGTAATATTAAAAAGAAATCGTCTTGATTATTTTGAAAAATATAGATTTTTTTATAGATCTTATGTTCACATTTGTACTGTGAAATAATTTATTTATTGATTCAGTAAATATTTGATTAATCGATTGATACATAGTTTCAGCTCCGGTGACGTCAATTATTTATTTCGTACAGTGATGTTAGTGCATTAATGCAGTGTTGTAAATCACGTCTGTGTCCGAGAAGTTTCATTCTGTCCTGATTGATATTAATGATTATGGATTATGAACAGCTCTGTTAAAGTATGATTCCACAGAATTCCACTGTAAGTCATTGTTTGCAGTGCAGATTCCAGTCGCTTAGTAATGCTCTAGTGAACCGCTTATGTGTCGTTAGAGGAAATAACACCAAGAAATGTGTGTAGAAGAGAAAACATTCCAAAAGGTTTTTAGAATCTAACTTTTTTTATTTCTTGACCTTCTTAAATTCTTAAAGTTTGGACCCTCAACAGCGAGAAAACAATGTTCCACTAAGAAACATGACTTTACTTGCCAAAATGGTTATTAGTTTGTTGTGATTTGTGTGATTGTGCTGTAGGGAAATGCCACCACTTGATGTTGCTTGGACGTAATCCCATGCTCTACTGTGCTATTTTTGCACCTGACTGACTGCATGCTCGCAAGGTACATGACCCTCTTGCCAGTATCTCCTTCCATTTTCATGCCCACAAACTCACACTATGTCACTTGTTTGTGCTGCATAACCAAGTTTTATTCGCCTTGGGTGCTGTCATGCAAGTATTCAAAATAGAAAACTCAAAAATAGCTTCAAGACCCGACACAGTGTTTTCCCATTTTTCAATTGCAAATGAGATTTATTTGCTTAGCATATAAAGAATGCTTTGTGATAAATTTCCCAGAAAAAGGTGTGGAAGAGGGTGTTTGGAAAAGGGCGAATGCTATGAACGTAAACCCATAATGCTGTCTTTCTATAAAATCTGTCTGAAATGTGTGTAAGAGTCGTCATGTGGAGTAACTGCGAAATTGAGACTCAAGTTGCTCTCTCAAAACATCTGTCACCACCTCTACAGATATTTGCATAAGTGTTAAAGAAATATATGTAGTCACACAGTACAACAGCCCTAATTGGGGTTTCTTGAGTTCTAGGCTGCAGACAGCTGACAGATATCTCTGTTTGCTTAAATCAACAACTATAACCACCACTCCCTCTCTGTTCCACTCCATGTAGCACCACCATCTCAGTCACGAGTACAGTACATTAATGCAGTCAGGATGCATAAATATTTATTTAAATATAAATATGACAAACTCCAGCTGTCTTCTTGGACTGTCTATTTTTGACTGACTTCTTGCAGGAACTCAAATAACCCCCTGGGGCAGAATAGAAGCATGACCCTTTTCCAGACCCCATTATTTTGGACTTATCGATGTCTAACGTTGGGTTAGAGTTTTGAGCTACAATCTTTAAAGTTTTTTTGTAGTGCACAACAAAATTCTACAGACGCTACAGACTACCGCATCCCAGCATCTAAATAACACACTGCAAAGTGCTCTTCTGCTCATCTTTTTTTATCCACTTTTATTTTGTGTCATCATACTTACTCGTGTAACTAGTCATGTAATCGTCTTTCAATAGGGAAAACGTGGAAGTGTTTGGTAGCTTCTAAATTCGTCCCTGTTTGGATCCTAATGAATGAACGAAGCTAAACACTAACATAGTGGCGCATATGTTACATACATATGCATGTAAGCTGAGGGAAGAACTTTGTGGAATATGGAAAGTTTTAACCAGTTTTAACTTCCTAGCAACCACATAGAACGCTCTGGAAACACCCAACCTGTTCTCTCTATCCACTATATAGTGCACTATATCAGGTGTAAGCCACTTTGTAGTGCTGTCCAAATTCTGTGTGAATTCACTACTTTTTACCCGCAATGCATTCTGATTTTCGAGCGTACAACCGATGTACACTTGCTGCACTATTTCCCACAATCCAATGCGAGATGGGAATAGAGCATTTTTTTTTATTTTAATATACTGTAATATTTCTATTTTATGAGCAAATAAATGTGACAATTGTTTTTGTTTTCTTATTTTTAAATATATAAAAAATATACATGACATGTCTTTTTTCTTTTATTAAATAATGCAATAAATGTGACAGTGAACAATTCGTAAAGCAAAATAATCCAATATTACAGATGGGTAGGCGTTTGTTAATGACAAAATTGTCTGCATGCTATGATGAATGCTATTTACATCAGCGTCCGAATTCACGCACTTGTTTACGTTCCCTTCTTTCTGAAATAGTCCAATCAACTGCCATACCCTATATAGGGAGGAGTGAACTAATGAATGAGTGAACGGTTTCGGACACAGCTCCAGAATATTCCAGCAACTGTAGAGCAACACCCTAGCAACAACCAACAACCAGATGTTCAAAGGAAGGAGGTTGGCTTGCCTCTAACATTTGGAGAAATCAATTTAATCAAATTCAATTAATCAATATATACTAAAAAAAATATATAATAAAAATATAAACTATATATATACAAATATTACATAAAACATGTCAAAAAAACCAAACTGACATTCCTTACTTTCAAAACTTAGTGTTTTAGCTCAGTCCCACCTAAGGCTGGTCAGATGTGTGTTCCTAAACCTGTCTAGACAAATCCAGTGTTCTGCTTTTACTCCAGCCGTCTCGGAGATAAATGATGAAGAGCTGGGCTGGGCTAAACTAGTGATAAGGAATCAAGGGAATCGGGCACAAAAGTTACAGAAGACAGACTGTGTAGGCAATCGGACTAAAGACAGCATCTGCTAAAGACTCACAGGTGTTAGTGCTGGGCAGACACACACACACACCACACAGACTCAGACAGAGAGGCGTTCTTGTGAAATAGAATGTCTCATGTCTTTTGTTGCACAACACTTCTTGATAATGACATCAGATGTTGTGATGAAACACGAGAACTTTAGGAGAAAAAGACTTTAGTTCATCTTATATGTATATATATTTATAGGAATTGACATAAAAGCAGAGAACACATAAATGAGAAGTCTTTGTGGCTGTCTCTGTGAATGTTTTGTCTTCTTTGACCGTAAGAATGGGGCACTTCATTTAAATATGAATCAACTCATTCAAAATGGGAACTGAAAGGAGTAAAAGAGGAATGCCAACTCTTTCTTTTACTGTGTCTTTAGCAAGCGTGTGCTACATGATTTGTTTCGCTTTAATATTTATCGAAAGTGCATTTTTTTCCTGTTTGCGTAACTGTGTGGCTTAGAAATTGCTTTATTAGCGGTTCAAGAATGCTTTTTTATTAAAAGTGAATTTAAAGAGTTTTGTATCTGAAAAATAAGTAGACATTATTTTATATTTTAAGCCCATTTTAGTCTAAAACATCAAATCCACAATCAGATGCCTTTAAAATGCATTTGTTTACTAAGGATTCATAATTTAAAATCCCAAATCTGTCTGATGTCTTCCACATCACATCGTATGTTCTCACACGCTCCACTGCTGGTCAAGTGAAGCTTTCCTGCCTTCAAATTTCAAAGCTGCATCTTGCATTTCGTTACAGACTCCAAATCTAAATAGAATTCATATATTCTAATGTGAAATTACATCTAAGTCACACAGGGAAATGTCTGTGAATCCAGTTGTGTTATCCAGGAGAGAATATAGAGTAAAATACAGCGGTGAGTACTATGATAAATGAAGTTGCCCAGTGGCTCCTGAGAGTCTGGCAAACACAGTTAATTCCCTCACTGTGTACATGTATCCTGCAGCTTTATTGAATGTTTTAACTCTAATTGGGTTTGAAGGAGTCATATTTTCTCTCTAATTTGGTTTTTGCTTACTATGTTTAGACTGTAGAGAGAGACTGCTAGAGTGGCGTTCGTGGATGGTTTATGCTTTCATTGCGGGAAAATGACCATTTCGGAGCTGCGGACCAGACTGAAGTACATGGCCGGTGGAGAAGTCCCTATTCCTCTTCCGCGTTCCGGTGCTCGCGCTGGCAGCGTCCGCGGAGCTTCCGGTTCCGGGGGAGACAGGGCTGGTCTGACGGTGACAGTGCGGAACTCCCCTTGGGGAGCGCCCCCTGTCGCACGCGCTCCGACACTGTTGGAGCTCCCATCGGGACAGCCCGGTTTTCCGGAAACGGAGTCGGATGTTTCCTTTGGGGCTCCCCCCGACGAACAGATGTCTGTCACTGCATCAGGAGAGTATGGCTCAGGAGATGAAGTATCCACTTCCGGAGCGGTGTCCAATGGACGCTCAACCATTCCGGATACCGATCCTAAACTTATTGCTATGCTGGCTGGGCCGCCAGGGAAGTTGGGATAGAGTGGTCTCCACCACAACGTCCTGAGCCCTGGTGCCCAGGGTCCTACTCCAGTACCTTTCTTCCCGGATGTGTCCTCCTTCACCACCCTTGACGGTGACCCTTGACCCTCAGCCCTGGTTGATGATGCCTACAAAGCTTGGGGAGACGCTGCATCTTCCATAAACGCCATGGCGTTGTTGCAGGTCCATCATGCCAAGGCATTGAAGGCACTGCACGAGGGTGGTCACAACCTGGAAGTACTCGCAGTGCTTCGTGCCGTGACGGACCTTGCGCTTCGAGCGACTAAGGTTACGGCGCGTACCCTGGGTCGTGCAATGTCCACTATGGTGGTCCAGCAGCGCCATCTGTGGTTGTGTCTTGCTGACATGTGTGATGCAAACAAGATTAGGTTCTTGAATGCCCCCTTGTCACAGACCGGCTTCTTCAACGAAGCAGTGGAGACGTTTTCCCAGCAGTTCTCCGCTGCCCAGAAGCAGATTGAGGCCATCCGTCACATCTTGCTGCGGCGTCCAGCTGCTGCCTCCACCTGGACTCCGCAGGCACCGCCTCAGCCTGCCCTTCACCGAGGGGGTACCTCCGACTGAAAGGGAACGTCTCGGTTACTTATTGTAACCCTCGTTCCCTGAAGAAGGGAACGGAGATGTCACATCCCATCGCCATAGGGGCTGTACCGCTGCTAGGGGCCGTAACACCGGCTCGGCTCCAAAGCGAAGACCTAATGAACGCCAGATATACTGACCTACTTATACTCGCGCCGCGATTGGATCCAGCTGATCTTAATCAGCGTATGCCAATGAAATTCATTGCCGTGTTTGTACACGCAGAGTTGTTTTGGCATATCAAAGCGAGATTCCTATTCGTCGGTCACCGATATGACGTGAGATCATGAATTAGCTTTTTTGGTAAGATTTTTAGCTATTTTTAGTTTATGTATATTATGGAATGTTGTTCAGGAAAATTTGAGAATATGGAATTCAGTGAAACATGAATATATTGAATGAAAGCCTGAATATATAAGATAAAAGTTTGAAAATTAATGTATAACGAATATATGGAATGAAACTCTGAATATATATATATAATATATATATATAATAAAAAAAAATGTAATGTATAAAATGCAAAAGTCGCATCCTGACCTCATAACTGGCTGTTTTTAGGGAATGTTTTCATTTATGCACATGCATTTGTAGACACAAAACGCAATCACGATTTCACTAAGCTTACGATTAAATTTGAAATCACCAATGAAATCTGACAACAACTGTGTAATAAAAGTTGTTTCTTTTGCTAAAATAGCATCATAAAATGCTTATTTCTCTAACTTTACAGATCAGAGATTGGCTATTTTATGCTGAAGAAGTGCTTCCTGCAATTGATGCATAGGCCATGTTAAGCGTTGCTTTTTTTTTCCATTTAAAAGTATACAAGGGACACATCTTATGTATTATATAGTCTTTTGTTTTAAGTATTACTCAATTTTTTTTTCTTTTTAAATTTCTGTTGTCAAAAAGTATCTGTCATTTTGTCAATTTTGTCATTTAAAAAAAAAAGAAGGTAGTTTTTATTTCCATTTTAGTTTATTCTAGTACATCATTATTACATGAAATGAAAATTTGAAACTACATTGATGCACAAACGTTTCTGTTTTTCAGAATGTGAGCCATTATCTGTTAAGATGGAGTCTCTTAACCACTCCACCTCCGTTCTGCCCTCCTGCACCTACAAGGAGGACTTTAAGCGCTTCCTCCTCCCGTCCATCTACAGCCTGGTCTTCATCTTCGGTCTGCCGCTCAACTTCATCATCATCCTGCGGATCTGGGGCTCCCGGCGCGCTCTGACACGGACCAAAATCTACATGCTAAATCTCGCGGTGGCGGACTTCCTGTATGTCTGTTCCCTTCCTCTTCTCATATACAACTATGCCAGCAAAGACTACTGGCCGTTTGGCGACTTCACCTGCCGCTTGGTTCGCTTCCAGTTCTACAGCAACCTGCATGGAAGCATCTTCTTCCTCACCTGCATCAGCTTCCAGCGCTACATGGGCATCTGCCATCCTCTGACAGTGTGGCCCAAACAAGGTGGATGCAGGCTGGCGTGGTTGGTCTGCGCCGGCGTTTGGGTGGCAGTCGCTGCTCTCTGCGCTCCAACATTCGAGTTCGCTGCCACCGGCATCCAGCGCAACCGCACCGTGTGCTACGACCTCAGCGTTCCCGAGCGCTCCACTGCTTACTTCCCGTACGGCATCGCTTTGACCTGCCTGGGCTTCGTTGTGCCCTTTCTAGTGATCGTGGTGCTGTACTGCAAAATGGCACGGGTTCTCTGTCAGGTTGGCGAAGCCCAAGAAGTCACAGCCGCAGAGAGGAAGAATAAAGCCGTGAGGATGATTATCATTGTGATGCTGGTGTTCGCCATCAGCTTTTTGCCCTTCCACGTGACAAAGACACTCTACCTGCTGGTAAGGGCCTTTCCCACAGCCCCCTGCGAACTGAGGAACCTGCTGTCTGTGGTCTACAAAAGCACCAGGCCCTTTGCCAGCATGAACAGCGTTCTGGACCCCATTCTGTTCTACTTCACCCAGCCGCAGTACAGACGCAGCACCAGGAGTCTGCTGCTTAAGATCACCTCGCTCAAAGACAAGGTTGACAGAATCTGACTGAATCGAAAATTACAGTGTGTTAAAGCAAGACACTACAGCGATGGCCATCGTTTGCTATCTATTTGAGCTTGTTTAGGCTAAGATTTACAAATCATTAGCTTTTAAAACGGTAAATGTGTAGTGAGTTTTGGAAATGTATTTTGTAGTGGAAAATGCATCCATTTAAAGGTGCAGTAAGCAACCTGAGAAACACTTGATATTGGAAGTCACCAAATGCAAAGACACGCCCCTGTTTTAGATAACTCCGCCCCAATTCATTAAAACACATACAAGCACCTCCCCCATTGTTTGTGGATGGCTACAAGTGTGTTCTGTCTAATCCACTTTTAACAGCCTTTCTCAGAAATTGCTTACTGCCCCTTTTAGTGATTATTACGTGTTACAGTACAAGGCTCTAAAACCTCTTTTCTAAGCCAAACTAACTTTTCTTTTTTTATACACTAATCCAAAAATCTCCACTTCAGGAGCACTTATATCACACCAGAGGTTTTTAGAAGGGTTTGTTATAGTTAACTACTGAAAACTGAAAAAAAAGGCATTTATTACTTGAAATAAAATAAACGCTAATTTAAAGGAAACAGAAGAAATAGAATAAAATTAAATCCAAGTTTCAGCTGATTGCCAAGGCATCATGTCTCATTTTTGTTACAGTGTAGTACTGTAATAACTATAACTAAACAAAATTTACCAATGTATGGAAATTATATATACATTAAAATACTAATAAAGCAAAAATAACAAAATTTGCAAAAAAAAAGTAACAATTAAAGTAAAAATTATTTTTATTTAAAGTGAAATATACAAATCAAAGGTATATCGGTGATACTTCAATAACACTGGTTTAATTATATAACATTCACCTAATTTTATTTTTATTTTCTGAAAACATGAAAAAATTTTAATTTCTGGCTGTTGACAGTATTTTGTGATTACTGGAGGGATAAAGATAAATATCCCTAAAAAAAAATATATATATATATATATATATATATATATATATATATATATATCAAAATGATACAAGATCTTTGGGCCTAGTTTTATCCAATATTTAGATTTACGTTCTGAAAGTGGAAGTTCTAGTGCCTTGTTTGCATATTTTGAATATATAATAGCATGTGTAAAGTCTTAATATGTGACTGTAATTAGTTAACTTGGAAGGTATGGTGATATCTGTTAACATAACATTCACCCTGCAGTGTCTTATGTTAAGATACACTTAGCAGGCTGTGTGGATGTGGAAACCAAAAAAGTCAATATTTAAATACAAAATGTCCAATGCATTAAATATCTGTACTGTGAAGGTTGTACATAATGGTTGAAGGAAGATTGATTGATTCAGTGTTACAAAGAATAATTTCTAATAATTGGAACTATCATACCTCACTCTATGGACATTTGCATTTGCTTTGAGAGAACAGCCCCCAGCAGAGCTGTGTGTCTCGGATCCGAGGGTTTGATCCCTGTGAATGGCAGCTGAATGAGTGCACTAGTTAGGCTGAGTGTCAAGATCAGCTGATCTCTTCTTACCGGAAAAAAGGTGGTGCAATTATGACCGTTTTATGAGGGTTATAGGATGTAAATGTTGATATAAGAATTACACAGCTGAGAAAACAGAAATGTCTTGCCAGTTTCATATTTTTGATGAAAGTGAATTTTGGGCGCAAATTAAAAACAGATTTTTGATAATTAAGTTGTTTTGTAGATATAAAACACAAGCAAAAGAAATCCCGTATTCATTATTTATTAATAAAAAGAGTAAAATAATTTGTTTTTAAACAAGAACTGTACCACTAGATAAAAAAATAATTAAAAAAAAAAATATATATAATATTAGTGTGGGGTCAGTAATTTTTTTAAGTTTAAAAATTACTTGATTGATTACTTTGATGATTTAAATTCATCCAAAGTAACGTTTTATAAAAAATATTTCAAATGCATGATGTTGTTTTGAATTTTCGATTCATCAGAATCCTGAAAATAAACCTTTTCCACAAATATATGGAAGCAACACAACATTTTCAAAATGTATAATAAATCAGAAGTCTTATATGAGAAATGTTTTAAAATTCAGGAGTAAATTGCATTATTTTTTTTTATTTTTTTTTTTGCTATTTTGAGTGAATAAATTCAACCTTGGTGAGCAGAAGAGACTTCTTAAAAAAAAACAAAAAACAGTAGCAACCCTCAAACATTTGAACAGTACTGTATATAGTGATGTGTGAAATTATGGTTGAAAGAGATGAATGAAAGCATTTGGATTGGAAAGAATAACACCGTCTGTTTAACATATTCCATCTGCTGTGCATTATTATCAGATGTTTGATGATTTAACAACCCTTTGTACAGCCCAGCACGCTTATGATGCAACATCTTGTCCTACTATAGAAGGATCTAGTTTTAACAACACAGAGTTCGCGCAAAAAGACATATTTGTACTACCTGCACTCTCATTGTGTTTTCATGAAGCAGTTTAACACAGCTGTAGATATCAAGCTTGTATTTAAAGTTTCAACATGACCAAAAACTACAAGTAGAACTGACAGGAAGGCTGGGTTTATAGTATGGTAAAAGAAATTCTATTGCATTGTTATGAATGTGTTTCAGTCATTTGACCAGTATTATCATTGAGTTTTTAAATATGAATGAATTTTGCATTATTTTATTTGAGTAGAGAAGAGTCTTTTTCTTCAAACCACATGAACATAAAGCACTCTTAGTTTTGGAGTGAGATTTACTGCACTGTAAATACTGTATACTACACCTTGTGTTTAATTTCAATTGTGAAATGTATGCATTATGCAGTAATGAATATGACAATTAGATGCACTGTTGTTATGAAACCTTTCCATGCTGCATTATTAATTCAGCAAGTTTAAGCTTTAAGTTATCATTAAATAAAATCCTGTTTTTGTTTAATGCTATTTTGCATTTTGAGATCTAGTTTTGTGCCTGTTTAATTAAAACCAAACATTTAATAGCAAGTATAGTAGATAATTTAGATATTCCATACATGCACACATGCACACAAAAGTACAGAAATAGTCGTAGTACTATGCTGTTTTAAATAACTTGTGCCAAATGTAACACGCGTTATGGTTGACTCTGTGAACTGCCAGCAGGTGGCGTACTTGTTGTTAAAGCAGGCGTGATTTTTGCACATTAAACTGACCTGCTTCAGCACTAATTATTAAGCATTTACAAAAAGGGAGCTTCACATAATTAAACACCATGACATGCAACTTATAGCCAAAATTCATCCTTGTGCCTACTGGTGTTACACGTTTTACTGTCCGTGTCTCTAGTGTAGTAAGTGCATATATAGCCTATGAATGTTTGTTGCTTGTCGATCACTGTGCAAAGAAAAATGTTAAAGGTGAATGTTTGCTTTAGTTTAAATAAAAAATAGTAAGTAATATGTAGTTGTATAAACATCTATAATATTAAACGAAGCTCTTCAAATATATACCCTCAATGAGGTCTTCGTGAATGCTTTTTGTTTTGCTTTTAAATGTAAAATGTTGTAGAATTTTGTCTGCTTGTGTTCTTATCCTGGGTTGTTGTTGGTTCAATAAAGTCAAATCAATAAACGTATTTCCTGCAGTGTTTCTTATATTACCGTAATTACCATTCAGATTCAGGGAAGATCTACAGTGGACTCAAAAAGTACAATTGAGCATGTATAGATGTCGCATTACATAAAATCAGTATTAAATTAATTTAAGAAATAACCAAAAAAAAGTCTATATGACGCTTGGTTTGATATTTTATTTATTATTTGATGAAATCTCATTTTATAGTCCACGTTTTAGATAAGAGTAAATAATAATGTGGCCACTAGAGTGCGCTCTACACATGCAACTAAAAGGCAAGACTGACGAAAAAGAAGAAAAGGGAGAAAAAAGCCTTCGAAACAAAGGATTGCAAAAGTTTTTACTGTAAAGCATGGACACCATGCAGACAAGAAGAGCTTTTGGTAAAAGAGGCAATTGATTTATGTCTGCGCTTCCCCAGAGCTCAGCAAAGAAAATGAAGATGTTCATTTGTTCAGAAGTTTCCCACTGTGTGTTTACAAACTGACTCATACCGTCAGCATTATCTGCTCTCTCACATCAGAAAGAGGAAAAGCTGGATCCCCCCTCGTATTCCCCAGGGGTCTCTCTCTCTAACCCCGACCCCATGTTTTAGTCCCGCCCTCAATCCAAGCAACTATCTGCATGTAAAAAGCCACAAGTCACGGAAACCCTTAATTGTGGCAAAATACGGCTGAGCGCACTTATTCAAGCTGCAAATAAAGGATGCTTTTGAAGAAAGACAGTCGGCCAAGGAAATGGGATTTACTTTGGAAAATGTACATTATTCCAGCGTTGCTCTAGTGTGTGTTAGGCTTAAACACTTGGGAGTTTTCTGCTCAAACTTTGAGCTCTTTCTAAATGCATGGATGGACACTAAGGGAAGCAAACATGCGCAAAGTTCTGGGGATATAACTCTGTTTTCGTAAACACTCTCCTCTGTTGTTCCTGAATTTTTGTCCTCCTCTTCGGAAAACACTGCCAAGCAACTTTTGTGGTTAAATGGGGGCATTGTAAGTTGTTTTCAGGGGGGTAAAGGCAACCACGGCAAACGAAGGAGAAGAAAAGTGCGGACTATTTATCAATGAACTGAGAGAATAGTAGGAAAGACAAGTGGGAGGACAGGCATCGCAATGGCTGAAAGGGAGATTGAAAGAAAGGCGCCTGTTCACAGAAGCGTCTCTTTCAAAAAGTTGGAGAGCTGGAGCGCAAAGCGCAGATCATTTGGAGAGGATTTGGATAGGTGCGGTGCCCTTCCCCCAGACGCCGCCGTAGAGCACAGCGCGCAGCCATCACAAGCGACGCACGCTGTTACTGTATCCAGAAAAGTTTCCAAAATCTCAGGGGCCAGCCTCTCGACCGCAGACCTCAAGAAAGCCTCTCATGGAATATCTCCGTCGGTTCGACAGCTCTCTGAGAAATTCAGTTCGAGCACAGGCGGGACACAGAGCTCCTTAGTAAACACTGGAAGCGTTAAAAACACAAAAAGTGTCGAAAATTCGTCTTTGAGCGAGACTGGCTGCTTATCCAACGAGTTGTCTGACTCTGCGACGGAGATACAACTGAAGGACAGTAACAAATACTGCTCGGCACAAGAGTCTGTGTCAGGCTCGGATTCGGACAGAGGAGATAAACACAGGCTCCGGAAAACTGTGGGTGGCACAAACACAGGTAAGATGCGTTGTTTTAAAATGTCTAGATACCATTTAGCACCGAGCAATTCGTCTGCCATAAACAAAGACGCATTCTATAACGCTTCTGCTGAAGCTTGTGCACTACTTTGGTTTGTACTTTATTAAAGTTGGCTTAGTTTACTGACAGTTTGCTTGTGATGCTCTTTAAATCAGTATGCATGCTTAATGAATGCATATGTGATTTAACATAATGTTTTTGTTTTAGGGAGCCCAACATGCAAATCTCGTCGCTATCACCCTTCCTATGGAGAGACATCTATTCATATTGATTCAAACTGGCCAAGCGTTTCTAAGATTAGAGAACTATTTGGAGATGGACGCAGAAAGCAACATCGGTCAACTTCAGATGCTGATGACTTGAAAACTGCCTGTCAACACCTCCAGAATTTTGATGCCAACGAGGGCTTCTCAACTACAGACAAAAGTGACACGCACCAGCCAAGAGGAGCTTGGCAAGACACAAACTGCTCTCATTATGACAACAGAACATTGTATGCGGACTATTCAATCCCTAACTTTCATACTTTAGCTCCTGAAACCCATTCCTTTGAGTTTTTGAATTGTGATTCTACTCCTGCTCCTCCACCGTGCAGTAGAACAGCCAGTAGAACTTTGCCTCTCAGGTCTCAACGTTGGCAGCTGCAGGAGCAGAGACCGAGGGCAGAGCAGCCACAGCCACCGGATAGCTCGCATTCCTCACATAACTCCTCCCAACCACAGACAGGGCCCTCCGTGGAACTAGCCAGCGCTGGGGGAAGACTGAGCCCTGGAGAAGAGAACGTGAAGTTCAGAGAACGGACAGGCGATAACTTCACACAAAACAGGCATGGCATCAAGTTGAGAGGTAGGTCTTCAGGCAGTGAAGAGGACAGCCCTGCAGCGCTAGCTCACAACAACAGGGACGTAAGACGCCGCTCGCTAAGGAAAAAGAAGAAAAGCAATTGCAGCAGAGGCAATGAAGAGTCAGATGACAGCGACAACCAAGCTTTAATGATGGAGCCGTGTGATTCTCAAACCGTGGGCCGCAGGATTGAGGGTTTTCGTTCTAGGGGTTGTAATACAGGCTTGCCATGGGCGCGAGACGGCACATCTCAACGGTCCCATGTGACCAAGGACAGCTTTAGGCACCTATACAGAAATTTCGAGGGGTCAGTCGGAACTAGCCCTGTTCCTCAGGTGTCGCGGGTTTCAAAAGTTACCATACCTTCATTTGCATCCAGTCCATTGGGCTCAAGAAGTAGTAGCAGGTATTCTAGCACAGAGACGTTAAAAGACGAGGATCAGACAGCCAACATACACAGCTATGGCAGGGCTTCATCAGCTGTCCTGAGTAAAACGTACCATGGCAATGCCACCATGTACCGCTCACCTAGTTTTGGTCATGGAGATAACTTTTCTCGCACCCAAGTTCGAGTTCATCCTAACCTTGTGCCCAGCTTAAGCCCAGCCGACTATAAAACACGCAGTTCAGAAAACAGGGTATTATCCCACGCCTTAAATAATGAGAAAGACAGGAATAGGATCTCTATGTCCAACCCTGACATTGCCTCAGAAACTCTATCGCTTCTTAGCTACCTTAAAACTGATCTTTCTGAGTTAAGAATGAAGAAAAAGAGACAAGACGACGAGGACAATGTTAACTCTGATCAAGGCACATCTGTGTACAGAATGGGCTCCAGGACAAATCGGCCGCACCATGGACGCCCTTCCCTGAAGGATCTCACTGCTACTTTGAGGAGGGCAAAGTCTTTCTCGTACTCTGAGAAGCCAGCAGGGCAGCAATATTATGGTAGTGGGCCAGGTTTAAGGAGTTCCTCCGAGCAACAGCTAGACTCTGAAGATAGTGGTGAGCAGGTGATGATTGCTGACAGGGAGGTGGAGAGCGACGACTGCAGATGTACCTATGGTTACGATGAGCCAATGCCGACCCCCCTGCAAGACCGCTACGTGCAGGAAGCAAGACAGGTGATCAGAGACATTTGTCAGATGGGTGAAAGTAAGGATGATGAGGATGATTACGAGGAAGACCGTTTCAAGACAAAAAGCAGTGAATCCAAAATAGACACTGAAAAAGAAGATATGGCAAATCAGGAGGTGAGCAGACTTGAACACCTTGATTTTACTGGGTGTAAGGAAGGGGAGGCTGATGGAAAAAATGGAAAATGTTTACAGAAGGGAAATTCGGAGGAGAACATGTTCTGTGATAAGTCATTGGATGAACTCTCTGGCCATGAATCTAGCTTGACAGATGAAGGAATTGTCACCGAGCCAGAGATTGGCTCATATGGGGGGCTACCCTGCGGTAAAGACTTGCTTGGTCAGACTCTCGCTTCTTGGAATCAGTCAGGGTTGTATGAAGAGCAGTCTGATACAACACCAGAGGAATCTCTTTCATCTCAAGTTCCCTCTGTTAAGACAGAGTATGAGGGAGTAGCCATAGGAGGAGACATTAACAGCAGTAAAAATGTAAACCAGGGGTCCTTGGAGGCTCCATCTACTCCTAGTGCTATTCGCAGGCGAAGGAAATTCTCCTCAGCTGGAAACAATGGCTCAGACTCCAGCAATGGCAGCAATGGAGAGTCCAATTGTGAGTCTGCGTACCGTTCGTTGAGTGATCCTATGCCTCATAGACGTCGATCAGATGCAGAGGATGGCGGAAAGAGCTTCTCCATGGACAGCAACCTGCTTGGTTCACTCTCTCTAAGTTCCAAGGTGGGTGTAGGTGTGGAGTCTTCTGCGGCAGACCTTTCTGAATATACAGGCAGTGCCGCCAGTGACCTTTCTGTGTGTAGTGACAGCCTGAGAGATTACAGTACTGTGATTCAGAGCATTGTTTGTGAACCTGGCGCAATGGACAATCTTATTGATGAGAAGGCGAATGGCAAGGCTGTGAAGAAAAAGAGCTTTAGCGACCCTAGCAGACGTGGAGAACTGGCAGATACTGCCCTAGAATTTCAAAAGCATCCCAGTGAGCCAATTAGTGAACTAGAACAATCCATACCACCTTCCAGCAGTGAGCCCATCTTATCAGAGCAAAGAGACGAGCTTTGGGAGCTCAATAGCGAACAACGACAACTTAAATGTCCAACCAGAAGGTCTCGTTCTCAGTCTGAGCATGTTTTGCCCTCCCATCTTGGTCATAACGGAGAAACAAAAGGTGAGCCCTCATTTGCTTTTGACCCTAAGCTAGCTCAGGTTTTGTCTCCTCGCACCAGTCGCAGAAGCCCCAAGAAACGCACAAACCGCTTTACCCACCAGTTGTCTTGTGAGGATGGGGATCACATAGATGAACAAGCTGAAGAGCAGTCTTCCGGATCCATCCTCCCCCAGCTTCCAGCATCAAAGACCAGACCCAAACATGTGCGTCATGCCAGTGAACCTGCCACATTTGTGCCCATCGTTCCTTTACATCCCCACATCTCCCAGGACCTCCAGAAGTCTAGCCATGTCGGAGAGTCTTCAACACCCAACAAAACAGCCCCGGGGGAGGAAACTCCATCATTAGAGGACGTCACTGAGCAATACATCTTGGCCTTGAACCCGACGGAAACCCCAGCAGCTACTGGTGGGGTTATTCTGGAAGGCACCACTTCCACACCTTCAATTCCTACCACCACTGCTGAGCCAAAACTAGAGAGGAAGTCCAGTGAGGAACTTTCCACCACTTCTCTGAAGGCCAAACCAAGAGTGGTGAGTGATTCGTTTTGGTTATTTATGTTTTTGAATTATTTGTTTATGCTGAGTTATGACGTAAACGCTTGCATATATATTTCTATAAACTGTTGTTTGTGCACAGCAAGGATTGCTGATTGGATGTAGGCTTCTGCTTTATAATGCTGTAAGCAAAGCAAGAAGCGTTTTTTGCATATTTCATGAGACCTCTATGGTGGTGTTCTGGACTGAATTACATTACGGATAAAATGAATGTATTGTTCTAAAAAGAACTTTCAAGGCCTTCACCTTGAGTGGGTATGCATGTGCAAAAATATGAATTTATTTGTGCAGAGTTTGACACGTTTCCTCAGGTTGTTTGTTTTGTCTCTGATGGAAAGAACAGAATAATGTTTCTTAGAAATATGAAGGACATTTATTTTGCCCACAGCAGGTTCTTCATCTAGTCATTTTTTTCCTTAGCCTACCTTCCTTTTGGTCCAATGCCTGTGTGTGTATACACTTGTGTGTGTTTCTCCCACTGTCTGCTGCAAATGTTCCTTTGTTTACTTGCTTCTACGAAAAGTCTGAATATTCTGGCATTCTTAGCTGGCATATTTTGAAATGCATGTTTTATGTCTTTGTGTATTTATATAATGATTTACACGTTGTGTAGAAAGTTACAAAATACTAAAGTAACCTTCAAAAAAGGCTTGTGTTACCAAACTGACCTTAGGGAGAAATACCTTTCAAATACTTCATATTTTAAGAGTGTATGGCCGAGGGCCGTGATGTTTTCTAAAGTCTGCATACTCTTAGTGATGGATTAGTTCTCTATGGTTTTGGTAAGCCCTCCATAGCACGGTTGGTCTGTCTCAGACACTGGGTTTGGTCATAGTTTCCCTCAGTCAACCTTTTATGGTGCTGTATTTTCCTGAGATTTTGTCTGTGCCAGCTTGTCCTTTCAGTATTGTGGTCCACTTAGGACTCTGTTTGGAGCCGCCTGATATTGGCTGGTTATATAAAGGGTGCAGATGAGTTTGAGTAACATTCTGTCGGCCAAATTCCTTTTTAATTCTTTTTGCCTCTTCGCAGAGGGTCATTATCAAACACACATTGGGGAAATGTTTACATGGCCTTGTCATTCAGCTTGGATTATGCAGTCTCATTTGAGCCCATCATTGACAGAGTCTTGGAGACTCGCGCACGCTTTTGCCTCTCTTCTTAGGAACTTGCACACATGCATTTGTATTCTGGCTAATGAAAACACAGAGTGTAAATAGAGCTAAACGTTCCTCCTCTTAAGCTGTTAGCTCCAGGCACATTTCCAGAGACTAATGCCTGCTTTATGACATGTGTAGAGCTGTTTGATGTTTCTTTCATGTTTTTTTTTCCTCTTTTCAGTACAGTGTCCAAAGATTTTGTCTACAGAACATTTGTAAACCAATATAGTGGCCTTAAAACGTATTTGCACACTTCAGCCACAGTTAAATATGTGTGAGCGTCATTGCATTATATAAGTAAATATCAATCCAAGTGTGCTTATCTTGCCTTTTAAGAAATGCCACTAATGCAATGATACTTATAAGCCATTTTTAAGCGACAAGTTACTTTTTGAGGCCAGTGGATTGTGTTTTCTTTAAACTTATAAGTAGTTGTTCACATGTGTTTGGTGGCGTTCTATATGATTTAGATAATCAGGTTATCACTAACCACAGTAATGACTTTTATTACGTAAATGTTGAGACCAAGGTAATTATGTTACTGTAGTCATTCTTTAGTGAGAGAGAAGAGGGCGGATGTCTGACACTAGTGGGTTAATGAATATTAGGGCTTGAAGTAGTTCAGACCATAAACACAGGGTTTTTATTACAGGGGCTGCGACGAGTGTGTTGAGACGGGTTAGCTAAGTATTCCCTGAGGTTGTGACGATTCGAAACTGTACGCACACCCCCCTCAAAAAAGAAGCAAAAACACATGTGGACAGACTGTGGAGGGGAAAACGCCCTCTGTTTGAGCTCTTTGTAAGTAACCTGTGAAGATGTCTCAATGCTGCAGTAATGTGAAACGGTTCTTGGACAGAGGAAGGTGAACACATTGTGCTCAGCTGTACAAAGACAAGCAAAAGATCCGAGATAAAAAACCTAACAAATGCACAAGCCTGTTAAATAACCATGTCCAACACAAATGTGTGAGTGTGTTTGTGTTCATAATCGAAAAATGCTGCCGCACAGTAACGAAAAATACAAATGAGTCGCTGATGTTCTCGATTAAACTTCGCTTTTTCCTCATTTAAAGGAATAGTTCACCCAAAAATGACATTTCTGCCATCATTTACTCAAGTAGTTCCAAACCTGTATTTCTTTGTCCTGCCCAACATAGGAATAAGGAAGATATTTTGAAAAAAGTTTGTAACCACACCACTTCCATAGTATTTTTTTCCCTACTATGGAAGTCAATGATGACCCAAAACTGTCTGATTTACAAACTTTTTTCAACATATCTTACTTTGTGTTCGGCAGAACAAAGAAATTCATACAGGTTTGGAACTGCTTGGGTAAATGATGGCAGAAATTTCATTTTTGGATGAACTATTCCTTTCAGTTCTACAGTGAGAATCTGTGTAGTCAGTCTTTAGAAGGTTTACAAGCAGCAATGTAAAGCTTAAAGCACTTGAATTTAATAATATGATCTGTAAAGTCAACCAAATGCCAAACCATTTCGGGACTACGTTTCTAGGTCTGGTTATGCATTACTGATTTACTTCCAGTGGCTGGAGTTTGCTCCGTGTTAATAGTAATTTGTATGAAGTTGAACAATTGGATAGAAAAGGGATTCTGTCACACTAACATATGTTAAAATAATATTCTCGTGTAAACCAGTGCTTATTTTCATAATGTTAATCGTGAAACAATGCCTTGTCCAATAGACTTTTCAATTGTCACTGCTTGAAAAACAGAAATTGAATTAAATTCGAAAGCATTTTTGTGCTAGTCAAACAGTTTAGTATAGATTAGACTTTTTAGTAAGTCTTATTGTCCTGTGCATCTGTAGTCAGAAGTTAGTGATCGACAATCGACATTAAATTTTGAGCTCTATGACTTCAGCTGGTCTGCAGGTCTTAACTGGTTTATGATGTGTGTTTTTAGTAGGGAAGGGAGGGACACTGCTTGTGCGTGTGCTTGAGATTCTCTTGTGTGTGTGTGTGTTATAAGAGTCTCTGGTCCTTTATCAGCTCCAGTGCCGAGTGATCCTTCGCAGACAGGAAGCTGGGGAACAGAAACAGGAAGTTGTTGTGGTTACTAATATGTTTGATGAGCTGCAGAGGCTGGAATGTGCCGCTCTGCTCCTGAGACTGTTTGGAAACAAAGTGCCAGGCGTGAGACAGCGCACACACACACACACACACTCCAGACGACTGTGTGCTGTGTTTGCATGACTTGTCAAAGCTTTGATGCTGTTCTGGCTGTAACTGCTGCTCAGTGTCTTTAGCAGGATTAAAGGCTCAGCTGGAATGAGTGCATGTGTTTGCTGTCTGCCTGCGATCGGACCGTCGTTGAAGAGGGGACACTGTCACGTCTGTGCCTTCCCTTCTAACCCGGAGTAATCCCTGTGTATGTTCACGGAGACGCTTGTGAGTCAGTGTTTTGATGCAGCGTCTGGCTAGATTCTCCCTCTTTAAACTTGCTTACAGAGTCACTTCTGCTTGTGAGTGATTCATCAGTTCACCGGCTGAGGTAAAAATGGCTTTGCCATGCTAAGCTGGTTTACCGGTTTAAGAGGCTGTTGACTAATTTCAGAGGGGTTTTTGACACTTTTCAGCAGATCAGAATGAAAGATCAGCTTGCTAACATCTTAAACTAGATAAGAGCAACAGACCATAGGCTGTTTTGAGGTTGACGTTTTTCCATCTTTTAAGTTTTTTAAATTTAAAAAATGTAACAGTTGGACCAATCTTTCTGTGTGGGAGCCAAAATATTATTAAAGCAGAATAGTAAAGTCATTCAAATATTGAGTGAATCTGCATTTAAAAAAACTAATATGAAGCTGTGATTAGCAAGTCAGCGTTATTTAACAAGTATACTGTATATTATAGTATTTAAAATGATATATCTTCAGTTTTAAGTAATTGTATTAATTTTTTGTGTCATTTATTAGTTTTTTTATTTTACTACTTATTACATCCCAGTTTGTTGTCATGGCAACATTTCTAATTTTCATTTAATCATTTTTAAAATTTGTTTAATTTTATTTTAGCTTTATTTCACTTAAAAAGTATTTCCGTGAGCAGATATCTGCACTAGGGGGAAAAAGTTTTCTCTCTCTCTGTTGTGTTCATGGCCGTTTTGCAGCAGTGAAGGAAAAGAAGGCCACATTCCTGGTGCCTGTTTAAATGAAAACAACAGGGAACAACTAGAGCCCCTTTTCTCTTCTCCTCCATGTTCCCGTGCTCTTTTCCACTCGCTCGCTTCATTTACACTCAATCAGTCCTTTATTTTCTCCCTCTTTTCATTTCCAAGTATCACTTTTGTTTTTCTTTTTTTTTTTTTCTTTTTTTTTTTTTACAGCCCTGCTGTCATCCATTACGCCCTCCTTCCTCCCTGTCAGCATACCTGATATCAGGGCTGAATCTCATTTCTGGAAGAACGACAGAAATGACTTCATCCCTCCACAATGTTCCTCAGCTCCTGAGCTGTCTGCAAATGGCTTTCAGAGGAGAATGAGCAAGAGACTTTAACAGGATGGGCAGCTTTAATGGACAGATAATCCAATGATTCTAGAGGTTTAAGACATTTTCTACTACTGTTTTTAGTGACAAACAATTAATAATAATAACTGTATGGAATATATATATATATATATATATATATAATACCCTCTGATAGCTGGCTTATTTACTCATATGCTTATTTACTGACCCTTCTGAACAAATCTGATTTAATGATCATTTATATTTGGTAAATAGAACAAAGATTCCCTCACATACAATTTCCATACGCTGTACTTTTTTGATAACTAGACATAATTGTGTCTCAGCAGAAGCGTTCACACAGAGGTCACGACCCTGGGTTGTGTCAGGTGATCATGGTGACTGCTATCTGATATCAGGATTATTGACTCCTTTTCCTCCGACTTCTATTGTGCGACACATTTATGAGAGAAACTGGATATTCATTGGAACAATGCTCGGTTTTATCCATTAGAATTTGATTTCGACTGCACAGATACCCACGGTGAACATTTTCCTCCCTTAATGCATTAACATATTAAGTTCCTTTTTATTAATTTATTGATCCCGATTGAAGGTTTTAATGCTTTGACTGTCCTAATGTTTTTATTGCTCATTCTGGCTATTTGTTGTCAATATAAACTTGAAATTGCCAGATATAAACTTGTCTTTTAAGAAAAACTTGAGCTATAAACTCACAAACACAAAGAAAAAAGATGGGTTCACAGATGTGGCTGATAGCATCACAGCATGTTTTGCTCAAAGTGTGATGTCGTGTTTGTTTCTCAGGTGCGTTTGAATTCCTCCTTGTGTGTACACAGTTTTAGAGGTCACTTGTCATTCAGTCAGTATTTAACCACTGTAATTTCCAGTAAATCGAAGCTCAGGAGTTTTCCCCCAGGAGCAGGCGGAGTGAAATGTTGCTCAGGACTTTATGCTGATCACACAGGTGCTTCATTTTAACATCTTGTGTGTAACCGCAGTCTGAATACCGGCCTGTGTTATTTGAGAATTAGTGTTTTTCTCTTGAGTATTTATGCATTTTAAAAAATGACTTGATTATGCTACTTTTTATTCAGGATTTATAGGGTAAAAGGGTCTTGAAAGTGAGTCGTTTTTTATATTTTTTGCAATCCAGTCAACCCAGATGGATAAAGTCAAGTCCCACCTACATTATTTTCCACATAAATGTGTAAGATAAATGTGTTGTGAATGCTGTTTATACTGTTACAGCAACAGTATGTGCCCCTCTCTAAATACGCACACAAATATGTTTTCCCATACTTTTCTATTTATGAAAACACATTTCAAACGACCAGATTCATGTCCTTCTCTCTCTCCGTCTGTTTATATGTTTCTCTTTTTTTGTGTGGTCTGCTAAGTGCTCTTGGCTCAAATGTCTCCATGTTTTTCCACACGCAGCTTCTCAGACTGACGGATTCTGAGTATCCGTGGCATTTTTCACTCATTCTGATGTATATTTTGTTGACAGGACGGCTCTCATTTTTCCTGTCGTTCCATTCTCATGAATAAAATGGCACACGTTGACGTGACTCCTAGACGGATCACTCATTTCTTAAACTTAAAAGTATTATACAAGGATTCTTCCAACACAAGCAAACATCTTGCCAGTCGCAAAGGTGCGAGGGATTAAATACAAAATGTGTGGCTTTTAAAAAGCAGAGACTGTGCTCATGGTGTGTGTTTGGGTTTACGTGGTAGGCTATGGAAGACAGCTCCAGTATGAGAACAGGGTCACAGAATGATGCAGTTCACCCTTTCCCATGGTACATCTGGCACAGCTCCAGTGTTTGTGTGTGTTGATTTGTTTATCTTCCGTGTAACTCTTCTGCATCACACTGATTTATAGAGATGAACTCAAGGCACGGAATAGAAGAGAAATTGAGAGAGTTAGAGAAACAGGAAAAGAAAAAGGCAAACTATAAGAGCTGTGTTGGACCTGCAGCAGCTGTGAGACATCTATACAGTGAGAGCAATAGAGAGCAGACGCTCATTATGCTTTGAATCCACTTTTAATTGTTAAGTTGGCTTAACTTTTAGTTTTTTTATGGTGTTGGTTTGAAAGTGACTTTGCTATGAATTAAACAATGTTTTGTATTGCTATGCTAAGGACAATAGACAATGTTTTTAATACACTCAAAAAATTGTTCATTGGATGAACTCAATTTAATTCAATTTGCAGCCCTATCTCATAAAAACAAATCAGTGCAATGAAACTGAATTGAGTTGAGTCAACTCAATTTGATCAAATATAGTTTTAATAAAATTGATACATTTTATGCTTGTTGAACTTAAACTAAAACATTAAACCAATATGTAAATTAATAGGAAGACATCCTTTTACACTGAAAAAAAAGATAGGTTTGATTTACTTAACTTTAGGCATTAACCAACTTGTCATGCATAACATAAGATGGTTTTGATACGGCCATGGCATGCCCAGAGTATTTTTATTATTATTATTATTTATTTATTTATTTATTATTATTTATTTCAAGATTTTCTATCCTTATGTAACCCTGTGCAAAGCATGATGGGAAGGGGAACCAAACATAATGTTGTTCAATGAAAATTATATTTTAAAATAAACTGAACCCTGTTGGAGAATAATTTTTTTGAGTGTACTATTAATATTAATAATACTATTATTATTAATAATAAATCACAACAATACATGTATTTTTAATCTATTTTTATGTTTTACATTTATAAAATAATAAATAAAAAAATATATATAATTTTAAAATGTAAAGGCTTTTATAGTATGTTTATATAGTTAATATTATTTTCACATGTGTATGCGCGCGTGTGTGTGTGTATTATTATTGTTAAATAAGACCTTTTTGTGTTGATGAGTTCAACTTGTTCTGGGTGGCTTTTTCAGTTTTCTTACTGATTCAAGTCAAAACCGATTCGGCTCGGTTCCCTCTTTCACTTTGAATTCTGCTGGATTTTTTCTTCCTGATTTTGGTTGTCTGGCAGGTGAAAATCCTCCAGTATAGCTAAGTAAAGTAACAGCACTCCTTAACAAGCCTCATGGTTTAAGGTATCATTTCTGTCCGTAGCAGAAACAAAGAGCATGCCACAATTTCATACTTGGGGTTAGAGGTTTAGAACAAACCCCTAATCTGAAGTACGAGCACTAATAATAGTGATGTTTGCTTTAAGCGCCACTAATTATTATCGTTATGCCATTATATCAGCTTTCTTCTTTCTTTGTCCCTGGTGTTTTTGTGCGCTGTCAGTTATAACTTTGCTTTCTCTGTCTCTCATTATGATGGTACCACCCTCTGTAATTACAGTCCTCTGTTTGCTTATGCGGGAGAGAATGGTTTATCCTCATTCTGGGGTTCTCTAAAGAATCACTGCTGCCCGTTTAACATTTATATTGCTTTATTTCATGTCACTGGACTCCTGCGTGTGCGGTTATTAAAAAGCATATTTGTCTGTCATCTTGGGCAACGAAGACAAAAGACATGATTTATGACCGTAGCATTGGATTTGTATGTATTTCAATCCGCTATCTCCTCTGTGTTGTGGTTCTCTTCTCTTTTTATAAACCCAGAATGCCGCAGCTGTCCGTGTGATGTGGGTAAGACATCCATATTTAATTTTATTTTGCTCTGGATCAGTGTTTTCCACAAGTTTGGGCAACATGGAAAAGAACCGCCTCTTTTGCATGAATTCTATGTAGAAAATCACACATGTCTTTGTGGAATCATAAGGAGCAATGATGAATGGAACTGTGTTTTTTGTTTTAGTAACTGAAGAACAGCTTGTATTGACTCCAATGACTTTTCTTTTCTCTAAACTGTGATACAAACACACAATTGCAAGTTATAAAGTCAGAAGTGCGAGAAAAGTCAGAACTCTGTGATGTGAACTCACAATTGAGACTTATAAAGTGAGAATTGCGACTTTATATCTCAGAATTCTTATGAAGTCACAGGTCTGTTTTTTTTCTTCTAAGAATTGTGTGATATAAAGTCATACTTGTGATTTATAAAATCCAGTTTTGAGGGAAAAAAAATACTCATGTTCTTAGAATTGGCACTTTATGTCATGCAATTCCGTAATACTTTATAACTCACAATTATGACATTATCATATGCATTTAAGAGTTTATATCTCACAATCGGAGCAAAAAAGTTTATTATTGTTTTTTTTATTCAGTGGTGGAAGCAGGCTTCCATAAACTTTCTTAGTTTAAATGAAAAGTAGTGCCCAGGCTTACGGGTACTTTATTAGTTTTAATGAAGGATTCATTAAATTGACAGTAAATACATTTATAATGTTACAAAATATTTCTGTTTCAAATAAATAGAAATAGTTTTTCTTTTAAACATTGCATTGATTTTAATAATCCTGTAAAAATGGTTCCCACAAAAACATATGAAGCAGCAGAATGCTTTCAACATTCATAATAATGATTTCTGAAGGATCATGTGACACCGAAGACTGGAGTAATGATGCTTTGTATCGCGGGAATAAATTACATTATGAAAAGATATTTAAATGGAACACCGGATTTTTGGAAAGTACTGTCAATGGTGCAATAAAACCCAACCTCATCCTTCAAGTGTTTCCTCATTGGAGTCCGAACCCACTTGCTGTTCCTCACGGACAATGCATGTACTGTAAGGGGCCAGGGCATCGCTGAGCGTGTGGGTTCCGGGGCCTTCGTAATGTGGGTGGACCAGAGCGGCGGTCACTCTCTGACTGACGTGTTCACATGCATACTGACTCGGACTTGGCAGGACAACATGGGCACAGCTCAAGATCAAACTCGTAGAGAGTGTGCCAGTCTCAAGAAGAACGATCGAAACTTCTGTGCTCGCTCGCTTATGCTCTTTGTTCGGGTTTAATGGCGTCGGTTAGGCGGTTTGGAGGGGTTGCGCGTTTCCACGGTGATGGCAGGAAGGACTACAAGACTCCAAGTCCCGCCTCCAGGAAGAAGGTTCTGGAACTGAGCAAAGACTTCAAAAATCAGGCAGGCTTTTCTCTTGATCTGCTTAAGAGCATTGGTTGTTGGCGGTATTATTATTATAAATTACATGTTTTAATTTCTTACCACTTTTTTAGCCAGAAAGGAATACTTCATCTAAAAATGTAAATTACGGCATATTTTACTCACCCCCGAGTCATCCTATATATCCTGGCTCCTCCAAGCTTGGTAATGCTGGTGAATAGCAGCCATGATTTTAAAGCTCAGTACAGGTTCGGGGGGTTATCACGTGTCCTCTGGAGCAGATCGGTGGGACTCCACGTAAACAATGGTGTGACTTTAAGAAGGGGCTACAGGTTTGAACGACCGATGGAAGATGGGTGTGTTTACAGGAAAGAAATTATTTTTTACAGTTTTGTTTGATATTGCTTCTCTTTTAATGCTGCTTAATAAGATAAGATAAGATAAGATAAGATAATAAATGAAAAAATGCTATGTAGATAAGTTTGATTCTTCACCAGATTTGTAAAATTGTAGCATTGCATCACTTGCTCACCAATGGATCTTCTGTAGTGAATGGGTGCCGTCAGAATCAGAGTCCAAACAGTTAATAATCCACAAGTAATCCACACCACAAGCCGCCTGTTTGAAAGAAACAAATCCAAGTTAACTGATTGGCTGGAGTGATGTGGATTATTGTGATGTTTATCAGCTGTTTGAACTCTCATTCTGACGGCACCCATTCACTACAGAAGATCCATTGGTGAGCAAGTAATGCAATGCTACGTTTCTCCAAATTTGTTGTGATAAAGAGACAAACTCAACATCTTGGATGGCCTGATGGTGTATAGCTTACATTCTAAACTAATTTTATTATTGGGTGTACTGTTTCTGAAGTTTTTAAATGTATTCTCACCTTGCTTTGCTGTAAATGTTTGATCTCGTGAGATATCCATCAAGCTAGTAGTTTTGTTGTTACCTCCAAGTAGTTACCTGACCACTTCTTACATAAGTAGGTTACACAGTCTACGTTCAGCAGGCCATAATAGCAGGAGTCACTGCAGGGATAACGTCAGGCGCTAGGAACTTTAGCATGATTTGAGGCTAACACAACACTTCAGGAACTGTTAATGTTGCTGCAGTATAATTATCTGTGTTTGGGTTTCACGCAGTGTTAAGGGTGGTCCGGAACTGAATTTGTGCAGCTTTTCGAAGTGATGTTTGACAGTCCTGAAATAGCCATTCGGTTTGTTTTTCCTTTTTCAGGCTCTGCTCTTTCTCCAATATAGGAACCTTAATATAGACAAGGAACGCCAGCAAAAATGTTTCTAAATCAGACATGCACATGAATAAAGAGCTGGATTTGGTGCTTGGCGAATGCAGGCTGAGGCTGGGTCAGTGCCAGGACCCTTCGATGGTCGCCCCCTCCTCTGAGGTTCGGTCCGTCAGATGAATGCCAGGAAATTGGGAAGTTTTAGGGTTGTGCGCCCCCTTCATCAAGTGATGCTTATCTGGTCGCTTTCAGCAGAATAAATGCCATTATTTTCAGCATCATTATTTCTGAAGATGTTCATTCAACTAGATCAGTCTGATATTAAACCCCAGCAGTTGGGTGGCTTCTTTTGATGAGAGAAAAAATTATTTTCTGAAGCGTTGTTGGTGGTACAACAAACACATTTCACTTTAAAGTCAGAAAATATATATTTAGATTTTTTAAATTGTTTTTTAAATATTTAATTAGTTATTTATGTAGTGGTTAGTTTTTTTAATTATTGCTTTTTCGTTGTATGTATTTTATTATTTGAAAAAAATAAAAAAATAAATTATAAATTATAAAGATATATATATTTATTTAAAACCATAAATGTTACCTTTACATTAATATTAAATCAATTCATTAATCATTTTTTATCTTTATTTTTGTTAATTGCATTGTGACAATTAAGCAAATTTGACCAATTATTCTTAGTTCTGAAGCACATTATATTTTATTACTTTAATGCAGTATTTTATATTGTATTAAATATTTATTATAAAAATATTAATATTACAAATATTACTTTTATTGAAATTACAAATGTAAGAAAACGCTGTCATATGTAAATACTTGTTTTTTTATACTGATGTAATGTTTTATTGGTATTTTGCGTTGTAGTTGGCTGGGAAATATTATTCATTGTCATAATTAAAAGCACAAAATGTTTTCAGAAACTATATCTTATTTTTAATTTTAGGGTGGAAAATGACCTTGACGTGTTTTACACGGTATTATAATTTCACCGATAGTGTGAAGAATGCTTAGAAGTTTTCATGTGGAGTTTATACGATTGGCAAAATCATAAATCATGTTTCAACATTTGTGAGCGTGCATGTGGAGAGAGGTGAGCCGTATGTCCTCTGGCTGGACTCTCAGGGTCCCACGTCTTCAGCACGACCCACGGATCAGCCTTCATCAATCATAATAGCCCTAATTACCCTCCTAATGATGATTGTGATAATGGTAATGACCGCTGATTCCAGAGCCTTCGGAACGCAGGAGAGGAAACAGAGGAAGACAGGCGGTCGGAAGCCACTTGCGAATGTTTTGTACAAAGAGAAAAAAGCGCAGCAGAGATGACTGCTGGAGGACACCGGCTAAATCATGCCATTATGTTGAGATTGACCTCCTATGAATGAGGAGTCTGTGCCCGTAGAGCAGGTAATAGAAGCCTGAGTTTGGGATTACAGGCTGTGTGTGTGTGTGTGTGTGTGTGCGCGTCAAATAACTTCAGAGTTACTCAGGGTTCATCCCGCAGGAGGATTTTATAGCTCAGTGGTTGTTCCTATACATATCTCATACTTATTAACTTTATTTGTCATGTTTGGTATTATAGAGTAAGAGAATTGAACTAAACTGTTTTGAGCACAAATCAAGAAAACAAGACAAGGTGAAAAATCTGAAATTTGTACTGCATTTCAATGCAATTTTCCCCCCTTACACCAGCTCTTTATTCTCTTCAACAGAAATGGTTAATAAATAAATTGTATTAACTTTTTTATTTAATTTTATTAAATCATTGTGTAACAATAATTAGTAAGCATTTATCATTATAACTTCCGCTAGATACTTGTATTGGTAATATTTTATTTTTATTGCATTTCAGTAAAAAAAAGTAGTAACACAGTTATCCTATTTATTATAAATAATATTTTAATGTTTATTTATTGATTTTTGTTTTTACAATAGTGATAATTAATTTTTAAAAATTAGGAGAATGTGTAATTTATTTTTATAAAATTATTTCATAATGTTATTTTAGTATCACTGAGATCCTAATATTGTGTTTATTAATATTTTGAATTAGTTTTTATTTTTATATTTTCTTTTTTCATTTTAATTATAAAGGGTTAATTAGTCCGGGGTTTTTTGGAAGTTGATTTTTTTTTTTTTTGTAGATTTTATTTATTATTTATTTCAACAAAGTTTTTAAGTTCATCAGGTTAAACTAAACTGAAATAAGAAATGGCTGTTTAAAAGTTTGTTATATTTTATTTTATTATATTTTACTGCAGTTTTGTTTTAATTCTTTCTTTTTATGATTTTAATTTTCAGTTTTCACTTTAGTTAACTATAATAACCCTGCCTGTGATGCACAAAATCCTAATGCTGCTATTTTTTATTTGTGATTTTGAGCTGGAAAATGACCTTGACCTGTTCTCAACATTTTTAGGGATTCTTTTCTTCTTCAGAAATAGTAGAACGGACACAGCTGCAATAACAGTTTTCTCTCTTTGTTTTGCTGCTGCTTTTTTCTTTTTCTCTCCCTTTACCCGTCTTAAAGGGATCACAGTTTTTACTTATTTAAAGCTTGCAAGTTCTTAAGTCTCCAGTTGGGGTGTGTAAGAAAGGTCAACGTCAAGTCCATTCTCTGGGACATGTCGCAGAGGAGCCCTTATTTAGTCTCCATCTCAGAGAATGTAAATTAACGACGGTCTCGTCACCGTTAAACTGTTTGCTCAGATGCTTGTTCAACTGTTTTTCTGGAAACAGACTGATGGAGTATTAGATGACATCAGCATGCAGCTCTTCAAGTTGTAACAGGAGACGAGATTATTAGCCATTAAATTTTAGAGATACTTGAACACAACTTAAACGAGGCATTTTTATTGTCATTTTTCTGCAGCTGAGTGCTTGTTTTATAGATTTGGACTGGCAGGACGCCACGTACAATATGCACCGTGACCCTCTTTTGTCCCTCTTTGGTAGACCACAGCTACATTTGGATGAAACCTGTGTTTCGTACGTTCTTGTTCTTCTTTCTCTTGTGCTTGAATAGGAAGTTGTTGAGTTTGGCGCAGACCTCCAGATGGGAACGGCCAAGTTACTGCCACTATCAGCCTCGTCCTCCCCCTCATCACAGGAACTATCCCGTCCGTTTATCTCCACCTATTTTTATCCTGTTGTGTCGTCAGGCGTACATCTGGTTCTCATTCATATTTCTCATTCCATAAAAGACAAAGTTGCGTTTAGCTAACAGAAAGAGCAATACCGCAATGCTATCTTCCTCCCGCTGTCTTTTCTCACAGGCTTGACTGTTACTTTTGCTTTCCCTTTACGGGACTGATATACTAGTTACAGGAATGCTAACTTGTAATTTTGTAATTTGTGGCCTTTGTTACATGTGAGCAGCTGTTTTTAGTGTCTACGGCTCTGGATCGGCTTATAATGTGTATTTGGCAACAATACATGTTAAACATCTTTTATAAATCTTTTAAAGTCATTTATAAATTTGTTGACGACAAAAGAGCAGCTTTAAGGTCACCCTGGGTTTTCCCACCAAAAAAAAAAGCACACGAATATTACTATTGTCATTTTTTTTTTTGTTCTGTAAAATAAAGTTAAAATCAGTTACAATTTTTAATATTTTTTTAAAAGTATTCTATAGTAATATTTATTTACATTTGCCCTATTAAATAAAATGGATGTATAAATAGTAACAACAACAATAGTAATAAAAATGATAATAATTAATATTATATTTCTTAAATTAGTTCTCATCAATATAGAAGGCCTTCCTGTAGTTTTCCACCAAATAAAAAAAACTACTATGGTTTAACATTTCAATACCAAGTTTATTATTATTGTAATTTTACTGTTTTTTGAATTAATAAGTAAATACATACATAAAACATTGTTAGTGTTGTTGCAGGTTTGTTGTTGATTTGTTAATATTAAATTATTAATAATAATTAATTTACTATTTAATTACTATTTATTACTAATAGTAGTAATAACAGTGTTTTAGAGTACAGTTGTATCAGTAAACTGTAGTAGGCCTAATAGTAATATATTTCTATTTTGGTTACATTTTATAAATTATTTAAAAATAATAAAAGTTACAATAGTTTTTGTTGTTGTTGATAAAAATTATTAATTAATAATTAGTATTTTATATGCATTTATTACTTTGTAGTAACAACAGAGTGAGCTTTATATATATATATATATATATATATATATTTATATATATAAACCTTCCCTAGGGCTAAGATATATTTTGTCTTCTGCAGAAGAAAGCCGGTCATACTGGATTGGGAAGACATGAAGATGAGTAAACCATGACTCATTTTTTGTTTTGTTTCATCCCTTTAAGGTCTGTTTTGTCCCACAGAAGTGGCTCTAGAATTAAATGTTTTCACATGAACTCAGGGCGTAATTTGATTTTTTTGAAACGTCTGATCTGGCTTCTCCTCGCAGCAGTGACACGTGTCTCCTAAAATCCCAGCTCTCAGAATGCTATAGATTGTTGTGTTCAGAGCACGCCACAATCACCTGACCCAGTAATCCCAGCAGGCTGTGCTCATATGTGTGTGCTGACCGGCTTTCAGCTCACCATTTACATTACTGCTCCCACTCAGTCAGCGGGCCCTGACCCTCCTTGACCTTTGACCTCTCACCGCTTTATAATTATCACAGGTAGAGGAATTTACCACCTCCGAGTTTGAGAGGTGAGCAGACTCAAGTGACAAACACAGTCCATGAACTAGTGACTCTTGACCTCTGACCTCCAGGTTAGTAGAGCAGGATCATGCGTGAATACTGACTGGCATATTAGTATGTAATACAGTGTGTTTAGATTTTTGGTGTTTTGTTTTGGTGTTTTGCAAAGCACCACTGGATTGTGATGTGTTCTCTAGCAGCGCAAGGATATGTTTGATGAGAAGACACACAAGGATTAGTGTTTAACTGTATGTGCAGGTTCACACCTGCTTTAATGGCTTTTACCATTTCTGCTCTGATGCGTAAGAACAAAGCAGAAACAGAATCATATCTCACACACACACACACACACATGCCATATAAACTGGGTCAGTAACTGGATCCATTCGGCAGGTTGAATGGAGGTCACTGGGCTAAAACTGTGACCCTGAGCTGTCTTTCTCTCTGGTTTTGTTGTGCTTTTTCTTTAAACATAGCCTGGGAAGTTAGGAAACTGTCTTGGTTAAGAAAATAAGGAAAACGATTAGTAATATTTTTAACTTCTCAGCTGTTCAGAAGTTTAGAGTTGGATATTTTTATAATGTTATTGAATGATGTTCTTACAAGGCTGCGTTTATTAGAGCAAAAATACAGTAAAAACTATGAAATATTATTGCAAATTAAAATAACTGTTTTCTGTTAATGCATTTTTAAATGTACTTTATTCCTGTGATCAGAGCTGAATTTTCAGCATCATTACTCCAGACTCCAGGGTCACAGTGTCCTTCAGAAATCATTAATATGCTGATCTGCTGCTAAGGAGTCATTATTAATGTTAAAAACAGTTGTTCATATTTTATCAAGATTCTTTGATTTTATTTATTTAATTTATTTTAATAAAAAAAAAAAAATAAATAAAAAAAAAATATAAAAAAAAAAAAATATATATATATATACATATATGTGTGTGTGTGTATGTTTAATGTTAATTAATTAATTATATTAATAATTTGATTTATCATAATGTTATTTATTTTAATAATTATTATTAATACTTCATTAGCATTTACTTTATTTATTTGTCAATTTATTGTAGAAGTAAAGCTGAGTGATGAGTCATATCTAAAGCTGCTACATTTATCTTGTTCCTTTTCTGTCTTTTCTGTTTCCATCTCCTCCCCAACATATCAGTTTGCAGCTTGCAGACAAGTTTTTGTGCTGGTTTATACATTGTTACATTCTGCTCCTTGTGAAAGAGAGGGTATTAACATCTTGCGCTGCGGAAATCTCTGTCCCTCATCAGCGGTGTGGGATCTAGAGAGAGAGAGCTGATGTACAGATACAGTGCTTCTGCGGTCTATCCTCCTCCTCTGTGTGTTTATTCCCTGTTGTCATGGCGATCACAGGCCGCGCTGGAAGGGAACGGAGCGTTTTTCATAGGGACTCATGCCCGTCTATAAATAGTGGTATGACCATGGGAATAATGTTTACTTACGACATGAAAACAAACAGTCCTCTCTCTCTCTATCTCTCTCTCTCTCTCTCTCTCTCTCTCTCTCTTTCCCCAGACTGTGAGAACGAAAGAGCAGAAGACTTTGTTAATGAAAAAAACGAGGCACAGGAAGGGAGAGACAGATAGACGCAGCAGAAGAGGGTGTGGGGATGACAAGAGATAAAAAATGATTCCTTGTTTGTTTGGTTGATTCAGCGCTGATGATAATGTCATTCTTCCTCAAACGTCTGAATTTATACATTTAAATAGAATTCATGTGAAGAAGGAAAAAATCAGTTAAATTAAACCGTTCAGTTCTCTCTCCTTTTGTTTCATCCTTTGATTTTTTTGTTTTCCTTAGACACTGGAGGGTTTATATGTATTATTTTTAGTGTTGTCAAACAATTAATCACATCCAAAAACATAATATGTGTGTATATTTAGAAGTATATTTATACATATAATTTACATGAATATAAATATATTCAAGTGTGTAAATATTCTTAAAAAGCTGTGTGTCTTTATATATACATAATAAATATACACAGAAAACACATTAAATAAACAAAAGATATTATTTAAAAGATATAGTTTAAAAATTACTAATTGTTTTAGGTGTTGTTTAATTATAATTTATTGTTGTGCTTATAATTATTAATAAGAATTTTTTTATAGCTGTTTATATATATGTATGTAATACTATATAAGATATATATTTAATAGATTTTTGTTTACATGGTTTAAATGAGTTCAAATCAGTTTCAAAACCTTTCTCTCGTGCTTTACAACTGTATAACATTACATACAGTACAGTACAACGGTCAACCAAGCTTGTTTTTAAATGTAAATTAGGAACTTAAATACCTATATTTAGCATAATATTTGCCTGGTAAAACTTTACCCTTACTTACAAACTTATATTGATAACCATAGTTTCCACCACCAGCAAAAAAGCAGCTCCTCTCCTCGTGTGTGTGTGGACAGGTTTTTATATCCCCGTGGGGACCAATTGTCCCCACAAAGATAGGAATACTAGTAAATTTTG
>JAUCMT010000039.1:14987230-15021513 GCA_032357475.1 Enteromius thamalakanensis | reverse complement strand
TCAGGTGTGTTTGATTAGGGTTGGAGCTAAACTCTGCAGGGACACCGGCCCTCCAGGACCGAACTTGGTGACCCATGCTCTACATCTTGTTTAGTGTGAAAAGGATGAAAAAAAGAGAGAATATCAAACATTTATACATTATACTTCCCTCTGTGAATTAATATGAATACTCTACATTATATTAAAGGTTAAGTCTGTCATTTCTTCACCTTTATTGGCAACTTTTGACTGTCATAACAACAACACCAGCTCAACCAATGCACCGAAACGACAAATTTAAAGTTCCACAACCTCACATAAACCGTACACACTTGCCAAAAAGCATGTCAACTTTCATATTTCCTCTTGAGTTATTTTTCTTTCTGTCTCCTTAATGGTTCCTCAAACTCCGCTGTTTTTGTTTGTGATTATTTCTCTCTTCTTCTGTTCCTAACTTACCTGTATAATTTCTTTTGTTGTGTTTTTCCTGCTCCGGCTACAGGAAAAACGTGTGTCTGAAACTTTCAGTTCTTATGCCCAGGTTGGCATTTCCATTTCTTATTCTAACCTGTTTGTCTGCTATTATGCTAGAGCTGAATGTGCTTTTGTGATATTCTGACTTTTCTCTGCTATGTTAATAATTCCTGTTCACATTTGCTTGCTCTGTTTATAGTGGAGCTGCTCATTTAGCATAGTGTTATTACCATTATGGAGATAAATGGAGTAGAAGAGTCTCTGCAATGTATGCTTGGTTATTTATAGAGTTGCTACATCACTGTTTTGTGTGCATGTAGCCAGTTTATTTACGATATTGGTGTTGATGCATTGTTTTGGCCTTTAATTTTTGAGACTGTTTAACAGCATTAAATTAATAAAATGCATTTAGCACATTTGCCTAATTTGACTTTCCAGCTGTTTCACACCACATGCTAATCAGACGAGAGATGATTAAGTCACATATGTTAAATCCTGTCTGAATGGACATTTGTCAGCTTCACACCAGATAGACACTGGATTAAACCTCTTAAATGTGAATATTTAACACATTTGAGACATTTAACAAAGCTAAAGTCAATTGTCAAGGTTGTCGGATATGTTATTGGATGATACTTTTTTTTTTAGGCCAAAGAAGTAATAAAAAATTATTGAATTAAAAAATGAGGGAAAAAAAATTAAGTGCATTAAAACTAAACCATTATTGGCAGCTAGTTAAGCTAGGAACAACGGATTTTGATGTTCACCACTCGCCAGTGCCTCTCCATCTCTTGTGATGTTACACCAGCTGCTTCTTTGAAGGAGATGAAAAAATAGCATTGCATCAGTGCCCATTTTTAGATCGCACCCTGCAGCGCAGGAACACATGAATGTTTACAGACACGTTTGACAGTGGTTGAATGCCATGCAGTGACCAGATGGTTTTCCTCACCCTACTAACCATTAATCAAACCATCCTGTCTTCAGCGGTTTGGGTATGTGCTTTTAGACAGCTGTAGTGCATTTCTTTTCTTTAACACTGTATTTGTTTCACAACGCGTCATGGTACAATTATGTCCACAAATAAGGAATAATTCAGATTTTCCTGCAATGCTTTTTTATAAAGCACACGTTAAAGTACTAGCTCTGACGTTTGCCATGGCAAACAAAACTAGTGATAGATACTTAGTGTATTAATTTAGTATCTTCTTGCCTCACAGTTCCCTTCCAGAAGAGCGAACCAGATCAAATGTGGAGCAAAACTACATCCAGCCACCTTCTAACTCTTCGCAACTCTCTAACAGCACTGTAGTTGAAGCTAAAAAGTTGCATGAGGACATCACAGACTCCGCACCTCCTTCCGAGCACCGCAAGAGCCGAGTCAACAAGCGTGAGGGACGGTCTAAAACCTTCGACTGGTCTGAGTTCCGCCCAGGACAGGAAAACGAGTGCGGACCACCCTCAATAAAGAGGGCAGACACTTCAGTCATTATCTTATCTTCTCCTTCCTCCACTTCCTCTGTGGACTCTTCTCCCATCTCTAGCACCTCCTCTCATCAGACATCATCCTCGATTACTACCACCAGCCATACTGAAAAAATGGCACAGCGAGATGAAGAAGTCATGCAGGAATATATGCACCGCAGTCAGATGGCTCCTACAGTCAATTCAACGCCGGTGACAGAGCTCCCATCAAAGCTCCCTCTTAAAGTGCCACAGGAACAGGTGATAATGGATGTAGATCATGCCAGTGATGCACAGGAGGTGGACAGTCGAAGTGCTGCCCGCAGAAACTCTGATGTCCAAGTGGAAATTGAGCAGAGGTGGCATCAGGTAGAAACAACACCCCTCAGAGAGGAAAAGCAGGTACCAATCACTAGCAGCCCAAATGTACCTGTTGGAGAAAGACCCCTTCCGCAAGAGCCGACCACTGCACTGGAAAAAGAGGTAAGAAACATCAGTGTTTACCAACTTAAAATGTAAATCCCTTGATTTATTCATTCATGTGAATTCTGACCATTGTACAATTTCAAATATTTTTGCCTTCCTCTGATGCACACAGTTAGGTCAGGCACAAAGGGAGCTGGCGAGACTCCAGCAGCAGAACGGCATCTTACAGGACCAACTGCAGGATGCCCGTGGAAGAGAGCAGAGTGCCAGGGAAGGATATGTACTGCAGGTACCCAAAGAGATCGACTATACCTAGTCATAAATATACATTAATCAAAATCTTCTAGTGTTTGTGTTTGTATCTCTTGCTTTTTTATTTCAAAACTAATATAATTTTTGGGGTGTTATTAATGAAATCGCATGAGTGGTACTAACTGGTCTTTCTTTCCCTGGGCTCTGACTGGGTTTTGGTTAAATTCTTGTAACCAAACCACAGGTTTGCCGACGATAACGAATGTAAACAACTGACAAGCTTTCAGCTGTGCTTTTCTACTCTTTCTTTGGCTTTGTATCTGTTTTATTTTTTTTTCTCCTTCTCTTCTTTGCATAATTTGCATGGTGGTACCATTCCAGTTTTTCATCTATAGTTGCCATATAATAATCTGGTGTAGGGTTACTCCATTAGTTTCTTTTCTTGTTCCCTTTTATGTTGTATTTTTTAGTTCCATTTGTATTATCCATCGAAACAAGGTTGCATTTCATAGTTGCATTCAGTAGTTCCTCTTTAGATCACTTATTTCCCTTTTAATTGTGTTGTTCACATTTTTCCCTCATTTATGAGCACCATTCTCTCCATCTTTGATGTCATCTTGAAAAAGCACAGTGGAAAGCTTGAGTAAGTATGTAGCTTCCGAAATGTAAATTCAAATGTTCCCAGGTTCCCAGCCACAGCCCAGAACATGTTGAGCATCATGTCTGTGGCCATAAAAGAAAAGACGTTCTCTTACTAATTTCACTTTGCTCTTAATCTCTTAAAGAGTGACATGACGGCAAAGCCTTCTCCTGATGCAGCGTCTCCCTCGGTTCATCGAGCACCATGGCAGCGACTCAGCAAGTTGAACCAGGATCTTAAGTCTGAACTGGAGTCCCAGCGGCGAAAGAAGGATAAGGCCAGTCAACAAGTTAGCAGTTTACGGCGTAGCTACAGCGAAGCAAAGGATATAATAGGACACCATGAGGCAGAGATCGAAGCCTTGGAGGACAAGCTAACGGCTGCCATGGCTGATATTGTAACGAGCGAGCAGGCTGTGGCACGCATGCGCAGCGAGCTAAAAATTGAGCGGGTTCGATGTCAAGAACGTGAGGAAGAATGGGTCCGAAATGAGACAACGTTGCGATCCCAGCTGCGAGAGAGCGAAGAACGTCTTCGGCAAGTTGAGGCTAGTTTGTTAGAGAAGAACCAGGAACTGAGACAGCTTGAGCAGAACCAAGCTTTGCAGAGGGACCAGCACAAAGAGGTGCAGAGGCTACAGGAGAGACTCGCAGAGGCCACTGGACATCTGATTTCCTTGGAGGAAGCTCAAAATATGAGAGAAGAGCGGGAGAGGAAAGAGCAGAGAAACCAGGAGGAGAAACAAGAGCGGGAGCGGCAGGGTCTGACCCGGAGACTGGTGGAATCCGAAGAGAGGAGGCGTGAAATAGAAGAGCAACTGCAAGAGGCTCAAGAACAAGTGGATGCACTGCTGAGAGGGAGTGGTGGGATGGAAACTGTAGGACTCAGGGAGGAAGTTCATCGTCTTCAGCAGGAGTTGGAGGCGCAGACGGATATGGTGGAAATGCTACGAGAGAGTGTGAGGAGGCTGGAGGAGGAACGTGACCAGCTCACCTGCCGCTGTCAGGAACTCCTCAATCAGATTGCAGAGGCCGACCGAGAGGTAGGAAAGCAACAGGCATGTTTAACGACGGTGGAAACAAACTACCACTCTCTTGAGAGCTCGTATGAGCGTGTCTCAGAGGAATTTGCTAGGATAAGTCATGTGCTACGAGAGAAGGTAGAGGAAGTGAAGCAGACAAAGGAAATGTACGAGCAGCTAATCAGGCAGAAGGAGCAGGACTTGAGCGAGGCCCTCATTAAGATGGCTGCCTTAGGCAGTAGTCTAGAAGAAACAGAACTTTGCTTGCAGCAAAAAGAGGAGCTTCTTTGCAAAATGGAGCGTGACTATCCAGGACTGGTAGAGTCACGTAAAGCAGAACAGGAGCTTCAGGCAAAATTGGTGGTTGCAGAGGATCGCATTGCTGAGCTGGAGGAACACCTCAATGCCCTGCGACTCGGATATGCAGATCTCAGGATGCGACGTTGTCGCTCACAGGAAGACCTGATGGATGGTTTGAAAGAGTTGCAACATGATGTTTCCTCCTCATCAAACACCTCCCAACTCCTGCTTGCAAGAAGCAGCTCTGAGACGGAAATGTCCTTGGTAAAGCGCCAAAGGATTCGCTTTTCCACTATTCAGTGCCAATCCTATCACCAGTCCCAGGGAGCAGACAAGTTTCAGACAGAAAATACATCTTTGGATCTGACACAGGATCTGAGCCTAGACCATGGGCAGGACTTAAGCTTGACCCAAGATATCAGTGTACTCAGTGACAGTTCATTCCAGCAGTGTAGGGATCCAGAGAAGTTTATCTCCATTATACACGCTCTGGAAACCAAGCTATTGGCCACAGAGGAGAAGCTCAGGCAACTCACAGAGAAGATAAGGGAACAGCCCGATCTTTCAGTGATGCAAGAACACCTGAGCACCAGAGCTACCATGGAGGACAACACGACTAAAACCTGTGATGAATTACCAATGGATGAATCCAGTCAGAAATTCCCCGACAAGACTTCTGGCGAGCAGGACAGTGAGGAATATGAGAAGGCATTGGCACTAGTAGAGTTTTGCACAGAAAGAGTCAGAGAAATTCTCAGTCAGAAAGAGACCAGTTCTGCTGAATCTCTCATTTGTACCCTTGCAGAGGTAGAGAAACGGCTGGTTTGTGCCACTATGTACCTGAGGAAGGGCAGCACATTGTATGAGTCACGCCAGATCTTTCATGCACCAGATTTGCAATCAGTGCAGGAATGTTTAAAGCAGTTTGCCAGAATGTTAACCTTTGAGGCTGAGGTTCTGGAGAAGATGGGGTTCTCTCTGCAAGACCTGAACTCTGATATTATGTCGGCCCTGAACTCCATTCACAAGGATGCCGAAAACATCAAGAAGAACTGTGATGGCTGTCTCTCAGTTGTTTATGCTGATGTACTTACAAAAAAACTTATACTGGAGACCAAGTTCTTGGCAGAGGTGAACAAGCTTGAGATGAGTAAACTATCAAATAGTGCTTTTTCACAAGATGTCATCAAGAATGCCTGCATTAGTGCCGAGCTTGCCTATTTGCTTCAGAATCTAACAATGAATTTCCAGGAAAAATTTGCTGAGCTTCAAAAGGACTTGCTCCAGGCGAACAAGACCTTGAAACAAAGGGACATTGCTCTGAAAGATGCTGTTAGCGCTTCAAAGCGCGCTCAAGAGAGCTTGACCCAAAGTGATTCCGATCATCTTGGTGATATCTCCCATCCTGAACTTGTGCCCTATATGGAGCAGATTGAGATTGAGGAAGCTCAGAGTTTAGCGGCAGAGATTGTTCACAGACATTTAGCAGGCAGCATGCTGTCTTGTAGTGCAGAATCAGAATCGCATCTGCAAACGAGCTGGGAAAATCTTATTGCTGAGCTCAAAAAACAAGCGAAAGCCCTTCGCAGTCTCTCTCAGGAAATTGAGAGGATCTGCGAGGAAGGAGAGATGAATTCACTTTCTGGCCTTGCCGATGCCATTCAGATGAGCTCGTGGCGTGATGACTCCAGCGTCGCTTGTATGCGAGAAGTTTTAATGCAGGTGCAGGTTGCATATGTAGCTTGCAGGTTGCGAGCGGGTCACACAAGGGAACTTTCTCTCTGCCAAGAGACTAGCCGCAACATGGCAACGCTCGTCCAGGAACACGCCGAGAGTGTTGCAGCCATCCAAAGACACTACCAGAGCTGCTTGGAGAAAGAACATCTTAGCTTCACTGGCACTATCAGTTCCCTGCAGGAGGAGAACGACATGCTTCGTGGAGAGCTATCCTATAAGCTCAGGGAGCTCCAGGAGCAACGGCAGAACTTGAACCAGCTGGAAGAAGCGTTTCATAGGGAGAAAGAAGAGCTCAAGAGTAGGCATGTAGATGAGATGGGAAGGGCCAAGCAGGAGCAGATAACCAGAGAGCTCGAACTAATGGAGCGTGCCACCAATAGCCAAAGCAGGTTGGAGAACCTGCTGCTAGAAATGGAAGATGCTGAGTTGAGGAACAAGGAGCAAATCTGGAAACTTGAGCTGGAATTTCAGAGTAAGGTGCAAGAACTAGAACACGCCAACAGAGAGGAGCTCCGCAAGCTGCAAGAATGCTACAGCCAGACCATCTGCTCGCTGGAGGAGAGGAGCAAGCAAGTGGAGAACAAAGATGAGGCCAACGCATGTCCCATGGAGGAAGGGGACGGAACTGATCAGGGAACATGCAGGGAGTCCCTGCTCCGTATCCAGGAGCTGGAAATGCAGTTGAGCAGCATGAGGGAGGAGCTGGAACAAAAACCATTGGATGGAGATTTGACCAGCCTGAAAGAGAAATACCAACGAGACTTGGACAGCCTTAAGGTTTAACCTTTGACATTTAAGTTTAATATCACACTCATTCACCGCCATAGTGCCATGTTTGTTGGACCCTCAGTAGACTGTTGCTGTTAGTTTGGGTTGCAGTGGTTTAAGCAGAGTATTTCTTATTGAATTTGTTCATACAGTACAGGTTTCAGAAGCGGCACACATTTCAAATCAACACTGTTGTTTATTATATATATCAAGTGGTCTAATGCTCCTTGGAGTTTTTACAATAACGCTGAGATGACCACTGCAACCCCTCGTAGCCTCATAACCATGCTTTCCCCTTTTTCCTATGCTGTAGTTCACATTAGCAGCACTGGGAGTCTTGAGCATACACAACGAATATACAAATGACCATGATTACAGCTAAAACTCTACCTATACTGAGGCCTTCCTCTGTTTAAAAACACCTTGTGTTTTTAGAGGGTTAGCATTGTGTTAGTGTGTGTTTGAATGCATGAATGACCTGTAGTTAACCCCCTGTCGATTCATGCTTTCCTTTCGCTCCTCTGTGCTTACTTTCATCTCTCATCACATGAATAAATGTTTAAATATGTGAACACCGTAGTTGGCGTAGCTCTGTAGAGAGTTGGGCTGGGTAGACATTGGTTTTCTGGATTTCTTAATTTGAAAATTTGACCATACTGATTAAAATAATTTAACTTCTGCGTTTTCAGTGACTCCAAAGTTGACCATGTAAATGTGAAAACCAATTATACACTTTCTCTACCATCAAGCAAAGATGTTATCAACAGAATCTGAATCCAAGTTGAATCAATTCAGGGAATCAATTGCTGATATCCAGCCCTAGTAGAGATTGTTTGGGGTTTGTTTGCATATGTGGGTTGATGTTTTATGTGGAATGCAGGCGACATGCGAGCGTGGGTTTGCAGCGATGGAGGAGACGCATCAGAAAGTGATCGAGGACATCCAAAGGCAGCATCAGCGAGAGATACGAAAACTTCTGGAGGAGAAAGAAAGACTGCTAGAAGAGGAAACGAACGCCACTATTGCTGGTAAGGAATGCTTCACTTTTTACACCAAATTTCCTAATTAAATTACCACAAGTAATTCTCAAGTGAATGAGTTATGGCTTGTTTGTCTCTGCAAATTGCTGTCAGTGTGCATGCCAATTGTTTGATGCAGTATTATATCTAGCTCTATAATGCTTGTTTAATGTCATGGATTCAGCATCACAGTAGGTTGTTTTGTGCACAGCGATTGAGGCCATGAAAAACGCTCATCGTGAGGAACTGGAGAAAACGCAGCGGTCGCAGATGAGCGGCGTAAGCGCAGACATTCAGGAGCTGCGCAGACAGTATGAGTAAGAAGCCATCACTTTATCTGCACAAAACAACTACTAGTCATTAGAAAGATTTATGTTTATTCATCAATGTTTTTATACCAAAACTATGGTAAAGCAAAATGTTTTTTTTACATTTTGTCCATGTAGAGAGGAGTTGCAGTCGATCCATCGTGAACTGGAGGTTTTGTCTGAGCAGTATTCTCAGAAGTGTTTAGAAAACGCACATTTGGCACAAGCGCTGGAAGCTGAAAGACAGGCACTGGGACAGTGCCAGCGAGAAAACCAGAAACTGCATATACACAACCAGGTCAACCTCAACTTTAACACACTTTTCCAGGAGCTTTCTAAAAGGAACAGCTTTATCAAGAGAATCAAATTTAGATGATTTTATCGTGCGCGCACACCTTTTTTTTGTGGGATTTTTTTATTTTTATTTACAGGTTTTCCGGAGAGTCATAAAACGTCATAAAAAGTCATAAAATCATCCCGATTTTCCCTATAAGATCATAAATTACATTTAACTACGTCTTAAATTGATATGATTGTTCATTCATTGGTTCTACTGTCGCCTTCCCATCGCTGGCGGCGGCGTTCTTTCATTTTGGCGGTTGTAGTTCTTTGAAATCTGGGTGTTATCCAGAACTACAAGGTCCATGTAGCAGTGCAGCAAACAGACTTGTGGGAAGGAAACAAACTTGCGTGAAGTCCCAAGCTTCACTGCCAATGTTATAATGTAGCCTAGGCCTCAGCTCATCACTGTAAGTCATTGAGTCACTGCTAAGTCTAACTGTTTAATTTAAAATCTCCCGGTATATCATAATGGGAAAGTGTACAAATAATTGTTACTTAAGAAAAGGAAACCTTCAGTTTGTTACCTTTAAAAAAAAAATGGAACATTTAAATAATAAAACTTGTTACCTTCAATGAAAGTCAATTAAAAAGGTCATAAACAGTCTTCATTTTGACTGGCTAAACCCTGCAGAAACCCTGATTTATTTATTTTTGGCGACCTGCCACAATACTGACCGATTTTCCAAAAGGTTTCGTTAAATAACATGAGCACATAATGCACGTTTAAAAATCAAACCAAGGCGTGAGTGTGTTTATAAATATACAAGGAAGTGATTTTCTTTTAATTGCGTATGCAAGGCAGCGTTTGTAAGCTCAGAGCTGCTTTGTTGAGAGAGTCCCCACCATCATATGAACAAAAACTTGAATGGTTCATGTTTACAGGAACTAAATCATCGTCTGAATGAAGAGATCACCAGAATGCACTCCTGCATCAGTGAAGACAAATCAACTTCCTCTCTGACACAAGGCAAAGACATCTATGAACTGGAGGTACAGCATTACCCTGCCGTCTGAATTTAGATCATATAAGGTCATCACGCACAACACCTAAACATTGTTTCGCTGCAGGTTTTGCTGCGAGTGAAGGAGTCAGAGATCCAGTACCTCAAACAGGAAATAAACTCTCTCAAAGACGAGCTGCAGTCGGCACTTCGAGTAAAACGAATGCTCACTTACACGCTCTGTACATGTGTTCCTCTTTAACTGCTCTCCGAACGTATCAACATGTCACTCGCATGTGTGTTTCAGGATAAGAAGTATGCTTCGGATAAGTACAAGGACATTTACACAGAGCTGAGTATCGTCAAAGCTAAAGCTGACTGTGACATTAACAAGCTGCGGGAGAAACTTTTGGCTGCTACAGAAGCTCTTGGGGAATTAGACGCTGAAGGAAGTGGCGTTACTGCTGGATACGGTGAGAGATTTACAGAAATGACAGTTCTCTCAACATTTAACCACCCTCGTGTTGTTCACATGACTTGGTTTCTTCCATAGCACACAAAAGGGAAAAAAAACACAATTATTCAGTAGCTGATGTTGGAGAATTACATTTTTAATTTTTCATTTAATTACAGCAAATAAGATGTACATAAAATTCAGTTTATTTATTTATATAAAACAATTTTAATAAAGATTATTTTATTTCTGTTGATGCAGAAAATCTGTCCCACTTTATTTAAGGTGGCCTTAACTACTTTTAAATTAATGATGTAATGGATACAATGTACAATAAGTACATTATGCTTATTTTTTGATGCAGGTACGTAGTTAAAGCCACCTAATATGAAGTGTGACCATAATCTCATATTTAATAATCTCAGATAATTTGTCTTAATTTCTAACAATAAGAGTGTGATCAAAAAATGAAATGTTTTATTTTTCTTTGTGTCTGTTGCAGATATTATGAAGTCAAAGAGTAACCCAGATTTCCTGAAGAAAGAAAAATCCAAACAGCTACGTGGGGTCAGGTCAAAGGTGAGAGGTCAAAGTCTGTCTGTGTCATAAATATATAGTTGTCATCTATTGATTGTACATATTCCTGTGCATTTATGTAGAAAATCATAATGGTTGTGTTTAGTGTTGTCAAACGATTAATTGCATTCAAAATAAAAGTTTTTGTATGTGTAATAATGTGTGTTCTGTGCATATGTATTATTATATATAAACATACACACAGTATATACAGTTTATTTAAAATATTTCCATTTCTGTGTTTATAATCATATACTAGAAATTAAATATTAGAAATATGTTAAATGTATACACATAACTAAGTTTTCTGAAGTATATACATGTGAAATCTACAGTGGGTACGGAACGTATTCAGACCTTTTTAAATTGTTCACTCTTTGTTATATTGCAGCCATTTGCTTAAATCATTTAAGTTCCTTTTTCTCTCATTAATGTACACACAGCACGCCATATTGACAGAAAAACACAGAACTGATGACATTTTTGCAGATTTATTAAAAAAGAAAAACTGAAATATTACATGGTCATAAGTATTCATACCCTTTGCTCAGTATTTAGTATTTAATATGCTCAGTATTAAGTTGAAGCACCCTTTAGATGGAATACAGCCATGAGTCTTTTTGGAAAAGATTTTGGGAAGTTTTTCACACCTGGATTTGGGGATCCTCTGCCATTCCTCCTTGCAGATCTTCTCCAGTTCTGTCAGGTTGGATGATAAACGTTGGTGGACGGCCAATTTTGGGTCTCTCCAGAGATGCTCGGTTGGGTTTAAGTCAGGGCTCTGGCTGGGCCATTCAAGAACAGGGTCTGAATACCTTTATTATATTTTAGTTTTTCTTTTTTAATAAATCTGCAAAAAACAATTCAGTGTTTTTCTGTCAGTATGGAGAGTGAAAAATTTAAGGGGGTCTGAAAATTAATTAATATGAAGAAAAATGTACATATATTCAGTTTTATATGTATTTTTCTTATTTTTCTTCCAGCATTTTAGTAAGTTTTAGTCATTTTTAAAATTATTTTTTGGAAATGCAAACTGGTTTTAATATTTTCTGATTTAACAATAAAAAATTTTTAAAATGAGCAGAAATTAATAATGTCCTGTGTTTTTGTTAACACTTTTATTTCGTTTCACTACTTAAACATGTTTTCTCTTAGTTGTCAATGCAACATTTACCATTTTTAAGTTGTTTTTTCATCCAATATTTCAGCTTTATTTTATCAGCATTTAAAACCTATTTTTAATAAATTGTAGGTTAACAATAATAGCACTGCAATTCAGATATATTCAGATACAGAAATAGAACAGAAAAGAAGAACTTGTTTCTGAAGAGATATACCCCGTTGCAACACCAGCATTAAGCAAAGGATCAAACGTCTGGACCAGACACAAATATACAGAAAACTAACAGATACAGACATGTAGATTGACTTGGGTATGAAATGAAAACAAGCATTCCAGCAAGACTTGTTGAATGTAAATTAGCAGACACTTCAGGCATTAGAAAAGTGTGTTAGCAGCTTTAAGCGTTTGGGTGGAGGACGCATAACAGATCTCATTTTTCATCAACATATCTCAGTTTCTCCCTCACTTTTCAGTGCCACAGCTTGATCTTTCATACATCACAAATTAAAAACCTAAAGAACTGCATGCCTGAACTGAACTCTATGTAGGCTCAAGAGGTTTTGAAAGGCAGTCTGTGAGATAACCCTTAAATATTTGTTTAATATATTTGGTGAATGTAGATGGTAATACGGAAATACAGAATGATTGCAAATGGTGTTTACATGGTGCTTAAATAATATACGTTTTATTTGTTATATGAAAATATACCTTCATAAAAGATATTGCGTGATCTTTTGGCAGAGCAAGTCCCAGTTAATGTCTGATGAAAGAGACAGCTTGCTGAGAACTTGCGTAACTCTGTAGGTAATTGGTCGAGCATGAGTGTTTGTGCACCAAAAAAAGCGTCTGCTCTTTCACAGTGAAGACGTGGAGCAGTTATCTTTCTGTTCAGGTGTCTGCTGTCGTTGTTCTGTCGAGGGTGATGAAAGCGCCTCTCTCCACGTCAATAATGCATCAGCACAAATGCACTTGCTGCTAATGGCTTCCATACGCCCCTAACAAAAAACCCCTCTCGGCTAAAAATAACCCTGCAGGGATAAAGCACAGATTCAAATGTGAAGAATGGGAAAAGAAAGGAACGGAAAAACGGACAGAAAGTAAGAATATGGTACTGATTAGAAAGAGTATTCTTGGGAAATGTTGATGTCTGGGAAATACAACTTTTACTGCTTGTTCAGTTTGTTCATTTATTTATCTTAGTAATACTTTGTTTTTTGTTCATTTGCTAGGGTAATGCCTTTTTTGGATATCTACCATAGCAGTACCATGTTTTTGGACATTTACCATAGTAATACTGATTTTATTGGTAATAATGTGTTTTTTCTTTCCCAATTGCCATGATAACGTCATGTTTCTTTGACATTTAATATATTTATACCTTTATTATTATTATTTTTATTACCTCATTGGACAATTATATTGGTAATACTTTGTTTTTTGTACATTTATTAGGGTAAATGCCTTTTTGGATATTTACCATGTTTTTGGACATTAAGTATAGTTTGGGATATTTATCACAGTAATCCCATTTTCTTGTTCATTTATCTTGGTAATACTGTTTTTCTTTTTTTTAACATTTACAGGTATGTATATGCATTTACCTTTACAACAGCGTTTTTGTACATTTACCATAGTAATACCATGTTTTTGGACATTTATCATAGTATACCTTTTTTGACATTTACCATGGTAATGCCATGTTTTTTGGACATTTTTCTTAGTAAAATATTGTTTTTTTTAATCTGCCACAATAATATCATTGAGGGTTTTTTTTGTTTTTGACATTTATACTACGTTTATCAAATGAAACTGTATGTATTGAACATTTACCATGGTAAAACGTACCACTTTTACACATTTACAATTTGTAATACCATATCTGTTATTCTTTACATATACCTTAGCAGTACTATGTGTATTGGACTTTGCTTTTTCTATGGCAATACCATTAATTAGCACATTTACTTCATTGATACCATGTTTTGGGGCATTTATGCTGCTAAAATAATTGACTTGCATGGTATTAAGATTAAAATGTATATCATTATAAATTCTAATTAGCTTTCTGCCTTCTTTCCTCTAGTCTATGAGTATAATCTTACTGCTATAAACTCTATGGAGAATCAGTCTGTCAGTCATTCAAGTCCCCGCCCCCTTGTTGCCATGGAGACACAGCCACACCTCTGCGTTTCCATCCCCGAGAGGCTGAGCCAATCCAATTAGACAGTGTGGGATCGGTCATGGATTGGTCAGGTCTTTGAGGGCTGCTCTGAGCTCAGCTGCTCAGTGCTGTTGGTGAGCTGCATTCAGCTGGTGCCCGTCTGCTGCCTCTCATTACACACTGATCTCTCCCTGCCGTCTCTCTGTTTGCTGTCTCTCTCGGCTCTACCTGCCTCAAAACAACAGTGAGCGAGGTTTTAAATAGGGGTGAAACACGTTCCCCCATCAACTTTGGATTTTTACAGTCTTGGATTAAAACCCGAGATGTTTTTTTGCAAATCATTCCTCATGGAAGGAGTCTGACTCTCTCCAGCCTGTTGCTGCGTATCTCCTGGTGGAGGTGATCGAGCGTCGGATACGCAGTCACCCAGGGGTGAGGGACACGTGTCGCATGCTGCAGATGGTACGGACCCTCGCCCAGTTCACCATTGCTCTGGAGGAGATGCAGGAGAGCGGAGAGAGTACCAGTGATGATGGAGGTGGAGGAGGAGGAGGAGGAGGAGGGGCAGGTGAAGAAGTGGACCGGACCGTGGCGGTCGAGCCCAATGGAAACGGGGTTGGGGGAAGCGTGGGTGCCCCTCAGATCAGTTCTGAGGTACGAGCCTTACAGCACTGACCGCCGATGCTTGCTGTAGTCTGAACTTTTGTTGTGAGAAGGCATCTACATTTGTGTTTTTCTCAAGGCTGTCAGTATTGGGAGGGAGTGATGGATGGATGAATTAAAGGATGGATCATAGATGGATAGATAGACAGGTTGGCAGATAGATAGATATTCTTTAGTGTTGTCGTCTTGGTTCATGTCTGTCTCTCTCTCTCTATCTCCTGCAGCAGGTTATTCTCTTCTCACCCTTAATAGAATTAGAAGGTCTAAATCAGTGGCTGGCTGAATCATGAGATTAGACAGTGCCATCGCTTTCAGAGAGAGACCACCATCTTCTGCTCTGTTCCTGCTAGTGTGTGTGTGTGTGTGTGTGTGTGTGTGTGTGTTATACCCCCTCCTCTCTCCCTCACTCCACTTACTGGACAGAGCCGAGAGGAGCGTCTTGAGCTTATGTCCAGACACTGTGAGGATTTACCTGTCTTCACTGACCCCAGTCTTAAGACTGTCTTACACCTCACATATGGCACATGTAATCAGGTCCAGCATGTGTCTGTGAGATGATTGGTTCATGCTTGATGCACAGCAGCCAATAGCATGTGTTTTTCTCCACCTCATGTTTTTGTATATTTTCCTGCTGTTTTTACTCTCCGTTTCGGCTTCTTGCTCATTTTAGGCTTTGTTTTAGTCTGCAATGCTCTTTCTCAGTGTGTTTATTTCTCGTGAATCTTCTACTCCAGCCAAAAATAGCCGACTGGCTGTGATCCCATGACCTGTTTTTGTAAAGGCCGGGCTGGCATTGAGTGTGTGGTACTGACGGCAGTAGAAATGCTGCGCAAGTTTTCTATTCAAACAACTCGATCATTAAATGTGAGCTTTACTTTTACACTGCATCCATATTTATTTTAATACAGAGTGTACCTTGCTTGCTTCTGTGTGCTTTCTAGTAGGTTGCTAGAGTGATTTCAGTGTGTTCTGCTCTCTAGATATGGCTGAAATTTATTTATGCATGCGTGTGTTTGATTGCATGTACTGTAATTCTTTTCTAGATTGCTGTTGTCAGTCACTGGTTTGGACAAATTGGTCAGTGGTGTTTTGATCAATATTGCAAATGGGAAGTGATCAGACCACGTCAGCCTGGCAGATACATGCACAGCTCCATGTGCTTCAGCCAGAGTCATTGTCATAGTTGCATAACCCCATTGAAGAAGCTCTGCAGGACAGTAGATTTCTCCTAAATGCCAGCTGATGAACCGGGGGATGGATTGAAAGGAGCATGTTATGAGCTGGCTCTGTGAAAGTGTTGAAAGCTGTGTGATTTTAGCTCTTGTAATGTAGTTAGGACACTCGTCACTGGGAATGACGACAGTAGAGATCATCTTTGGTGTGGAGGGAGACTGAGGACTGATGTCTGGTGCTAGGCAACTAGAAGATCACATTTTCAAAGCGCTCGGTTTGCTCTTTCCTGCATTTCTGCTAGAGATGGGTTTTAACTGGTGGATTTCCTTTATAACTCGTTGAGATTCAGAGACTAGATAGACTCCGCTATCTGCATACAGCCATTAATTGAATACATTTAAATAAATCTGAAATAAATACTGTATTATAATATTATATAATTAAATAATGTGTGTATACACTATGGTGTGACTGCAAAAATGTAGTATTTTTGTTATGTAAATATTACATAAAATATATTTATTTTATTTTAAATATATATATTTTATTTTAAAAAATAGTATCTTCATTCTTAGTTACAAAAAGCATAAGAGAGGTTTATTTTATTTATTTTTTTACATTTCACACAATAGGACAGATTTATACGTCAACTTTCCATTTATATAAATATATACATATAGATAGATAGATTAATAAATACATAAATAATTTTCATGAATTCATTCATTACATTAAAAGCATTAGCTAATAAGCATACATTTTCATAAAATGAACACTGCCGTACTAATTATCTTTTATATATTATATTTTTTATTTTTTTAATTCATCTGCTTAATGACTAATCATTAATATTTAATCAATTGTTTTGAGAAAAAAATTTTTTTTCATACATTAATTTTATTTGGTGTCTTATTTTTCATCACTGGTTTAAAAAAAATGTAACCATATTTTCACTCTGGATTTTAATTTATCATGCAAATATGCTTTAACCACTTCACCACACCAGCTGTATCTGCAGCACCTGTTTGAACCCCGTCCAGCAGACAAATTCCCATGTAACGCTTGAACGTTCTCCACCCCTCGTCTGTGATTGACCGTGTAGAATGACCTCATTGTGATTAGCGACCGCTGACCGTTTCTGATCAGATCAAAGGAAGGTTGATTTGACGGGTGACGGTGGATTGAATTGCAGATTCCAGATTTTAGAGTGCTGTGAACACATAGTGTATGTTTTTTTTGTCTGTGGTTGGCACAAATACTGCATTTGGCTATAAAATGCATGGTTTACTTCAGGCTTTAGAAGGAAATAAGATCTTCTCATAACTTAAACACACTCTTGCTTCTCTCTGCTAATAAAACCCAATCAAACGCTTCAGCCAGAACCTCAGACAGCGGATTGCCCTGTGACCTCATTACCTAGTGAGTGCAAATCAAGGTCAGACATGACTATCTACACCAAATATGTATGTTTTTAGATCTATACAACATTTCTTCCATACGTCATGTTAAATACTTTTTCTGTTTCTGAGAATAAATGTGGTCAAAATGGCCCAAGTCAGTTCTGGTGTAGGAAGCTAGTGACCATTCTACTTGAGACTCAAGTTTAAGCTTCCGTCTTTGTAATTGTTTGTCACTACCATTGACATATTTGGTGTAGTGAGCCTTCACATGTTAGTAAACAGGAAATTCTTATTTTGTGTGTGTATATGTTTGTTGATGTGAGTGCAAGTGATTTGTTTAGGTTGAGAATTAATATGAATCGTTATTATACTTCTATGGATTACTGTATTCACACACACACACACACACACACACATACATATATATATAATATTCAATTCAATTCAAATTTATTTGTATAGCGCTTTTCATGATACATATCATTGCAAAGCAGCTTTACACCAAAGTAATATATATTATATATTATATATATATGAAAATAAGTAGTTTTAATTAGTTTTAATATATTTTAATTTTTTTTATTAGGTTTATTTTTTATTATATTATATTTTATTTTGTTAAACTGTTCAGTAAATGTTTCAGTTGTTGCCAATTTAGACATTTTATTTTATTTTATTTTTATGGCATTTTGTAATGACAACGACTTGACTGGTTTCTGATCATTCCTTAGTTTTTAAAAAATCCAAAATATTTTATCATGAATTCAAGGTTTATCACTGCATAAAAGGCATTTGCATTATATCAAAATGTGAGAGTAGATGTGACCTTTATTAATGAAGCAGTCTTGAAATCCGTTTGTTTTGATCAAAATCAACCCCTGGGATATAAAAGCAGAAACAAAAACAGCTCTTTGTTTCTTGGCTCTAAATGTACCATTGTTTGTGTGTTTTCTCAGTCCTTCTTTTAGTTTGTCTCGTGTTTATGCAGCTCCAGCACCATGGGCTGCTATGAACATTGACTTATTAGAGAGAAATATTTCTCCCTGGAGCTTCATGTTCTCCCGCTCCTCCGCCGGGTCTCTCTGCGTGACCTCGTATTTCCAAGAAATGCATTTGGAGGTTCCTGAATTCATAAGATGATTTGATTATAATGATATTGCCCTATTATGCATCAGGGGAACAGCTAAGGGACGGGTGCACAAGGCACCTTTTGACATTATGTAAGGAACACAGCTAGAATGTTTGTGGCTTTTAATGATGTTTAAATGAATTAGATTCAAGCACTTATGAAGCTGTGCTTTGACTTTCAGACCTGAACTCTGTGTGTGTGACCACTTTTAAGAAAATGCGTAAGGATAGTTTTAGTATTTAGTATTAGTTTTATTAAACGTGATGATGCAATTGCACACAAAATGTTATTGCAATCACTAATGCACACATTTATTTATATTATTATTTTATTTTATCATAAATATATATTTTTGGATTATATTTAATTGTATTTCATTTTATACCATTTGAATTTAAGTATTTCTGTCTCTCGTTTTTTGTGGGGATGCTGAAATTACACACTAAATGCTTATTTTATTCAATTTTTTATTTAATTTATTTCACACTGTTATTTCCAGTTTAGTTTGTATAGTTTATAAAACATAAAGCACACCAAGGTCGTAGGTTCGACTCCCGGGCAATGCATGAAAACATAATTCATAGTGTGAATGCAATGGAAGTTGTTTTAGGAAAACAGCATTAATCATGTTTTTAATGCACATTTATATTTTCTTGTCTCCATGAAAGTTTTAATATACCAGCCTTTATAAATCCTCTGAGCATACCTGTGACTGAATGCCAGGCCACGTCTGTGTCACTGGGGCATTTCAGAAATACCCCCTGCTCTTTCGGGACGCGTTCTGCTGCTGCCACACATGCTGATGGAGCTGCGGGGCACATTTCTGGCCCCCTGATGAGACTCCAGAGAGCACATCGCTCTAAATGCAGTTTAAATGTGTTTTTATTAGCAGTGTATATTTAGCACCAGGTTCAGGCAAAGGCTCCGTAATCTCTTAAAATTCCTCACTGCATGCACAGCCCTGCATTTGATTCCCGAGGCTCTACAGGGGCCTGCTGGGAAACCACCAGAAACCAGTTCAGAATGAGTCGGTGTAGAGCGGCTCACAACAGGTCAGCAGGTTTGTTTCAGGTTTAGTCAGTGCAGTTAAGAAGTGGACGTGTCGGCCAAGACAGTGTGCTGGTTACTACAGTCTGTCAAACCACCTGCTTTTTATGGGAGGAAATGAACTTAATGACGTGATCATCAGTCTGAGAGATACATGCTTGCATGATGCACATCAGCCTCTTTCTTTCATGCTTGCTTGCTTGCTTTCTTGCCTTTCTATTTCTTATTTGCTATGATAGTATACAGCAAAAAAATAATCAGCAAGTCTGTGTATAATAGCTAGAGAGATAGATGAAATGTAACAGTCATTTAACCAATTTCAACTTCATTTTCTTAGCAATGTGAGATTCTGTATTGTTTTAAAGTCAGTTTAATATCATTTAAGTTGAAATGTCTTGTACAGCGCATTTGATTTATGCTTAAAGATTAAAGCCAGCAACTGAAATATAAGTATTTAGGTTGATGTAGTTCAGTGTACAGTACTTGGTTTTATGTACATCATATATTAAAGTAGCATATAAATACAATTTTAGATGAATATGATCAAGTTCCGTGGTCATATACTGTATCCGGATTCTAAAATAATATTAAAAATAAAAATAAAATAAAGTATATTGTATAACTTGTATGCACACTGTTTAGGCTGACAATCTTTAACACTTAAAAAAACAGTAAAATCATGAAATATTATTACATTTAAAATTCCTGTGAATATATTTTAAAAATACATTTATTTCCATTTGAGAAATATTTCTGATCTGATATTGAAAATAGTTGCTGCACAATATTTTCGAACAGAATAGCATGGATTCATCCGTGTGAAAACACATTATAATTGTCTTCACTGTGACTTTTAATCAGTTTGTATGCATCCTTGAGAAAAATAAAACATTACCCTTAATCTTTCTGAGCTGATTTGAAGCCATGCGTGGAACTGGTTTTGTAATGTTGATCTTCGTGTGGGATGTTACTGACGTTCTTTTTAGAAATAAACTCTTGAGAAGCTGTGTGAGTGTTTCTGCTCCCAGGAACCAGTCTAAAAAGTCAAGTTCAGCGTTCTGAAGCTGCCTGCTGCTTACTTTCTCCTCCAGCCCACTTTGTGGTAGACGTGGTAGACTTTGGGTGGCACTTCCTGTTCAGACTCTGTCCGTGTCTCACTGCATGTTCGAGCAGATGCTGCGTAACACACTCCAGCATGAAAGAGCAGCAACATCCTGGCCATTATCAGCGCTTCTCAGTCAGATGTTGTTTGTGTGTGGTGTGGCTCAGGGCTGAATCACAGTGGTTAGTGAAGGTTATCATCTCATATTTGGCTCAGTCTCTGACACAAACCAGTAAACAGGAAACTCTTATTTTGATTAAAAGTGTGTGTTTGTGTATGTTTCGGTTACAAAAAATTACTATAGCAACTGAAAAACTGTTCTTGACTGCTTTGAAATCATATTAAGTAGTTTTCCTTTAGGTAAAATAATAGTAAAACTCACATGATGTTACATCAGTGTTTTTAAGAGAGGGCAAAAATGTACTGACTGTTTTTTACCAAAATGCTGTGTGTTTGCCAGGCACCATACACCACTTGAAAGGAGTCTATTTTTTTATGTCTATTTTATTTATTTTTTTACCCCTGGTTCATGGTTCAGTGGGTGAAAATGGTGCATATAATGAGTTAAAGTAGCAGGATTCAAGAAATCATTCATTTTTGGAGAACAAATGCTGCTCAAGGATTTTGAGACTGAGATGTTTGAAAAGTGGCTTTAAGTTTTGGCTACAATATTTAATGTTTGCAAACCGATTTTGTGCATATTGAGACTCCAACAATTGATTGATTTATTTATTTACATTTTTTATTCATTTTAAATGTATCTTTCTTTTCAATTGTATATATATTTTTTTTCAAATTAACCTTTTATGTATTCATTTTATTAATTTGTTTTTATTTTATTGTTATCTTACTGTTTGTTCATTTATTTATTTATTTCAATTGTATTAGTTTATTTATATTTTGTAAATATTTATCTTAATGTTTATTTTTTTACTTGTTTATTTTAAATGTCTTAATATATTTACATTTTAATTTTATTCAATATTTGTGTGCATTTATCTTATTTTAACTTGATCTTTTTATGTATTTATCTTATTGTTTTATTTCCCTCTACAGGATATGAGAAGACATGTGATCATGACACTGCTGGACACTGAACAATCTTACGTTGAGTCTCTACGCACACTCATTCAGGTATGAAATGCACAAAAAACATTCATGTACATGTCTAAATAAATACTAAAGACTGCTTATATAAAGCTAGTAATATTGACTACAAACTAATTTTATGTCTGAGTAAATATTTAAACTTGCAAGCAATTTCAGTTATCACATCAAACATAGTAACCAAAATAAAAATCAATCAATGTGTTATTATACATTACTCATTTGTGTTTACGAAACAACACTTGAGAATGATGCTTAATACCCATTAATCATTTGCACGAACTTGAATAATTCTTGCAATTACCCGTCAATACCGAACAGAACAAAAGAAGCGAGAGCGGAAGCCGCATACTGAGTTTAATAAGCAAAAGAGTGCAACAAATCATCATCTTTTCCAATCGCTCCTGACTCATAACCTTTTCCAGCTGGTGCAGCAGTTGCCATGGCAACAAGGTGAGCAAGCGGCGGAGTGCAGCAGTGTTTGAGCTCGGCCGCCCAGCGCACCTCCAGAATGCCCCATTACTGAGCAATTGTCAGCGTGGTTTGCGCTCTCTCATTCTGTGCTAAACAAAGTGATTATCTTTGGGGAAAATGATTGTGTTCCCGTCAGCATCATTACTTGTAAATGGCGTGAACCTGAGCCAACAGTGAGAGAGACACACACGCGTGGGTTAATATGCTTTGAGGTGTGAATGTGGACGATAGATGACAGACGAGATCGCTCAATCGCGGCACTGGTGTGGTTTTGGGCACGTTTTAGGGTGTTTGACACGCTAGAGGTACGCTGGCCAGATGCGTGTTAGTCAAAACACAGAAACGTTTAATGTTTTAGGCTGACATAACTGATCAACATAATCAGATTAGTTTATTTATTAACACTTTATTTATTTATTTATTTATTTTTACATAATATATGTGTGTACAATTTCTGTTTTTATTATGCATATATATATATATATATATATATATATATATATTATGCATTTAAATATATGTACAAATACGCACATGCAGTATATATTTTGAAAATATAAACAATTTTCATATACATTTTAAAATGTAAATATATATATATATATACACACACACATATATTCTTATAATTAATATACAATATATTGTTATATATTTATATATTTAATATATCACAACATTTGTGTTTATATTTATATATGCACATGTATATTATGTAAAACCTTTATTTTAAATGTGATTAATCATTTGACAGTACTAATTGATATACGTTGTTATTATTGGAAAAAAATCTTTAAGGTAATATTTCTTTGATGTAATAGTAAAGTAGTTTAACCTTTCTAGTCTGCATTTGTTTTATGATTCATACATACATTAATGATTTATATTGTAATTAAAAGATTAAGGTAAAGCATTTAAATGTTCAAACAGAAGTGAAATATTAGAAGCGTAAAGCACAAACGTTCAATGTTTTGTTTAGTTTTTTATTGTCCTTTTAGTATCTCCTTTTATGGAAATAAAATTAGAAGCCAGTTGCAAATAAAGCCCCAAGAAAAGAAAAGAGAATAAGTCCTTTTACTCGTTAATATGTCATTTTATCTAAGTTAAAGTGGGTTTCAAATGACATCGTCTTTGATTATGAATGAGCTCTACTAAATCACTGAGACAGTTTTGGTTTTGAAAAGTCTCTGTTTTGTGACCATGAAGGCGGAGGAGCAGAATGTTTATCTGCATTTGATGTGACACAGTTTACATCCCAAGAGGAGAGTCAGGCATTTCCTTTAATCAAAGTCTGTCCCGGACCACCACCACCACATGCAAACACAGAAAACACATATTCTGTCATTTACTAAAGCATATTCATTATTATGTGCATGCATGTTTGTTTCTGTTTATTTTTGGCATATTCAATTCTTGATCTAATATGTCAGGTATGATTGTGATGTGTGAGTAACAGTTCTTCCCTGTAAATAAAGCTGCAAAATTTCAGCCACATCACCTCCGTCTTTTCTGTTGTTGTTCTGGTTTCAGGGCTACATGAAGCCCCTCAAGCACCCAGAAAACTCGCCTCTCTGTGACCCATCTCTGGTGGACGAGATGTTCTACCAGATCCCTGAGATTCTGGAGCATCACGAGCAGTTTCTGGAACAGGTGCTGGACTGTGTCAACCAGTGGCACGACAGACAAACTATCGGCCATGTGCTCATCCAGTCGGTGAGATCCTAACCACTATTTGCATCCCAAATCTTAGTTCACTATGTTGGAGATACACAGAGCTGGTAAACATTTTCAGGGATCTGTACATGCTTTTCTGGAGAATCTGGGTGAGGAGAACTAATGCTGTGTCCCGATGTGCATTCTATCTATCTTAAGTTGTATGCAAATTTAGTGTAATTAATTTATTGAATATTAAAGAATATTGATAATTGGATGCTAATGTCAGGGCTCTTTGGTTTCTGCAATGTGGAAAATGTGGACGGAATCTAATTTCACAAACATTGCGCTATTTCTTTCAAAACTAATTATTGTCAAATATATCCAGAAACTCAGAAGTGTTCTTTCCAGTCCGACAAAATATAAGTTTGGGTTAACTTGAAGAAATTTTGAATTAAATAAATTACTGTTGAGCTATTTTTAGTAAGCAATAATACTAATTATAATGCCATTTATTAAAACATTTTTCAGAGCTCTTATACAAATTTTGATCCATGCTTTAGTTTAAACCTTAAACTTCTGTTGGTAAAAAAAATTGTTGCAATTTCATTTTTTTAAAATTCAGTTAAATATTATATTTATTTGATGAGGATCTGTTTTGATGATAAATTTGTATTTATTCATGAAACAGAATGCAGATAAATTAAAGGAGATGACACGATTTCTGAAACAAAAAAGTTACATACCACTATTATTATGAAAATGTGTAAAAAAAAAAAATTGTGTTATTGTGTGTACACTATTTTATGTACATCATTTTAGGCATTTTACTACATATTTAAAAGCGTGTACTTTCCTGTTTTTGTTTGTATGGTTTTTTTTGGCCTAACATAAATGTCACGATAATTTTACAGCATTTAAAACTTGGTTCCAAAATAGCTTAGGAACAAATTGTTACATTTTGCTGTAATCAAGAGATATTTCAGTAGTCTATTTTCACATCAACAGCACGTCTCGTAGTGATGATGTCATTTATCCTCAGTGATTGGCCACACACATGGCTGTTGCATTTAGCCAGAGATCCGCTCCGCTGGTGCATGAACGCTCTCAGACAGTAATGACAGACGTGTAGCAGGTGTTTTTTTTTCCATCCTAAATGGATGATGTGCAGCTTGTTAGCTGACATGGAGCCACGCTGTCTCACCTCACTGGACTTACATTGTTAGGGGCTGTGCTGTCATGATGCTGGTGCCGTTCTGTCTTTCACACACACACACACACACACACACACACACACAGTTTCTCCTGCTGCTCCGTCCTCATACTGTATAAAGTATCATCTCTACCATTCAAAGGTTTTTTCATCGCAAATAGAAATTAATATTTTTCTTCTACAAGGATATATTAAGCTACTAAAGATAAAGTTATAAAATGTTACAATGTTTCTGTTTCAAAAAATGTTGATCTTTCTATTCATCAAAGGACCCCAAAAATATAACCTAACATGGCTTCCACAAAAATATGAAGCAGCACAACGGTTTTCAACATGGATAATAATCCAAAATGTTTTTCAGAAGCAAATCAGCATGTTAGAATTTTAAATTGCAATAATATTTAACATTTTTGCAGTGTTTTTACATAATGTAAAAAAAACCTACTGAATTTTGATTGATTAGAATGCACTATTCTAAGTAAGGTTCTCCTTACTTTTGCGTGTCCCTGTCCAACCATGCGTAAAACCGCCACTGTGCTAAATAGGAAAAAGATCTGCCACTCGCAGTAGATTTTGATATTCTAGGTAACACCATATCTCCTGATAATATCTCCCAAGGGTAACATGTAAATTGTAAAAAGTAACGGCCCTAGTACTGAGCTTTGAGGTACTCCATATTGCAATTGTGATTGATATGTTACATCCTCATTCACTGCTACAAACTGATAGCGGTCAGATAAGTATGATTTGAAGCATGGTAAGTATGCTGATCGGGATGCAGTGTAAAGTGTGTTGAGTGGAAGCTGAAGGAATGCTGAGTGTCTCGGTGTGGGGTTTTAATCTGTCTGACCCTCTGCCCCGGTGTGGAGTAAAACCGCCTCACCACCGCTACTGCAGAGCTGTTTAGACGTTCCTGTCAGATTCACGTTTGCTCATCAAATGCAGCATTTTTATAGGCTCTGATTAAACGAGTCGACAAGCTCAGGTAGTTAGCAATGAGATCCTCTGCTCGCTGTAATTGTGTTTTATGAGTTTCTCTAAGGATCTGCGTCGCTTTAGGGCTTGCACTGAACCCTGTGACATTGAGCGGAAATCTCTGTGGAACCGTTTAAGCTTAGACTCATGTTGTAATTTGAGCATAATTTGCTGTAGTTTTCGTTGTTGGAAGACATCTTTCGTATTCGTTTCACCTTATCTTGACTGCAGAGTGTCCTGAGATGCATCTGAACAGTACAAGCTGCAAGAAAGGGGCATTATCTTATTTTATTACTTTTATTAAATAACATACAACCCAAGTCACATGCTAAAGTCAAGATAACCAGTAACAAAACATAAAAAGCAAGGGTCATTCACCTTATCTGATAAATTAAAATATCAAATTATTCAATAATGTTTGTTATATTACATTCATGTGCGTTTTAACGTATAATAGACAACCTGAGCTGGGGTGGATGTACCTAGACTATAAAACACCATTTAATTTCATCTACTCAGTGTTGTCCTTACTATCAGAAAAGAAGCCGTTTAAGTAGCCTTTTTTAATATATATATATATGGTAACATTTGAAAAAAGGTTTCTGTCAATGATTTGATTTGTAGGCTGTTCTGTTCAGTGCTGATAATGCTTTCTCCCCACAGTTTTCCAAAGAGATTCTCGCAAATATTTATTCAGCGTACATCGACAACTTCATGAACGCCAAAGACGCCGTGAGAATCGCCAAGGAGGGCAAGCCTGCTTTCCTTAAGTTTCTAGAGGTACATTACAGCTTTACTTTTGAATTTATGTGAAGGTAAAAATCGTTTTACAGTACAAAGAAAAATGAGAAACTCTGACATGTTAAAACACAGAGCTCATTTTAAGATTTCTTCAGACAGAGATGATGACACACACAAGGTTAAACTAGTTATTTTAGTTCAATTTGCAGTATTATGGTATTTGTTTTCAAATGGCTTTAATTTTCATATCTTTTTACAGTTGATTTGTTTTTTTATTTATTGCAGTCTTAGTTTTTATGTAATATTGAGCCTATTTTAGTTAATTACTGAAGCAACATATCAGATAAAGATCGGATGGATGTTTGCCAGTTTTAGGGCTACTGCCCTCTAGTGGTACCTCCTCACACTGAAGTAAAACTGAGTTATCTAGTAAAGCATGGTTGGATCAAATGTACACATTCAGTTAAAATCAAGATGAACTGTTTGTGTCTCATTCTTTCTCTGTTATTCTGTTTCTTTCCTCTTCAGCAAAGCATGCGTGAGAATAAAGAGAAACAAGCTCTGGGTGATCTGATGATAAAGCCTGTGCAGCGGATCCCACGATACGAGCTGCTAGTTAAGGTGACACTAACTAATTTTTTTGTTCACAACACTTTTATTGTTTTTGATAGCATTTTACATCTTTTAATGTATTTTGGTTGGTTTGGAACACATGAGGCAGGAGTAAGTGGTTAACTGAAATAAAATTGAAATTGCAAAATTAATTATGAATCAAATAGGAATATGTCTTAAGATGCAAACCAATTATGCTTAATTCTGGTTTAGTCTGTAAAACCGGGCCTTAATGTTTGAAATTAGGACCTAAATTGTAGCATTGTAATTTTACTTTTGTATTGTAAAACATTTTTTTTATTATTATTATATATTTTTTAATTTAATAGCAGTAGCAGTATTAGTAATAATAATTATAATTTTCATCTTAAACTTTAATACTTTAAGTTTTTATTTACATATTATACATATGAGTACGGTGTTAATTTACTATATATATATATAAATACCCATGCATACAGTATTTATTTCTAAAATATTTACATGTGTATATACATTTATACAGTTATATTATTAGATTTTATGCTATATATAAATACATTTAATATATAAACAGTGTATTTTTCTTAAATATATATATATATAGAGAGAGAGAGAGATACATGCATGTGTATAATAAATATAAATAGTAAACACATGTATTACAGTATGTTAAAAAGCAAACTTTTATTTTGGATGCAATTAAGCACTACTTCACTTTTACAAACAAACAAAAAAAAACATTTTAATTCACTATTTTTTTTATCTGAAAAATGCGATTTTGTTTTTCATTTGTTTTGTATGTGACTGACCACTATATAGCAGTTAGTTAAATGTTTTGTGTGCATCAGGATCTTCTGAAGCACACTCCTGAAGATCACCCTGACTACCTGTTTCTGCTGGACGCCCAGAAGAACATCAAACGACTGGCTGAGAGAATAAACAAGGGCCGGCGCACCGCTGAGGAGCTGGAGAAAGAGACGCGCGTCATGCAGGAGATCGAGGCACACATCGAGGGCGTGGAGCATGTGAGAGATCACTCAAATTCACTCATCCAGAAAGCGTTCCTGTTATGGGTTATGAAAGGGTTATATTTTAGTGTTGGGAGTCCCCATCAACAGGTTGACATGCATGCAAAGTCATAAATGCTTTCATTGTCTTATAATATACGTTTATGCTAACCCTATTTGCTCTAGAACTCCTAACTTGATTTGATTAATAATACATTTTTTCCAAACCCCTCTGCAGTTATTGGTCTGATATCATGCCTGTAATTTGAGCTCAGTGCTGCCTTGTTTACAGTGTTACCGGGGAAACAGCTATTTTTACCGCTCCAAAAGTGACACCTAGTGGCAAAGAAGGAATTTGCATTTTCATTCAGACCAACTCCAAAAAAACCAACGTGGGCGGGCAATATGCTAATGTTTCATGTTGACATCATTTTTAAAAATCCATAATGGGGGCACTTCAACTAAAGTGACCAGTTTCAAACTTGGTTTAAAACTTATTTAACTTATTTAAGGCTATGTTTTAAATCCCTTATATAGGTTATAATATATACATTTAATATCTTATTCTATTTATTTATATATGTTTATTTCTTCTTCAGAAAACAAGACTTAATAATTTTGGCTGTATATTTACAATTTTTGTTGTGTTTCATGTTTAGTAAATGTGTTAATATGTTAAATATTTTATTACTTATGCATCTTTTAATGACCATCATAAATGAAAGTATTGTATAAATAAACTCGCCTTATCAAGTCAAGTCAATGAAAATGTTTTATTTTAATTTTGTCACAGTTTTGGTTTTGCACTGATGTGACAGTAGTATATAGGCTAGTTTGTCCTCAGCTATATCTAATAATAATCCTTTTTGTTTCCCCATCAGATCCTGAATCCTCAGAGGACGTTTCTAAGACAAGAGATGGTGGTGGAAGCAGTGAGCACAAATAAACACAAGAAATCAGATCACTTTATTCAAACGTATGAGCTTCCTAAACCTCTGTTGCTCTCTGTAGAAAACGGTTGGCGGTAAGAAGGACCGGTCTCTGTTTTTGTTCAGTGATCTGCTCATCTGCACCACTCTGAAGAGGAAGTCTGGATCTCTGCGCAGGAGCTCCATGAGTCTGTGAGTTCACACTTTTCTTTTAATAGTGCAGGAGGGCCTGGGAAAACTCATGTTTGGTTTAGAAACCCCAGAGTCCCCTGAGATCTTCTTCTCCGATGGCCAAAATAAATGCAATTCATTTCTAAAAAACACTGCACTCTAGTGGACAGTCGTGCAAGAGTCTGAATTACTGTAGCACTTATTCCTGGGACATCAAGCAAAATATGTAAATGCATCTAGTTACAGATGAAAAAATGAGTTATTTAAGGGTTCAGCAGTGATCTTTCATGATTAACCCTTAACCAGCAAACTATCAGATACGGATATAGATAAATTACCAGCCCACATCAACCCATGCTTTCTCTGCTTCTCTTTCAGATACTCCGCTGCTAGTGTCATTGACACCTCCAGTAAATATAAGTTCCTGTGGAAACTGTCTTTAGAAGACATTGAGGTTGTTAAAGGTAGTGTAATTACATCAGTGTGACATAATTGACATTAAAAATCATAGTTAATAGTCAACAAGTGTTACCTTTTCTGAAGTGTTACCATTTATTTATTTGTGCCACATTTATGTTGTTTTCTGGTATTTATTAAAGTTGATGTATTTTTTATGATTTATTTATTTAATGAATAAATGCATGCATTGTTTATTTACCTCTTTTATACTACACTTTTTGCCTTCTATTTTATGGACACAGTGTGGTTTCTTCATCACAGGTTCTAATCAAGCCACTAACAGAGAAAACATCCAGAAAACCATCAGCCGTCTGGATGAAGATCTCAGCACACTTGGCCAAATAAGCAAACTGTCAGAAACACTCAGTTTCCCTCATCAGGTCTGTTTATCTTTACAAGCGATGTTTACCTTTAGTGCGGAATGCGTATATCAGTTTCACTTTCACTGTTTATTATATATCTATTCTGATAGACATATAGTTAGCAGAAACAATGGTGCATGCAAAAAATGTAAAATAAATTAAACTATATTTGGTATAAAAAAAAATAGTCTGACTTATCAACTTTAACGAGAAAATAAAACTTTTTTTTGCTTGTTGACTTGCTTGTCCCAGTCATACGTTATTTGCCTCTTCTTTGGAAAAGATGAAATATTCTGAAGTGTTTTTGTGTGTTAGAGTTTGGACGATGTGATAAAGGATCTGATGGCTTCGGTGCACCGGGAGCTGGCCGAGAAGCAGTCTCTGGCCTTCAGCATGACGTTACTACCCACTAAACTAGAGCTGACCAGCACTTCAGCAGAGACCACCTTCATCTTTGAGTTCAGCAGCCCGGATACCCGCAGTAACTTCGAGCAGGCCTTTGAGGAGGCCAAGAAGAAGCTTGGTAAATCATCAACTCCTCTTTTAAATAATGCCCAGCAATCTGAGAGCAGTTACTACAGAGTAACCACTGTATGTACAGAAACCAGCGTTGTTTTAGTATTATATTATATATATATATAACAGCTTTAATCTAAATAATACAAAAATAGCATATGTGTGTTTGTGTATGCTATTAGTATGCTTATAGTATATAATATTTTATTTTAATATTTATATTTTTAATTACCTTATTAGCTTAGCTTTATATGTTTTCATTTTTTTTTTTTTTGTAATTTAGTCATTATGTAATTTCTTTGATTTTAGCTTTACTCACTGAAATAAATGTTTACATATTAAAATTAATAAATTAATCAGCATTACTCATTTTAGTTTTGTTTTCATTTTTTAATCATATTTTAGCCTCATATTTTCACAAGATACATAAAAAATGCTGCTCATGCTATATGAAGTATTTGATGAGCCTCCATGTGCAGTAATTATTTGTAAAAAAAAAAAATTTAATTTACAGTATTGGCTATTCGTGTTGTTTCTTGGAAAAATAATATATATATTTATGGATAGCCCAAGAAATACTGCCCATATTCATGCACAATCCATTAAAAGCTGATTTTTTCGCATATTTAATGCAAAAAGCAATACTGCATAATATATAGAAATATATCTATTCTTGTAAAAGCCAAGATATTTCTGTTTTCCATCTTTTGTCCAGCTATGAACAAAGACCAGTGGGACCCTGAGTTCCTGAAGGCTATCCCCATCATGAAGACCCGCAGCGGGATGCAGTTTTCCTGCGCCTCCCCCAGCCACAGCTGTCCGGAGAACACGTATGAGGTGTGGGTGTGTAACAGTGATGGGTACGTGGGTCAGGTGTGTCTGCTGAACATCCGGGACGAGCCCACGGTGGAGGCCTGCATCGCCGTCTGCTCCGCTCGCATCATCTGCATCGCAGCCGTCCCGGGCCTGAAGAACAGGTGACAGCCACGACCCTGAACAGACCTGCTTAACTGGACCAGTTCTACTAAAAATAAATGAGCACCATGAGATTACAGTATAAATATGAGCTTCCAGGGGTCAGGAGAGATCTCACCAGGGACACTAATTTCAACATCCTTTAATGTATTTCAATTCTGTACAATTTTGCTGCAAAACTCTTTTTTTGTCAGCTTTAAAACCCTTTGATTTTTGCATTTAACCTCATATATAAATACTGTTATCTAAATTAATATTATATTATTATATTTTTAGTTTATGTTAGTTGTGTGTGTGTGTGGGTGTATATTTTAGTGCTTTTAAACGATTAATCAATGCAATGCAATGTCATTTTTTTACACTTATAAACAGTTAATAAATGCAAAAATGTCCATTCTGTCTACTGCAGAGAACGTGTGGCTCATTCAACCCCTTTGGCCCCATCTGAGTCAAACCCTACAGCGTCTGCACAACCTCAGCTCCACATCTGCATCTCCGGCTCATCTCTGGAGCTCAGCGAGCCGCCCTCGGTCCCTGCTGCCGACCTCGTGCCCTTCGATAGCGACGACACCGATGATGAAGACTCTCCCAGCCCTTCATCAACACTGCAGAGCCAAGCCTCACATTCCACCATCTCCTCCAGCTTCGGCAGTGAGGCTCTTAAATCATACATTCTCACTTGTGCTTGCGATGGCCATCTTATTGATGGTGTTTTGTATTTGTTAGATGATGAAGCAGCCGTTTCAAAGGACATGGCCACCGAGACCACTAGCTCAGAGGAGGAGCAGGAGTTTCCTGTCCCGAGCTCGTTCGGGCCCCCTCGGCTCAGTGCGGACAGTCCCATGGACGGCCGAGCCATGCGGCGGTCCAGTCGAGGCTCCTTCACCCGTGCCAGTCTGGAGGACCTGCTGAGCATTGACCCCGAGGCATATCAGAGCTCCGTCTGGCTCGGGACTGAGGACGGCTGGTGGGTCACTGCTTCTGTGATGTGATGTAGAGCTGTGCTTGATTCACCTGTTTTAGTGATTTTCTTTGAAATCCATCAAAAAAAACATGGTAGTCTTATATTCGGCGTCTTGACTTTGACATGTCAATAATACAACCAAAACAAATGGTGGCGCCAAATACGCATAAAACGAGCGTGTCATGAAAAATGTCATGTACTGTAATTTGTGTTGTAAAGATTAAGTGGAAACGAAAGTTGTTACGGTCATGTTAGCCAAACGTCCTCTGTAAGTGATTTAAAAACATGTCTGTTAACAGATTTGAAGACTACTAAAATGAACAGTAGAACTTTTTGTGTAGACTACTATGAGATGGATAATTTACTGTATAATTCACATAGGCTACCTTTTTCACAGTATATATGTTATGGTATATAATGTTATTGTTGGTACATTTGACCACTATTTACCGTACTTTCAAAAAAACAAAACTCATTCAATATAAAAATAATATTAAAAAAATATATTTTTTAGGGTTTTTTTTCTCAGTGAAAAACAATACTTGGTTTTTAAAAAAACGTTTAAGATGTTCACAAAAAGGTGGGGTCATCTTATGATCAGGGTCATCGTATGTTCAGCTCAATATGGTATTTATAGCTTTTATTTGTATATTTTTTAGTTTTCATATTTTTTTGTTTCATTTTTAGGTTCTAGATCTAGAACTTAAATTAACTTCAGTTTAAATGTTTTTAAGTTCTAGTTTAATGTTCTGTTATATAGGGAACGTGTATGATTTGGTTTAACAGGATTTAAGTATATCTTTAAAAATAGACTGTGATTTTATTGGTTATTATTATCTTCACTGCCCAACCGACCAAAAAAACAGTATAATAATAAAAATTATTTGAAATTGACTTTTTTCTTTAAAAATTGAAACCGAAGTTCATTTAGGTTCTACATATACTTTACTATATATAAAACATGATTTTGAAGGAATAAGCTAAAATAATAATAAAATATTTTTTTAATTTATATTATGTTAGTTTGTGTGTGTGGGCATTTATTTATTTATTTATTTATTTATATATATATATATGTATATGTGTGTGTGTGTGTGTGTGTGTGTGTGTGTGTATGCGTGTATGCACACACACTAACATTTTACAATTATTATTATAACAATATAATATAATATAATGTAGTATAATCTTTTTTTTTTTTTTTTATAATGAAAATCGTTCAACAAAATAACATTTCATTTTCATGACTATTAGAAAGTAAAATGAATGATCTATTAAATAATGACAGTGTTTGTTAATGTAATTATTGGTAGTTATTATAAATGTTCAAACTTGTGTTTAGGCAGCATTCAAAGCCCATGGGCCTAATTAAAAGATGAACAAAAGTAACACGCATTGACGCAATGCCATTTAACTACACAAAACACCCCCCACTGTTCCTCTGTTTGGGGTTTAATTCTCACCCCGGGTGACCCTGATCTGACTACAGTACACCCGCTTACTGCGTTCCCACAGAGACACTCATTACCTCAAGCTCAGACCTGCCCCTGTCCTCAGTGCATCCTGTCACTTTCCATTCAAACATTACTCTCTCTCTCTCTCTCTCTCTCTCTCTCTCTCTCTCTCTCTCTCTCTCTCTCTCTC
>JAUCMT010000039.1:14975068-14986776 GCA_032357475.1 Enteromius thamalakanensis | reverse complement strand
CTCTCTCTCTCTCTCTCTCTCTCTCTCTCTCTCTCTCTCTCTCTCTCTCTCTCTCTCTCTCTCTCTCTCTCTCTCTGCGTCACACAAGCAGGTGTGGAGCATTTGTTCTTGCCTCACTGCCAGCTGAAAGTCAAAACAAACAAAAAACAGTCCAATGAACTTAGAGAGATTTCACTTGATGCTTGTGTATATAATGTATTTTAATTCCTAATAATACCAGCATATTAAAATAATTTATGAAGGATCATGTGAGTAATGAAGCTAAAAAAATGCATCTTTTTACACAAATAAATGACATTTTACAATATATTTGAAAACATGTTTTAATAGATTTTTTCATTTTACTTTAATTTTCAATCAAATAATTGCAGCCTTGGTGAGGCACCCAAACATTTCATCATATTTCATAAGCATAGTCATCCTAATCAATAATGACTGTTTTCTTTCAGTATTCATGTGTACCAGTCATCAGACAACATCAGGAACAGGAAGAACAGTATGAAGATGCAGCACTCTGCTTCTATCCTGTGTATCCTGTAAGCAGCTTCCGCCTCATTCATCTGTTGCTATGGTAACTTGCGTAACATCGGCATGGAGACTGAACATCTTATTTGAATTCCCAGGTATCTTGACAACAAAGTGTTTGTGTCCCTGGCGAACGGAGAGGTGATTGTTTATCAGAGGGAAGCAGGTGAGCTCAGATCGGTTCAAAATGATTCAGTGCTAACCGGTAAGACGTGATTTACACCGACTGCTTTTTCTACATAACAGGAAGTTTCTGGGATCCGCAGAGCTCTCAAACGCTGGGTCTGGGCTCTCCAAGCGGACCAGTGACCAAAATGGTTCCTGTGGCGGGAAAACTGTGGTGTGGCTGTCAGAACCGAGTCCTTATCATCAACACCAGCACTTTAGCACAAGAGGTCAGATACAAACCACATGCAGAGGAAGTCTGGGAGAAGACATTTTGGTGATTTGGTCAAATATGACCAGGTTTCAGAAAAAGATGATCCTCTGTGGGTCATAAGGGTTATAATACAATTAATATTCAGTAATATTACAGATTTTATTGCTCTGACATCATGGAATGAGTACTGAATTAACACTAATATCCACTCAGCTATTCAAAGTAATTACATCTGAATTGAGCTGAATGACATCACTGTTGTGTTTTATAGAGCTGCTTCACAGCTGAAATCCAATTTGTTTTATAAACGTATGGTTTGCATCACTTACAGTTATATAAATAAAATGAAGCAATACTGAGGAAGTGAAGTCTTCTGTAGCTTTACAGCTTAAATTGAATTGGTTTCTAAACTGATTTGTTTTGCAATATTAAACCGCTTCTTTGGAAGTGTCTGTATTGAGTAGAACGCTATAGAAATAAATGTGACTTGACTTATCCACTTGACATGTCGTTTCTGAACAGCGGTAGACATTCATGCACATTGTGTTTGTGTTGTTCAGCACTCGTTCCAGGTGGGTCAGGACAGCGGGCGCTGTGTGACTAGTATCGTGAGCTATGGTAAAGGCGTGTGGATCGCTCTCCAGGGCAGCGCTCAGGTCCGGCTCTATCACGCCTCCACCTACGAGAGCCTGACCGAGGTCGACGTGGCTCCAGCCGTGCACAAGATGCTGGCAGGTACTGTTTAGTGTGCGTTAATAACAGCAGCATCAACTTAGGCAAACGTATACCTTTTCTGCAAATGCTTTTAATAGAAAAATATTTTCTCCAAATAATAAGAATAAAGGTTTTTCAAATTGTACATCAGTTTTAAAGTGTTTAGAAAAATAACAAAGCTGTCAAATAATCACAAGCTGTGGCTTTTATGACATAGAAAAGAAAAATGACATAATGTCAAAATAAAAAGGAACCTCACAAAAGAAGCTTTATTTATTTTTTCATTTTCTGTGGCTGTTTGGATGCAGTAAAACACCCAGATATAGCAGAGAGCATATAGAATAGTTGTAAGATGATGTGATGTGAAAATATAATGTATATTGACCTTATGGTGTTTATCTGTTGGGTGATAAAACAAGTCACAAAAAGCACAAAAACTTGTATTAAAAAGCGATCAGAGCCAGAATCAATATGGCTTCAAATGTGGATTATTGAAGTTTATTTTATACTGGGTTATTATCAGTAATTATTAACTAAAATTATAAATAAATAAGCATTATTTATTGTACTATATTTTTATTTATCATTCATTTGTTAACTATAAATAAATATTTTTTATTTTATTTATTTTATTTAATTTTATTTTTCACTTTGCTAGTTTTTTATTTTTATTTCGTTTAACTTGAAGTACTAAAATACCTAAATCTAAATAAAATTGAAACTTGTAGCCAAAAAAATACAAGTTATAAACACGATATAACATTAATAAACCTTAACTAAAATAAAAAAGTTCATAAATACTACAGTAGTACACTAATACTGATACATTTACAAGTTTGTAAAAAATGCTTGAAAGTACATCAACTATTCTGCTTTAAACAACTCTTTCAGGATCAAATCCCTTTCTCATTTTTTTCCTTTAGGCTCTGATGCCATTATCCGTCAGCACAAAGCAGCGTGTTTGCGGATCACAGCTCTTCTGGCATGTAAGGACCTGCTGTGGATCGGCACCAGTGCAGGGGTGGTCCTGACTCTTGCCATCCCGCCTGTGTCCTCCAGCACTGGGCCGGGCTCTGTGCGCGCTCCCCTCCTCCCCATGGGATCTGCTCACGGACACACCGGACATGTCCGCTTCCTCACGTGCATTGAGTTGCCAGAAGGATTTGATGTCAACTTTCCACCGCCGTCCGAATCAGGTAAGTTTCTCACTGCCTGTTGCATGTGGGTAATATTAACAGAGGATCTGGCAACAAAATTCAGAAAGTGCATTATGGAAATACAGAAACCTCCAGACACTGATCTCTTCCATGCATTTTTATCTGTTATTAAGGTACAAAAAGAGTATTATGAGTTCAGTGTGACTCAAACTGTTCTATTTAATGTCAATAATGTATTGTAATTTTATAATTTGCTCATACAATATTTTTTTTCGTTTTATTATATTTTAAAAACTTGCCATATTACACCACACTATATACTGTATATAATAACAATAATAAAAAAAATTATCAGTGGTATTCATAAAAACTCAAACATTTATATACAAGACATATATATACGTATATACATTTTTATTTTATTTAAAAAAAAACTTTTGTTTTTTTAGCTAATACTTTTTTAACTTTGTTTTTCCTACTTTTTGTTTTATAGTAATTGTTTGGCAAGGAATTTGTTTTTACATAAAAGGAAAATTAATAATTAAAAAAACAAGTCTAGCTAATACACACATATTATTTATCACTTTAAAAATGACATAAAAAAAGAATATAAATAATTAATTTAATTTTATTTAAATTAGCCCTCTCAAATAGTCAGTGCTAAGACAAGTGTAAACAGTTTTAGAACATTTTGTCATCTCATCACGCAAACCCTTTATGAAGGTCAGCGATTATTTAATTTGCAGTGTAAACATTAATGCATCCCAAACAACAGAACAGAACCACCCTCTCAGCTGTCAATCAACCACTGAGTGTTTTAAACTTGCCTGGTTAAGTGATTGGATGCTTCCCAGACAGATATCTATGAATAGAGGCTATCAAAATAACATACCACAGTGGCATCAGATAACCAATGTACGTGTGTGTCCTGAATTTCTATTATAGTGACCTCAGCACAGAACAGCTCAGAGAGCAGCAGCGGAGGCCTGCAGAGACGAGACTCTTCTCGCCGGCGCGCCTCCACCCTCCTGCCCACAAAATCCAACCTGCTGGTCATCAGCGGCGGCGACGGCTACGAAGACTTCAGACTGACCAATAGCAGCGAGACAGTGGGGCGGGACGACAGCACCAACCACTTACTGCTGTGGCGCGTGTAGCGGAAGCCCTGCCCCCTCCACACACAAGCCGCTGGACCAGCCCACGCACTTCCCCCCGAATCCCCGCCCCTTCCTGTTGCGTCGTGCATGAGCGCGTAAGACGTCAGCCAATGGAGTGTTTGTTTTTCGTTAGGTTGTGTTATGGGTCGATTCGTTTCTCGGTGTAAAATATCTCGATCTCGCTTTGCCATGTGGTGTTTCCTGTGGCTGCTTTTGAATATTGTGTTGAAACTTCAAAAAACGAAATTATCATTACCTTGAAAAGGAAAAGAGAGAAAGCAGGAAAAGGTGAAGTAAAAGAGAAGAGGTTTGGGAGAGTATTTGAAAGCATCACGCGAGGCAAGGAGGATTGTGGGTAATGTGGATGGACTCACAAAGTGGAAAAAGGAGTTTTTCATCATTCACTTCGTCAGTAACCCTTCACTTTTATGGTCAACTACTGGTCTTGACAGACTGTGATTTGATTGGAGAATGAAGATGTTTTTGTTAAAGCTCTTGTTTGTGTTTTTTGGGGGAGGATGAGAGTTAATGTTACGTAACCAATGTGCAATATAAGGCTAGAGTACCTACAAACCGCTATATGACACACACACTTTACTACTTCAATAATCAACAAGCTCACAGTCAGAGTTATTACACATCACTTTATTCTTTTGGTTATCGAATCATTTTTATGTATAAAAAAAAATAAGACTTCACTATGTTATGCAAAAGAACAGCAATGACATTCCATATATAGGTATTGTGACAAAAAAAAACCTTTTGTACAGTATTTATGTTTTGTTTTTTTTTTTTCATTTTTAGTCAAGTCTTTTTTTATAGCACTTAATTTATAAAGTAGTCTGGCGTTTTTTTCTCTCTACTGAAAGATTTCGATGCTCAACTCAAGTTGGGTTAGTTTGTCTGATTTTTGACAAATTGTTCAAGTGAATCTCACAAAGAAACATCCAAGTAATATTTCACCCCAAAATAAGAAGTTATATTTACATTAAAAATAAATAAAGCGCAATTTTAGGACCATATACAATTTTTTGCATCATGTCATTTTTCATAAATTTCTTAAAATTGTGATGCTAAGACAATCTTATTCACATTAACTGTCATACACTTATTCTTTCCATTTTTATTATTTTATTTTTGCTCAAATTTAATCCAACAAAGGCATTTCCCCCATTTAATTAAAAATAAACTAAAATACAATTGCGACTGTGCAACTGTGACATTTTTCTCAGAATTGTAAGATATAAAGCTGAGGCTTTATAACCTCTTAATATACGTTTATTTCAAGTAGATTTGAGAAAAAAATCCAGGATTGCAAGATAAAAAATATAAAAGATGACTGGCACCTTTTTATGTATATATATATATTTTTAATACCCATGGTGGAAACTGGCTTCAAGTATTATTCCTACTTTACAGATATGTTGCAGTTTTTTTGCATTGCGCTAGTTGGAATTTTGGGGAAATGTGATTTAATAATGTAAAATAAATACAAAAAATATAATTCAATTTAAGTAAATTGACTTTTAATTTTGGGATGAAATATAACTAGTCAGGATTGCCGGGATTCACTGATAAACAGCTGTGTAATTTCTTTGACCATGACAATTCAGGAAAGGGAATTGTGTTGTTTCTTCAATGATGTTGCTGAAGACTGCATCGATTTGACACACAGAGTTTGCAGCGGAGTGATAAACTCTGTGTTTGTTTGTGAGTGTGTCTGTATGTAGATTACGACACGTAGAATGAAGTCAGACGGGTTACAGCCCTTCAACTGCTTGTGGCCGCTTATAACAATAAAGCACTCTGCCTCTGACTTCCTATTAAATGAGCAATTTCAGCTGACTTAGTTTGTCTGGAAAGAACCGTGTCACACCCAAATTCTCGCTCACCTGAAGGATATGAAGTCAGACATTTCCCAGACCGCATCAAATTCATGGGAATGTTTCAGTTGGTCTGTTGAGTAGTTGTGAACGCTAGTGCCAAGAAGTCGTATGTAGAGATGCGTCGCAGAAAATAACTTCTTACTACAAACGGGATCCTCAGAGAATCATATTTTCATAAACAGAGTCTGCATTTTTTGCTTTTTAATCAAACATATGTAAATCAATCAGTGATGATAGTCCGAAGTCGAGTCTTACTGTTGTAAGTGACCCTTTCAGCCCTTTCTAGTGAAAGACGTCATCAATGTTTATTGTAAATATTGGTATATATTGCCTTTCTCTGTACATAGTGCTCTCACAGTCCACGATTGTTCATATGAATCTAATGGCATATTTTTATAAGTATTTTTGTCTATTTTTTTCCTCATTTGGCATGTGCCGTCTCATTTAAATTAAAACTATTCCAGTATTTTAAAAGAAGAGAAGAGAAGCCACTCGGATCCTGTAACAGTCGTCGTGCTTATTTCACACCGTTGTCATATTTTGTCACTGTGGGTTTCTTTGTAATTAAACATTCACTGATGCCAGAATGTCAGAGGCTCTGTTAATTCATTTACAAACATGCTCAAACAAGATCTAGACCTGTTATCGCAGTCGAATGAGTCACTATCAGTGCCAGGACGTATGAATTTGCTTTCAAAGAAAGTTGCCACAAAATAGGACTTTTAGAAAAAGGAATGAGAAGACAATTTTGGGTACCAGAGATGTGTCTAAATAGATGCTTATAAAAATGTGATATTAAATAATAGCATAATAAAATGTAGACACATTAACCATTACATTATTAAACACAAAATGTAGGACACAACAAAATATAACATGCACGGTAATTAAAATAGCCTACTGCGCTGTTTTGGCTTCTGTGTTTAGTTACATTGCTACAAAGTCCATTAACAATTTGTCAAAAGCTAAATGATGATTCATGCTTAATGGTTTTAATCGCTGCTTTTATTAATCATTTCCTCCAGTCTGCGATAAATAAGTAAAAAAACGTGATTTAAGTGTGAATCATCACTTAGTTTAGGATTAAAATAACGCCAATGCCAATCTAACATGCGTGATTTGGTCACAACAGGCTCACGGTATTTTAAGGAGTGTATGGACAATATTTTTTTTGGTCGTAAATGCAGTAAAAACTGTAAATAAACTTGAAATGTAATTTAAAATCTAAAATAAATATTTTCTATTTTAATGTATTTTAAAATATAATTTGTTCCTGTGATCAAAGAGTTTTCAGTATCATTACTCCAGCATTCAGTGTCCCATGATTTCTCATGATTATTATTATTAATATGCTGATAATAAATGTTGACAAAGAACAGTATTTATTTGATATCGCAATCTTTGTATGGTTATAAATGACTATACTGTCACTTTAGGTCAGTTTAAATCATTCTTGCTGAATGAAAGAATAGATATAAATGCGATGCTTGTGTTACTGGTGTGTCAGCAGCTCATGGTTCTGAATGACTGTCCGACGTTCATACAAAATGAAGCACACAAGACCAATTCACGTCATCTCACAGCAAACTAGCTGTGCGAGGGAACAAAGAAAGCTCTTATAATGTGATTGAGTGAATGTTCATCGCCTGACCCTGCAGTTCATGGTTTGTGTGAGAGGTCTGGTTTTATTCTGACACGTGATTCAGTTCAGTTGGCGTGCAAGAAACCAAAGAATGGTGCAGCCCACATGAGCTCTGTCTCAGAGTGACCATGAACCCTCATTTAATGAAAGACTTAAGGTTTCTAGAAGCATCAGTTAAAGGGCTACTTCCAAAATGAAAAAATGTCATCAATTACTCACCCTCATGTCGTTCCAAACCCATAAGATCTTTAGATATTTTCGATAAAATCAAAGAACTGTTTGACCCTCCATAGACAGCACTGACACAATCCATGTGACAGATAGTTCTCAGATTTCATCGAAAATATCTTCATTTATGTTCTGAAGATGAACCAAGGTCTTATGGGTTTGGAGTTATGAATGACAGAATTTTTATTTTTGGGTGAACTAACCCTTTAGGCTGAATGTGGAAAAAAACAATCCATGTTCATTTGGATCATCCATGTTTTTTAATGTTTAATTGGTTGTGAGACGTTTAGAACAAACAGTTATATTCGGTTATTATTGAATAGAAACTGAAAAATGTCAAATATGCATGCTTTCTTCTGCAGGGATTCAGTTGATTAGGTAAGATGTTTGAACCTGAAAGGAATTTCTAGTTTATCAACCGTGCAATCACCTTTTAAAGGCAGGTGAGTTTCCATGTCTGCCTATATATCCATACATTTATGCTTAGAAGAAGAAAAAAACATCTTTAAAATATTGTTGTAGGAGGCCTCTAATGCAGAAATAAATGGGCTTTTATATTAGTGCTTTATGATGCAAGCAGCTTTATAGGAAATAAAGTTTCGATAATTTACAAACTAAATAAAAGCTATAAAACATTCAATCACAAATTCACTGTTCTCATATTGGACTGTATCAGCGATATACACATGTAATTAATACCTGTGATATTCTATTAATATAAAAAAAAAAAAAAACATTTATTTTCCAGGCTAAAAATCCCAAGCATACTCTCAAATTTGAAAGAATTCACACATTCACTCGTCCCACAGAATTCACACAATACTGTCTGACACCTTATTATTATGCTAATAGCACTGATACCTTCCGGAACATTATCACCTGTCCATCATACAGCAAGCAGATATTTGAATAAATAAAACCAAGGAAAAAAAAAACTATTTATACATAAGATGCAAATAGTTTAAAACATTGCTACACAAAAAACTTTAATATTTTCAAAATGAGTCTCAAAATGGTAACAAAAAAGACATTTAAAACTTCTGAATAAACAAAAACAGTATGTTTAATGGGAAGTTAAACAGAGTTTATGGCTGTTAAACAGGCCTATTTTTAAGCATATAATAGTATTGCAAGGCTGAACAATGGGACCTATTAGTTATTAAATGTGGTCTTGGAAGGGGAAAATACATGAGCAGCTTCAAGCAAACTTGATGTTGTAATATTAAAACAGTGGGCCGTACGGGTTTATCCTCACATCACAGCTGCTTTCATCTTTAAGTACAGTTTGGGAGGGCTGCAACTGCAAATTTAATTAATTTTCTCTTTTGCTTCTGTAATATTGCTTGACACTCAGATTAAACAATGCAATGCGGTAAATCTTTGCAGGAATGAACAGCGACACAGCGACAGAGGGCGCGCGCGAGGTAACGCTCATATTACACGCGCGCTGTGACGTGTTTCTCGCAGTTCTCAGTGACTCGGTTCAAATGTTGGATCGCTCAGCTCATCTCTGCGGTTCTGTCTCTCTCTCCCTCTCTTTGTCTAATTATATATCGCACATCCGGCATATGATGATTATAGACGACTTATGATTTCACAATAAAGCAGGTAAGATAAAATACGAACTTTATTCGTTGTGTGAAAGAGTTTATTAACAGATGGGGACAGATGCAGCCCGGATGCGGCATTTTTGCCGGTATTTTCAGTTATGAAGACGGTTGTGTGTAGTGTATACTGCGTACTCAGATAAGTGTAGCTGTACTGTACTAATCTGTACTTCAATACATCGGTGGTTTGAGAGTTTAAAATAAAATAGTTTTGCCGATAGCTTTAACTTCTAACTCAACTGTTTTACACAGGAGACAATAGAAATGTGTTGAGTTGTGATCGTTAGTGTTTTGTGATAGTTTTTACGATGCTCTCATATACTTCAGGGTCCCTTTAAAAACACTCCGATATGGTTATTATATGTACATATAAGTTGTAAGTTAAGTTCTATATACAAATAAGGATTATCAAACCATTACTTTTATGTAACTACTTATGATTGTGGTTAGAATTCATTCTTTAATGATCACTATTATCTGTTGATACGTATATTTTAATAATGACATATTGCCTATACATATGTAAATGTACATAATCTTTACATGGACAATGTAGCTTTTGTGGTTGATTTTGCATTTATTGGTTTCTCAAACAACTTTTTAGTGTCACTGGAAAAGAAGGGAAGTAAACAATGATTAACATACTGAAATTTATTGTAATATAGTCTTATTATCCAAAAATGGGTGTATTATTACAGCAACAACAATAGCTCTACTGTTGATGTCACGAATTAGGATTACCATAGTACAAAAATTGTAAAGGAAATCACTTATCTGTAAAATGTATTATGAAGTGTTACCTGAACATAAGATTATGTTTGCAAATGCATGATTATTAAATAAGTCAATGCACCAAAATGGCATTATAGGAAGATCATGTTTTAATGTATGTTGTGAACTTACCAACAGCATTTATGTAGGGTCTATAAACATCTTGTGTCTGCTGCAATGTCCACAGAATCTGATATATGAGAGCAGAATGAGGAACAGAATTTATTGGTTTTATGAAACTGAGTGTAACATAATAATATATTACCATCGTTTACCTCCTGTCATGGTGTCATCCAGTTCAGCTCTTTAAATCGATTGGGGATCACAAATTGTTCTGCTCTTTTCCAGTGAACTCCGTTCACTAGAGACGGCAGTGAGTGGATTTAAATACAGCTCATCATAATGTGGGCAGCTCTGCGCACACGCTTTGGCTCCAGACTTTGGCACGCACTGCGCCAGCTGCGGTTTATACCAGCTGGAAACACATGCTTGTGCTGCATGCATAATTTATGGTCTGCACTATAAACAAAAATGCTGTGTTATAAAACATATATGCATCAGGCACCAAAGCATGTTGGATAAATCCCGAGATTCCTATTTAAAAGACTTTAAGTTACAAGACACCACCCTTGTCGTTATAATTAACATCTTTTGTAAACCCTCCATGAATATTATAGTGATACGCAGCATTGGCACACAGCCTAGACTATTATAAAGCAGGATGTAATTGCCACGTCTTCATAGTGTCACTTTTTACACAGGCATTAACAAAATGCCTGAACGTGTTTTATATTCACGTTTGAAATAAGTATGCAGTATTATTACCAGCTTTATGAGCCACACAAACGCTTTGGTAACTCTAAGGCTTATAAAGCAGTGTGATTGAATGCATGACTCTAATACAGGCAATGTTTGTCATGGGACGGGCCAGCAGACTCACTGACATTGTAATATATTTGGCACAGCTGAATTTAGATTTTTACTCATCAGCATGAAGTCTACACCAGTTCATTAACATTTTTAATCCACCTTTAATTCCGATCCACCCTACATGGAAAGGCATTAGAGGCAGAATATGTACAATACTTGCTTTATCTTCCTAAAGCCAGTAAGTGTGTTTAGAACTGATGATTTCAGCTAGCTATTATTTGTTTTGCGATCTGAATAAACAGACTGCAAATCAGTTTCTTTATAGCTGAATTAATGCTCCTTTGGACATGCCCAATATTCAGTGTAAAGACACAATGCTACATAAAAGACAGGCTACGTTATGCCTGCTCAGACCCTTATATTGTAATTGCTGTGTAAATGCATTTATGTGACCTTTGAGTGGCATTAAACAGTGTGTAATGGCACCTTATGCTGATGATACACAAAGGGCAATATTTTGAGCAGTTTTACCTGGATAATCGGTTTTGGGCTTGGTTTGTCTATTGATGGCAACATTTTCCAAAGATGCCCAGCAACATTGCTTTAAAAGTTGCTCAGTGTATCATCGGCCTTAGAAGTGTTACTGTGCTGCCTTTGCACTAAAATGCTGGTATTATAGGTAACATTGCACAGGTGTAGGGTTGCAAAATTCCCGGAATTTTCAAAGATGGAAACTTTCCATGGGAATAAACGGGAATTTATGGGAATAAAC